>JAJHZJ010000675.1:1871581-2296581 GCA_023548195.1 Bettongia penicillata ogilbyi
GAGATAAGCTGGGTGCATTTGCAATCAGATCAGGGGTGAGAAAAGGATGTCCATTATAACCACTACTTTTGAATATGGTACTAGATATATTAGGTGTAGCAATTAGACAAGATAAAGAAATTGAAGGAATGAAAATAGGCAAAGAAAAAACTAAGTTATCACTCTTTGGAGGTGATATGATGTTATCCTTAGAGGATCCCGGAGATTCAAGGAAAAAAAAAAAAACTACTTGAAATAATAAACAGCTTTGGCAAAGTTCCAGGTTAGAAAATAGACCCACACAAATATCCTGAATTCCTATATATTAACAACAAAGTCCAAAACCAAGAAATACAAAGGGAAATCCCATTTAAAGCTATGGTAGGCACTGTAAAATACTTAGGAATTTACCTGCCAAAAGAAACCTAGGGATTATATGAACACAATTGGAAGACACTTTCTGTACAAATAAAGTCGGATTTAAATAAGTGGAAAAACATCAGTTGTTTATGGGTAGGCCGAGCAAATGTAATAAAAATGACATTTCTACCTAAATTAATTTACTTATTTAGTGCCATACCAATTAAACTATGAGATAATTATTTTCTATAGCTGGATAAAATAATATCAAAATTCATTTGAAAAAACAAAAGGTACAGAATTTCACAGGGACTAACGAAAAGAATTGCTTGGGAAGGTGGCCTAGCACGACCAGACCTCAAATTGTTTTGTAAAGCAGCAATTCTCAAAACCACTTGGTATTGGCTAAGAAACAGAGGGGTAGACAAATGGAATAGCCTTGGAACTCAAGACACAGTAGGTAAGGAATATAGTAACCTCCTGTTTGACAAACCGAAAGACACCAGCTTCTGGGATAAGAACTCACTGCTCAACAAAAATTGCTGGGAAAACTGGTTAACTGCGTGGCACAAATTATGTACAGACCCATGCCTGAAACTGTACACAAGAATAAAGTCCAAATGGGTACATGATTTAGGTATATAGATTGATCCCATGAATAAACTGGAGGAGCAAAGAATAGTGTATTTATCAGACTTATAGAGAGGGGAAAAAGTATTCACTAAAGAAGCGATAGAAAGCATTATGATATGCAAGAAGGATAATTTTGACTATTTTAAACTGAAAAGTTTTTGCACAGCAAAACCCAATGCAACCATAATTCAGAGGGATGTGTTAAATGGGGAAAATATTTTTGGCTAAGTTCGGGGATAATGGCCTCATTTCTAGAATATATAGAGAACTGACTCAAATATGTAACCATGAAATTCATGCCCCAATTGGTAAATGGCCAAAGGATATGAACAGGCAATTTTCAGGGGAAGAAATTAAAGATATCTATAGTCATATGAAAAAGTACTCTAAATCACTACTTATTAGAGAGATGCCAATCAATCAACTCTGAGGTACCACATCACACCTATGAGATTGGCAAACATGACAGAACAAGAAAATGATAAATGCTGGAGAGGATGTGTGTGAGGGGGAACACTAATTCTTTATTGGTGTAGCTGTGAAATCATCCAAACATTCTGGAGAACGGCTTGGATCTACGCCCAAAGGACTACAAAAATGTGCATACCCTTTGACCCAGATATATCACTACTAGGACTGTATCCCCAAGAGATGAAAAAAATGGGAACGGGTCCCAAATGAACAAAAATACTAATAGCAGCACTCTTTGTGGTAACCAAGAACTGGAAATCAAGGGGATATCCATCAAATTGGGAATGGCTGAATAAATAATGGTATATGAATGTAAAAGAGTTCTATTGCACCATAATAAATGATGATCAAGAAGACTTCAGGGAGGCCTGGAAGGACTTAAATCATCTGAGGATGAGCAAAAGGAGTAGAACCAGGAGAACTTTGTGCACAGCAATGACCACAGTGTGCAAGAGGGTTTTATTCTGGTGGACTTAGAACTTCGTAAAAAACACAAGAATTTAATGGAAAAAAAAAAAAAAAAAACAATGATGGTTTTGTAAGGCAAAATGCCTTCCACAAAGAGAAAGACATATGGAAATCATTCGCAGAATGTAGCAGATCATGTTGTGTGTGTGTATGTTTCAGTGTATTATGTTTTGATTTGTTATATGATTTTTTCCATTTATTTTAGTGCGACTACATAGCATGACTAGGGTGAAAAGGTGCTCAATAGGAAAGTATACGTAGAACCTCTACAGAATTTTTTGCTGTTGCAGGGAGGTAGAGGGGTAGAGGAGGGAAAGGTGTGGGGGCGATAAAATCTTATTTTTTTAAGGAAGTCCTTGTAGAACATTAAAAGAAAAAGTAATAAAATTTAAAAAATGAAAGGTGTGACCTCACCTCCAATGAAGAGGAAATTAAAACAACAATGAGAAATTTCTTTGCCAAACGTTATGCCCACAAATCCATAATCTAAAGGTGGTGGATGAATATTTTAAAAAATACAAATTGCCCAGATGAACAGAAGAGGAATTTGAATTCTTGAACAACTGCATGTCAGAAAAATAAATTGAACAAGCCATCATTGAACTCCCTAGGAGAAAAATCACCAGAACCAGATGGATTCACAAGCGAATTCTATCAAACCCTTAAAGAACAGTTAATTCCAATAATATATAGACTATTGTTGAAAATTGGGCAAGAATGAGTCCTCCCAAATTCTTTCTATGATACCAATATGGTTTTGATAGCCAAACCAGGAAGAGATATAACAGAGAAAGAAAATTATAGACCAATTCCTCTAATGAATATAGAGGCAAAAATTTTAAACAAGATTTTAGCAAAACGAATACAGCATCTTATCACCAAAGTAAAACATTATGATCAGGTTGCAGTCACACGAGGAATGCAGGGCTGGTTCAATATTAGAAAAGTTATTAGCATTATTCATCATATCAACAATTAATCTAACAAAAACCACATGACTATCTCAATAGATGCAGAAAAGCTTTCGACAAAATACAACAACCATTCCTATTAAAAACACTGGAGAACATAAGAATTAAGGGAACTTTCCATAAAACAATAAACAGTGTCTACCTAAAACTTTCAGCAAATATAATATGCAATGGAGATAAACTGGATGCATTTCCAATAAGATCAGGGGTGAAACAAGGATGTCCATTATCACCACTATTTTTCAATATGGTACTAGATATAATAGCTGTAACAATTAGACAAGAAAAAGTATTAGAAGGAATAAAAATAGCCAGAGAAGAAACTAAGTTATCACCCTTTGCAGATGATATGATGTTATCCTTAGAGGATCCCGGAGATTCAAGGAAAAAAAAAACTACTTGGAATAATAAATAGATTTGGCAAAGTTCCAGGTTATAAAATAGACCCACACAAATATCCTGCATCTCCTATATATTAACAACAAGTCCAACACCAAGAAATAGAAAGGCAAATAACATTTAAAGCTATGGTAGGCACTGTAAAATACTTAGGAGTTTACCTGCCAAAAGAAACCCAGGGATTATATGAACACAATTGGAAGACACTTTTTGCACAAATAAAGTCAGATTTAAGTAAGTGGAAAAACATCAGTTGTTCATGGGTAGGCCGAGCTCATGTAATAAAAATGACAATTCTTCCTAAATTAATGTACTTGTTTAGTGCCATACCAATTAAACTATCAGATAATGATTATCCAGAGCCCGATAAAATAATATCAAAATTCATTTGGAAAAACAAAAGGTCCAGAATTTCAAAGGGACTAACCAAAAGAAATGCTTGGGAAGGTGGCCTAGCACTACCAGACCTCAAATTGTATTATAAAGCAGCAACTGTCAAAACCACTTAATATTGGCTAAGAAACAGAGGGGTAGACAAATGGAATAGACTTGTCACTTAAGATACAGTAGATAAGTAATATAGCAACCTCCTGTTGGATAAACCCAAGGACCCCAGCTTCTGGGATAAGAACTCACTGTTCAACAAAAATTGCTGGGAAAACTCATTAACTGCATGGCAGAAATTAGATACACACCCATGCCTGAAACCTTACACAAGTATAAAGTCCAAATGGGTACATCATTTAGGTGTAAAGATTGATCCCATGAATAAACTGGAGGAGCAAAGAATGGTGAATTTATCAGATTTATAGAGAGAGAAAAAAGTATTCACTAAAGAATTGATAGAAAGCATTTTGATATGCAATAAGTGTAATTTTGACTGCGTTACACTGAAAAGTTTTGGTGCAACCAAACCCAATGCAACCAAAATTCAGAGGGATGTAGTAAATGGGGAAAAAATTTATGGCTAAGTTTGGGGATAAAGACGTCATTTCTAGAATATACAGAGAACTGACTCAAATATGTAAGCAGAAAATCCATCCCCCAATTGATAAATGGTCAAAGGATATGAACAATCAATTTTCAGGGGAAGAAATTAAAGATGTCTACAGTCATATGAAAAAGTGCTCTAAATCACTACTTATTAGAGAGATGCAAATCAATCAACTCTGAGGTACCACATCACACCTATGAAATTGGCGAACATGACAGAACAAGAAAATGAAAAATGCTGGAGAGGATGTGGGAGAGTGGGAACACTAATTCTTTGTTTTTGGAGCTGTGAGATCATCCAACCATTCTGGAGAACGGTTTGGATGTATGCCCAAGGGCCTCCCAAAGTGTGCATACCTTTTGACCCAGAATTATTGCTACTAGGACCGTATCAACAACAGACCATAAAAATGAGGACAGGTCCCACATGCATAAGAGTATTAATAGCAGCACTCGTTGTGGTAGCCAAGAAATGGAAATCAGGGGGATACCAATGATATGGGGAATGGCTGAATAAGTAATGGTATATGAATGTAATGGAGTTCTATTGCGCCATAATAAATGATGAACAAGAAGACTTCAGCGAGGCCTGGAAGGACTGATATCATCTGATGCTGAGCAAAAGGAGCAGAACCAGGAGAATTCTGTGCACAGCAATGATCACAGTGTGCAAGAGTTTTTTTTTTTTTTTTTTTTTTTTTTTTTTTTTTTTTTTTCTGGGAGATTTGGAACTTTGTAAAAAACAGAAGAACTTAATGGAAAAAAAAAATCCCAATGATGGTTTTGTAAGGCAAAATGCCTTCCACAAAGAGAAAGAAATAGGGAAATCATTCACAGAATGTAGCAGATCATGTTGTGTGTGTGTGTAGGTTTCAGTGTAATATGTTTTGATTTGTTATATGATTTTTTCCATTTATTTTAGTGCGACTACATAGCATGACTATGGTGAAAAGGTGCTCAATAGGAAAGTATATGTAGAACCTATACAGAATTTTATGCTGTTGCAGGGAGGGAGCGGTGTAGTGCAGGGAAAGGTGTGGGGGCGATAAAGTCTTGATTTCTTAAGGAAGTGGTTGTAGATCACTAAAAGAAATAATAAAAAAATTTCAAAAATGAAAGATGTTACCTCACCTCCAATGAAGAGGAAATTAAAACAATATTGAGAAATTTCTTTGCCAAACTTTACGCCCACAAATCTATAATCTAAACGAGGTGGATGAATATTTTAAAAATACAAATTGCCCAGATTAACAGAAGAGAAAGTTCAATACTGAAACAAGTCCATCTCAGAAAAAGAAATTGAACAAGCCATCAATGAACTCCCTAGGAGAAAATCACCAGAACCAGATGGATTCACAAGCGAATTCTATCAAACCCTTAAAGAACAGTTAATTCCAATAATATATAGACTATTGTTGAAAATTGGGCAGGAATGAGTCCTCCCAAATTCTTTCTATGATACCAATATGGTTTTGATAGCCAAACCAGGAAGTGATATAACAGAGAAAGAAAATTGTAGACCAATTCCTCTAATGAATATAGATGCACAAATTTTAAACAAGATTTTAGCAAAACGAATACAGCATCTTATCACAAAAATAATACATTATGATCAGGTAGGAGTCACACCAGGAATGTAGGGCTGGTTCAATATTGGAAAAGTTATTATTATTATTGATTATATCAACAACAAATCTAAAAAAAAACACATGATTTTCTCAATGGATGCCAAAAAAGCTTTCGAGAAAATACAACACTCATTCCTATTAAAAACACTGGAGAACATATGAATAAAGGTTAACTTTCCATAAAACCATAAACAGTATCTATGTAAAACTTTCAGCAAGCATTATATGCAATTGAGATAAGCTGGATGCATTTACAATAAGATCAGGGGTGAAAGAACAATGTCCATTATCACCACTATTTTTCAATATGGTACTAGAAATATTACCTGTAGCAATTAGACAAGATAAAGAAATTGAAGGAATAGAAATAGACACAGAAGAAACTAAGTTATGACCCTTTGCAGATGATATGATGTTATCCTTAGAGGATCCTGGAAATTCAAGTTAAAAAAAAACTACTTGAAATAATGAACAGCTTTGGCAAAGTTCCAGGTTACAAAATAGACCCACAGAAATATCCTGCATTCATATATATTAACAACAAAGTCCAACACCAAGAGATAGAAAGGGAAATCCCATTTAAAGCTATGGTAGGCACTGTAAAATACTTAGGAATTTACCTGCCAAAAGAAACCTAGGGATTATATGCACACAATTGGAAGACACTTTTTGCACAAATAAAGTCAGATTTAAGTAAGTGGAAATACATCAGTTGTTCATGGCTAGGCCGAGCTCACCTAATAAAAACGACAATTCTTCCTAAATTAATTTACTTATTTAGTGCCATACCAATTAAACTATCAGTTAATGATTATCTAGAGCTCGATAAAATAATATCAAAATTCATTTGGAAAAACAAAAGGTCCAGAATTTCCAAGGGACTAACGAAGAGAAATGCTTGGGAATGTGGCCTGGCACGAACAGACCTCAAATTACATTGTAAAGAAGCAATTATCAAAACCACTTGGTATTGGCTAAGAAACAGAGGGGTAGGCAAATGGAATGGACTTGGCACTCGAGACACAGTAGGTAAGGAATATAGCAACCTCCTGTTTGATAAACCCAAAGACCCCAGCCTCCGGGATAAGAACTCACTGTTATCTGTGCGTCGGAAATTATGTACAGAACCAGGAGAACTTTGGGCACAGCAATGAACACACTGTGTAAGCAGCAATTATCAAAACTTATTGGCTAAGAAATAGAGGGGTAGGCAAATGGAATAGACTTGACACTCAAGACACAGTAGGTAAGCAATATAGCAATCTCCTGTTTGATAAACCCAAAGACCCCAGCCTCTGGGATAAGAACTCACTGTTCGACAAACATCGCTGGGAAAACTGGTTATCTGTGTGGCGGAAATTAGGTACAGACCCATGCCTGACACCGTACACAAGAATAAAGTCCTAATGGGTACATCATTTACATGTAAAGATTGATCCCATGAATAAGCAGGAGGAGCAAAGAATAGTGTATTTATCAGATTTATAGAGAGGGGAAAAATTACTCACTAAAGAAGCGATAGAAAGCATTATGATATGCAAGAAAGAGAATTTTGACTACATTAAACAGAAAAGATTTTGCACAACCAAGACCAACGCAACCAAAATTCAGAGGGATGTAGTAAATGGGGAAAAATTTTTATGACTAAGTTCGGGGATAAAGGCCTCATTTCTAGAATATATAGAGAACTGACTCAAATATGTAACCATAAAATTCATCCCCCAAATGATAAATGGTCAAAGGATATGAACAGGCAATTTTTAGGGGAAGAAATTAAAGATATCTATAGTCATATGAAAAAGTACTCTAAATCACTACTTATTAGAGAGTTCATAAAAATGAGAAAGTGTCCCAAATGTACAAAAATATTTATAGCAGCACTCTTTGTGGTAGCCAAGAACTGGAAATCAAGGAGATGCCCATCAAATGGGGAATGGCTGAATAAATAATGGTATATGAATGTAATGGAGTACTACTGCACCATAATAAATGATGACCAAGAAGACTTCAGGGAGGCCTGGAAGGACTTATATCATCTGATGCTAAGAAAACGGAGCAGAACCAGGACCACAGTGTGTAAGTGTTCTTTTGTTTTTTTTTGTTTTTTTTTCCCCTGGTAGACTTGGAACTTTGTAACAAACACAAGAACTCAATGGAAAAAAAATCCCAATGATGGTTTTGCAAGGCAAAATGCCTTCCACAAAGAGAAAGACGTATGGAAATCATTCGGAGAATGTAGCAGACCATGTTGTGTGGCTGTGTGTGTAGGTTTCGTTGTATTATGTTTTGATTTCTTATATGATTTTTTTCATTTATTTTAGTGCGACTACATAGCATGACTATGGTGAATAGGTGCTCAATAGGAAAGTATATGTAGAACCTATATGGAATTTTATGCTGTTGCAGGGAGGGAGGGGGATAGTGGGGGGGAAAATTGTGGGGGCGATAAAATCTTAATTTCTTAAGGAAGTGGTTGTGGAACATTAAAAGAAAAAATAATATAATTTAAAAAATGAAAAGTGTGACCTCACCTCCAGTGAAGAGGAAATCAAAACAATAATGAGAAATTTTTTTGCCTAACTTTATGCCCACAAATTGATAATCTAAACAAGGTGGATGAATATTTTATAAAATACAAATTGCCCAGATTAACAGAAGAGAAAGTTGAATACTTAAAGAACTCCATCTCAGAAAAAGAAATTGAACAAGCCATCAATGAACTCCCTAGGAGAAAATCACCAGGACCAGATGGATTCAGAAGGGAATTCTATCAAACCCTTAAAGAACAGTTAATTCTAATAATGTATAGACAATTTTTAAAAATTGGGGAAAAATGAGCCCTCCCAAATTCTTTCTATGTTACCAATATGGTTTTGATAGCCAAACCAGGAAGAGATATAAGAGAGAAAGAAAATTATAGACCAATTCTTCTAATGAATATAGATGCATAATTTTTAAACAAGATTTTAGACAAACGAATACAGCATCTTATCACCAAAATAATACATTATGATCAAGTAGGAGTCACACCAGGAATGCAGGGCTGTTTCAATATTAGAAAAGCTATTAGCATTATTGATCATATCAACAACAAATCTAACAAAAATCACATGATTATCTCCTTAGATGCAGAGAAGCTTTCGAAAAAAGAGAACACACATTCCTATTAAAAACACTGGAGAACATAAGAATAAAGGGACCTTTCCATAAAATAATAAGCAGTATCTACCTAAAACCTTCAGCAAGCGTTATATGCAATGGAGATAAGCTGGATGCATTTCGAATAAGTTCAGGGGTGAAACAAGGATGTCCATTATCACCAATATTTTTCAATATGGTACTAGAAATATTAGCTGTAGCAATTACACAAGATAAAGAAATTGAAGGAATGAAAATAGCCAGAGAAGAAACTAAGTTATCACTCTTTGCAGATGATATGATGTTATCCTTAGAGGATCCCGGAGATTCAAGGAAAAAAATATACTTGAAATAATAAACAGCTTTGGGAAAGTTCCAGGTTATAAAAAAGACCCACACAAATATCCTACATTCATATATATTAACAACAAAGTCCAACACCAAGAGATAGAAAAGGAAATCCCATTTAAAGCTATGGTAGGCACTGTAAAATACTTAGGAGTTTACCTGCCAAAGGAAATCCAGGTATTATATGAACACAATTGGAAGACACTTTTTGCACACATAAAGTCAGATTGAAGTAAGTGGAAAAACATCAGTTGTTCATGGGTACACCGAGCTAATGTAATAAAAATGACAATTCTTCCTAAATAAATTTACTTATTTAGTGCCATACCAATTAAACTATCAGATAATTATTTTCTAGAGCTAGATAAAATATTATTAAAATTCATTTGGAAAAACAAAAGGTCCAGAATTTCAAAGGGACTAACGACATGAAGTGCTTGGGAAGTTGGCCTAGCACTACGAGACCTCAAATTGCATTATAAAGTAGCAATTATCAAAACCACTTGGAATTGGCTAAGAAACAGAGGGGTAGACAAATGGAATAGACTTGGCACTCAAGACACAGTAGGTAAGGTATATAGCAACCTCTTGTTTGATAAACCCAAAGATCCCAGCCTCTGGGATAAGAACTCACTGTTCCACAAAAATTGCTGGGAAAACTGGTTAACTGCATGGCGGAAATGAGATACAGACCCATGCCTGACACCATGCACAAGGATAAAATCCAAATGCGTACATGATTTTTTAATAAACATTGATCCCATGAATAAACCGGAGGAGCAAAGAACAGTGTATTTATCACATTTATAGAGAGGGGAAAAATTTTTCACTAAAGGAGCAATAGAATGCCTTATGATATGCAAGAAGGATAATTTTGACTACTCAAAACTGAAAATTTTTTGCAGAACCAAAACCAATGCAACCAAAATTCAGAGGGATGTAGTAAATGGGGAAAAAAATTTGTGGCTAAGATCGAGGATAAAGGCATCATTTCTAGAATATATAGAGAACTGACTCAAATAAGTAACCATAAAATTCATCCCCCAATTGATAAATGGTCAAAGGATATGAACTGGAAATTTTCAGGGGAAGAAATTAAAAATATCTATAGTCATATGAAAAAGTGCTCTAAATCACTACTTATTAGAGAGATGCAAATCAGTCAACTCTGAGGTACCACATCACACCTATGAGATTGGCAAACATGAAAGAAGAAGAAAATGATAAATGCTGGTGAGGATGTGGGAGAGTAGGAACACTAATTCTTTATTGGTGTAGCTGTGAGATCATCCAACCATTCTGGAGAACGGTTTGGATGTATGCCCAAAGGCCTACAAAAGTGTGCATACCTTTTTACCCACCAATATCGCTATTAGGACTATATGCCCAAGAGAAGATAAAAACGAGAAAGGGTCCCACATGTACAAAAATATTTATAGCAGCACTCTTTGTGGTAGCCAAGAACTGGAAATGAAGGGTATGCCCATCAAATGGGGAACGGCTGAGTAAATAATGGTATATGAATGTAATGGAGTACTATTGTGCCATAATAAATGATGACCAAGAAGACTTCAGGGAGGCCTGGAAGGACTTATATCATCTGATGTTGAGCAAAAGGAGCAGATCCAGGAGAACTTTGTGCACAGCCAAGACCACACTGTGTAAGAGTTTTGTTTTTTTTTTTTTTCTGGTAGACTTGGAACTTTGTAAGAAACACAAGAACTTAATGGAAAAAAAAATCCCAATTATGGTTTTGTAAGACAAAATGCCTTATAGAAAGAGAAAAAAATATGGAAATCATTCACCGAATGTAGCAGACCATGTTGTGTGTGTGTGTAGGTTTCAGTGTATTATGTTTTGATTTGTTATATGATTTTTTTCATTTCTTTAGTGCGACCACATATCATGATTGTGGTGAAAAGGTGCTCAATAGGAAAGTATACGTAGAACCTATACAGAATTTTATGCTGTTTCAGGGAGGGAGAGAGGTAGTGGTGGGGAAAGGTGTGGGGGAGATAAAACCTTGATTTCTTAAGGAAGTGGTTGTAGAACATTAAAAGAAAAAATAATAAAATTAAAATAATGAAAGGTGTGACCTCACCTCCAATGAAGAGGAAATTAAAACAATAATGAGAAATTTCTTTGCCCAGCTTTATACCCACAAATCAATAATCTAAACGAGTTTTATGAATATTTCAAAAAAATAGAAATTGCCCAGATTAACAGAACAGGAAGTTGAATACTTAAACAACTCCATCTCAGAAAAAGAAATTGAACAAGCCATCAATGAAATTCCTAGGAGAAAATCACCAGGACCAGATGGATTCACAAGCGAATTTTATCAAACCCTTAAAGAGCAGTTAATCCCAATAATATAGAGACTATTTTCGAAAATTGGGGAAGAATAACTCGTCCCAAATTCTTTCTATGGTACTAATATGGTTTTGATAGCCAAACCAGGAAGAGATAAAACAGAGAAAGTAATTTTTAGACGAATTCCTCTAATGAATATAGATGCAAAATTTTCAAACAAGATTTTAGCCAAACGAATACAGCATCTTATCAAGAAAATAGTACATTATGTTCAGGAAGGAGTCACACCAGGAGTGCAGGACTAGTTCAATATTAGAAAAACTATTAGCATTATAGATCACATGAACAACAAAACTAACAAAAACCACATGATTATCTGAATAGATCCAGAAAAAGCTTTCGAGAAAATACAACACCCATTCCTATTAAAAACACTGGAGAACATAGGAATAAAGGTTAACTTTCCATAAAACAATAAACAGTATCTACCTAAAACTTTCAGCAAGCATCATATGCAATGCAGATAAGCTGGATGAATTTCCAATAAGATAAGGGGTGAAAAAAGGATGTCCATTATCACCACTATTTTTCAATATGGTAGTAGAAATATTAGCTGTAGCAATTAGACAAGATAAAGAAATTGAAGGAATAAAAATAGCCAGAGAAGAAGCCAAGTTATCACTCTTTGCAGATGATATGGTGTTATCCTTAGAGGATCCCGGAGATTCAAGGAAAAAAAAAATACCTGAAATAATAAACAGCTTCGGGAAAGTTCCAGGTTATAAAATAGACCCACACAAATATCCTGCATTACTATATATTAACAACAAAGTCCAACACCAAGAGATAGAAAGGGAAATCCCATTTAAAGCTATGGTAAGCACTCTAAAATACTTAGGAGTTTGCCTGCCAAAAGAAACCCAGGGATTATATGAAAACAATTGGAAGACACTTTTTGCACACATAAAGTCAGATTGAAGTAAGTGGAAAAACATCAGTTGTTCATGGGTACACCAAGCTAATGTAATAAAAATGACAATTCTTCCTAAATAAATTTACTTATTTAGTGCCATACCAATTAAACTATCAGATAATTATTTTCTAGAGCTGGATAAAATAATATCAAAATTCATTTGGAAAAACAAAAGGTCGAGAATTTCAAAGGGACTAAGAAAAAGAAATGCTTGGGAAGGTGGCCTAGCACGACAGGAACTCAAATTGCATTATAAAGCAGCAATTATCAAAACCACTTGATATAGGCTAAGAAACAGAGGGGTAGACAAATGGAATAGACATGGCACTCAAGACACAGTAATTAAGGTATATAGCAACCTCTTGTTTGATAAACCCAAAGACCCCAGCCTCTGGGAAAAGAACTCACTGTCCCACAAAAATTGCTGGGAAAATTGGTTAACTGCGTGGCGGAAATCAGGTACCGACCCATGCCTGAAACCGTACACAAGAATAAAGTCCAAATGGGTACATTATTTAGGTATAGAGCTTGATCCCAGGAATAAAATGGAGGACCAAAGAATAGTGTATTTATCAGATTTATAGAGAGGGGAAAATCTATTCACTGAAGAAGCGATAGAAAGCAGTATGTTGTTCAAGAAGGATAGTTTTGACTTCATTAAACTGAAAAGTTTTTGCACAACCAAACCCAATGCAACCAAAATTCAGAGGGATGTAGTAAATGGGGAAAAAATTTCTGGCTAAGTTCGGAGATAAAGACCACATTGGTAGAATATATAGAGAACTGACTCAAATATGAAACCATAAAATTCCTCCCCAAATTGATAAATGGTCAAAGGATGTGAACAGGCAATTTTCAGGGGAAGAAATTAAAGGTATCTATAGTCATATGAAAAAGTACTCTAAATCACTACTTATTAGAGAGATGCAAATCAATCAACTTTGAGGTACCACATCACACCTATGAGATTGGCAAACATGACAGAAAAAGAAAATGATAAATGCTGGAGAGGATGTGGGAGAGTGGGAACTCTAATTCTTTACTGGTGGAGCTGTGAGATCATCCAACCATTCTCGAGAACGGTTTGTATCTATGACCAAAGGGCTACCAAAGTGTGCATACCTTTTGACCCAGGATTTTCGCTACTAGGACTGTATCCCCAAGAATTGATAAAAATGAGAAAGGGTCCCACATGTGCAAGAATATTAATAGCAGCACTCTTTGTGGTAGCCAAGAACTGAAAATCAAGGGGATGCCCAACAAAAGGGGAATGGCTGAATAAATAATGTCATATGAATGTAATGGAGTACTATTGCGCCATAATAAACGATGAACAAGAAGACTTCACGGAGGCCTGGAAAGACTTATATCATCTCATGCTGAGCAAAAGGAGCAGAACCAGGAGAACTTGGTGCACAGCCAAGACCACACTGTGTAAGAGTTTTTTGTTTTGTTTTTGTTTTTTTTTTGGTAGACTTGGAACTTTGTAACAAACGCAAGAACTTAATGGAAAAAAAAAATCCCAATGATGGTTTTGTAAGGCAAAAAGCCTTCCACAAAGAGAAAGACATATGGAAATCATTCACAGAATGGAGCCGATCATTTTGTGTGTGTGTAGGTTTCAGTGTATTATGTTTTGATTTGTTATATGATTTTTTCCAATTATTTCAGTGCGACTACATAGCATGACTATGTTGAAAAGGTTCTCATTACGAAAGTATATATAGAACCTATACAGAATTTTATGCTGTATTCAGGGAGGGAGGGGGGTAGTGGGGGGAAAGGTGTGGGGGCGATAAAATCCTAATTTCTTAAGGAAGTCGTTGCAAAACATTGAAAGAAAAAATAACAAAATTTAAAAAATGAAAGGTGTGACCTCACCTCCAATGAAGAGGAAATTAAAACAATAATGAGAAATTTCTTTGCCCAACTTTATGCCCAGAAATCGATAATCCAAACGAGGTGGATGAATATTTTAAAAAATACAATTTGGCCAGGTTAACAGAAGAGGACGTTGAATACTTAATCAACTCCATCTCAGAAAAAGAAATTGAACAAGCCATCAATGAAATCCCTAGGAGAAAATCACCAGGACCAGATGGATTCAAAAGCGAATTTTATCAAACCCTTAAAGAACAGTTAATCCCAATAATATAGAGACTATTTTTGAAAATTGGGGAAGAATAACTTCTCCCAAATTCTTTCTATGATACTAATATGGTTTTGATAGCCAAACCAGGAAGAGATAAAAGAGAGAATGTAATTTTTAGACGAATTCCTCTAATGAAAATAGATGCAAAAATTTCAAACAATATTTTAGCCAAACGAATACAGCATCTTATCAAGAAAATAGTACATTATGTTCAGGTACGAGTCACACCAGGAGTGCAGGGTTAGTTCAATATTAGAAAAACTATTAGCTTTATATATCACATGAACAAAAAAACTAACAAAAACCACATGATTATCTGAATAGATCCAGAAAAAGCTTTCGAGAAAATACAACACCAATTCCTATTAAAAACACTGGAGAACATAAGAACCAAGGGAACTTTCCATAAAACAATAAACAGTATCTACCTAAAACTTTCAGGAAGCATCATATGCAACGGAGATAAGCTGGATGCATTTCCAATAAGATCAGGGGTGAAAAAAGGATGTCCATTATCACCACTATTTTTCAATATGGTACTAGAAATATTAGCTGTAGCAATTAGACAAGATAAAGAAATTGAAGGAATAAAAATAGCCAGAGAAGAAACCAAGTTGTCACTCTTTGCAGATGATATGGTGTTACCCTTAGAGCATCCCGGAGATTCAAGGAAAAAAAAAATATCTGAAATAATGAACAGCTTTGGGAAAGTTCCAGGTTATAAAATAGACCCACACAAATATCCTGCATTACTATATATTAACAACAAAGTCCAACAACAAGAGATAGAAAGGGAAATCCCATTTAAAGCTATGGTAGGCACTGTAAAATACTTAGGAGTTTACCTGCCAAAAGAAACCCAGGGATTATATGAAAACAATTGGAAGACACTTTTTGCACAAATAAAGTCAGATTGAAGTAAGTGGAAAAACATCAGTTGTTCATGGGTACACCGAGCTACTGTAATAAAAATGACAATTCTCCCTAAATAAATTTACTTATTTAGTGCCATACCAATTAAACTATCAGATAATTATTTTCTAGAGCTGGATAAAATAATATCAAAATTCATTTGGAAAAAAAAAAGGTCCAGAATTTCAAAGGGACTTAGGAAAAGAAATGCTTGGGAAGGTGGCCTAGCACGACCAGAACCCAAATTGCATTAGAAAGCAGCAATTACCAAAACCACTTGATATAGGCTAAGAAACAGAGGGGTAGACAAATGGAATAGACATGGCGCTCAAGACACAGTAATTAAGGTATATAGCAACCTCTTGTTTGAAAAACCCAAAGACCCCAGCCTCTGGGAAAAGAACTCACTGTCCCACAAAAATTGCTGGGAAAATTGGTTAACTGCGTGGCGGAAATCAGGTACAGACCCATGCCTGAAACCGTACACAAGAATAAAGTCCAAATGGGTACATTATTTAGGTATAGAGCTTGATCCCAAGAATAAACTGGAGGACCAAAGAATAGTGTATTTATCAGATTTATAGAGAGGGGAAAATCTATTCACTGAAGAAGCGATAGAAAGCAGTATGTTGTTCAAGAAGGATAGTTTTGACTACATTAAACTGAAAAGTTTTTGCACAACCAAACCCAATGCAACCAAAATTCAGAGGGATGTAGTAAATGGGGAAAAAATTTCTGGCTAAGTTCGGAGATAAAGATCACATTGGTAGAATATATAGAGAACTGACTCAAATATGTAACCATAAAATTCCTCCCCCAATTGATAAATGGACAAAGTATGTGAACAGGCAATTTTCAGGGGAAGAAATTAAAGATATCTATAGTCATATGAAAAAGTGCTCCAAATCACTACTTATTAGAGAGATGCATATCAATCAACTTTGAGGTACCACATCACACCTATGAGATTGGCAAACATGATAGAAAAAGAAAATATTAAATGCTGGAGAGGTTGTGGGAGAGTGGGAACACTAATTCTTTACTGGTGGAGTTGTGAGATCATCCAACCATTCTCGTGAATTTGTTAAGGAAGTCGTTGTAGAACATTGAAATCAACTCCATCTCTGAAAAAGAAATTGAACAAGCCATCAATGAAATCCCTAGGAGAAAATCACCAGGACCAGATGGATTCACAAGCGAAATTTATCAAACCCTTAAAGAAACGTTAATTCCAATAGTATAGAGACTATTTTTGAAAATTGAGGAAGAATAACTCCTCCCAAATTCTTTCTATGATACCAATAAGGTTTTGATAGCCAAACCAGGAAGCGATAAAACAGAGAAAGAAATTTGTAGACCAATTGCTGTAATGAATATAGATGGAAAAATTTTAAACAAGATTTAGCCAAACAACTACAGTATCTTATCACCAAAATAGTACATTATATTCAGGTACGAGTCACACCAGGAATGCAGGGTAGTTCAATATTAGAAAAACTATTAGCATTATAGATCACATCAACAGCAAAACTAACAAAAACTACATGATTATCTCAATAGATGCAGAAAAAGTTTTCGAGAAAATACAACACCCATTCCTATTAAAAACACTGGAGAACATAAGAATAAAGGGAACTTTCCATCAATCAATAAACAGTATCTACCTAAGACTTTTGGCAAGCATTATATGCAATGGAAATAAGCTGGATGCATTTCCTATAAGATCAGGTGTGAAACAAGGATTTTTTTTTTCACCACCATTTTTCAATCTGATACTAGAAATATTAGCTGTAGCAATTAGACAAGATAAAGAAATTGAAGGAATAAAAATAGCCAGAGAAGAAACTAAGTTATCACTCTTTGCAGATGATATGGTGTTATCCTTAGAGCATCCCGGAGATTCAAGGAAAAAAAAAACTACTTGAAATAATAGACAGGTGTGGCCAAATTCCAGGTCAAAAAATAGACCCAGACAAAATCCTGCATTCCTATATATTAACAACAAAGTTCAACACCAAGGGATAGAAAGGGAAATCCCATTTAAAGCTATGGTAGGCACTGTAAAATCCTTAGGAATTTACCTGCCAAAAGAAACCCAGGGATGATATGAAAACAATTGGAAGACACTTTTTGCACAAATAAAGTCAGATTTAAGTAAGTGGAAAAACATCAGTTGTTCATGGGTAGGCAGAGCTAATGTAATAAAAATGACAATTCTACCTAAATTAATTTACTTATTTAGTGCCATACGATTTAAACTATCAGACAATTGTTTTCTATAGCTGGATAAAATAATATCAAAAATCATTTGGAAAAAAAAAGAGGTCCAGAATTCCAAAGGGACTGATGAAAGAAATGCTTGGGAATGTGGCCTAGCACTACCAGACCTCAAATTGTATTATAAAGCAGCAATTCTCAAAACCACTTGGTATAGGCTAAGAAACAGAGGGGTAGACAAATGGAATAGACTTGCCACTCGAGACACCGTAGGTAAGGTATATAGCAACCTCTTGTTTGATAAACCCAAAGACCCCAGCCTGTGGGATAAGAACTCACTGTTCGACAAAAATTGCTGGGAAAACTGGTTAACTGCGTGGTTGAAAATAGGTACAGACCCATGCCTGACAACGAACACAAGAATAAAGTCCAAATGGGTACATGATTTATGTATAAAGATTTATCCCATGAATAAACTGGAGGAGCAAAGAATAGTGTATTTATCAGATTTATAGAGAGGGGGAAAACTATTCAATAAAGAAGCAATATGCAAAGAAGCATTATGATATGCAAGATATGCATATGTAAAGAAGCATTATGATATGAAGAAGGATAATTTTGACTACACTAAACTGAAAAGTTTTTGCACAACCAAACCCAATGCAACCAAAATTCAGAGGGATGTAGTAAATGGGGAAAAAATTTATGGCTAATTTCGGGGATAATGGCCTCATTTCTAGAATATATAGAGAACTGAATCAAATATGTAACCATAAAATTCACCCCCCAATTGATAAATGGTCAAAGGACATGAACAGGCAATTTTCAGGGGAAGAAATTAAAGATATCTATAGTCATATGAAAAAGTGCTCTAAATCACTACTTATTAGAGAGATGCCAATCAATCAACTCTGAGGTGCCATATCACACCTATGAGATTGGCAAACATGACAGAACAAGACAATGATAAATGCTGGAGAGGATGTGGGAGAATGGGAACACTAATTCTTTATTGGTGGAGCTGTGAGATCATCCAACCATTCTGGAGAACGGTTTCAATCTATGCCCAAAGGGCTACAAAAATGTGCATACGTTTGACTCAGCAATATCGCTACTAGGACTGTATCCCCAAGAAATCATAAAAATGGGAAAGGGTCCCACATGTACAAAAATATTAATAGCAGCACTCTTTTTGGCAGCCAAGAACTGGAAATCAAGGGGATACCCATCAAATCGGGAATGGCTGAATTAATAATGGTATATGAATGAAATGGAGTACTATTGTGCCATAATCAATGATGGTCAAGAAGACTTCAGGGAGGCCTGGAAGGACTTATATCATCTGATGCTGAGCAAAAGGAGCAGAACCAGGAGCACTTTCTGCACAACAATGACCACAGTGTGTAAGAGTTTTTTTTTTTTCTCGTAGACTTGGAACTTTGTAACAAACACAAGAACTTAATGAAAAAAAAATTCCAATGATGGTTTTGTAAGGAAAAATGCCTTCCACAAAAATAAAGAAATATGGAAATCATTCACAGAATGTAGCAGATAATGTTGTGTGTGTGTGTAGGTTTTAGTGTATTATGTTTTGATTTGTTATATGTTTTTTTGCATTCATTTTAGTGCGATTACATAGCATGACTACAGTGAAAAGGTGCTCAATAGGAAAGTATATGTAGAACCTATACAGAATTTTATGCTGTTGCAGGGAGGGAGGGGCGTAGTGGGGGGAAAGGTGTGGGGGCGAAAAAATCTTAATTTCTTAAGGAAGTTGTTGTGGAACATTAAAAGAAAAAATAATAAAATTTAAAAAAAGGAAGGTGTGACCTCACCTCCAATGAAGAGGAAATTAAAACAATAATGAGAAATTTCTTTTCCCAACTTTATGCCCACAATTCGATAATCTAAACGAGGTGGATGAATATTTTAAAACATACAAATTGCCCAGATTAACAGAAGAGGAAGTTGAATACTTAAACAACTCCATCTCAGAAAAAGAAATTGAACAAGCCATCTATGAAATCCCTAGGAGAAAATCACCAGGACTAGATGAATTCACAAGCGAATTTTATCAAACCCTTAAAGAACAGTTAATCCCAATAATATAGAGACTATTTTTGAAAATTGGGGAAGAAAAACTCCTCCCAAATTCTTTCTATGATACTAATATGATTTTGATAGCCAAACCAGGAAGAGATAAAACAGAGAAAGAAAATTTTAGACCAATTCCTCTAGTGAATATAGATGCAAAAATTTTAACCAAGATTTCAGCCAAACAAATACAGCATCTTATCACCAAAATAGTACATTATATTCAGGTACGAGTCACACCAGGAATGCAGGGCTAGTTCAACTTTAGAAAAACTATTAGCATTATAGATCACATCAACAGCAAAACTAACAAAAACCACATGATTATCTCAATAGATGCAGAAAAAGCTTTTGACAAAATACAACACCAATTCCTATTGAAAACACTGGAGAACATAAGAATAAAGGGAACTTTCGATAAAACAATAAACAGTATCTACATAAAACTTTCAGCAAGCTTTATATGCAATGGAGATAAGCTGGATGCATTTCCAATAAGATCGTGTGTGAAACAAGTATGTCCATTATCACCACTATTTTTCAATATGGTAGTAGAAATATTAGCTGTAGCAATTAGACAAGATAAAGAAATTGAAGGAATAAAAATAGCCAGAGAAGAAACTAAGTTATCACTCTTTGCAGATAATATGGTGTTATCCTTAGAGGATCCCGGAGATTCAAGGAAAAAAAAATCATACGTGAAGTAATGAACAGCTTCCGGAAAGTTCCAGGTTATAAAATAGACCCACACAAATATCCTGCATTACTATATATTAACAACAAAGTCCAACAACAAGAGACACAAAGGGAAATCCCATTTAAAACTATGGTAGGTACTGTAAAATACTTAGGAGTTTACCTGCCAAAAGAAACCCAGGGATCATATGAAAACAATTGGAAGACACTTTTTGCACAAATAAAGTCAGATTTAAGTAAGTGGAAAAATATTAGTTGTTCATGGGTAGGCCGAGCTAATGTAATAAAAATGACAATTCTACCTAAATTAATTTACTTATTTAGTGTCATACCAATTAACCTATCAGATAACTATTTTCTAGAGCTGGATAAAATAATATCAAAATTCATTTGGAAAAACAAAACGTCCACAAATTCAAAGGGACTAATGAAAAGAAATTCTTGGGGAGGTGGCCTAGCACTACCAGACCTCAAATTGTATTATAAATCAGCAATTCTCAAAACCACTTGGAATTGGCTAAGAAACAGAGGGGTAGAGAAATGGAATAGACTTGGCACTCAAGACACAGTAGGTAAGGAATATAGCAACCTCCTCTTTGATAAACTGAAAGACCCCAGCTTCTGGGATAAGAACTCACTGCTCAACAAATGTTGCTGGGAAATCTGGTTAACTGCGTGGCAGAATTTAGGTATAGACCCATGCCTGAAACAGTACACAAGAATAAAATCCAAATGGGTACATGATTTAGGTATAGAGATTGATCCCATGAATAAACTGGAGGAGCAAAGAATAGTGTATTTATCAGATTTATGGAGAGGGGAAAAATTTTTCACTAAAGAAGTGATAGAAAGCATTATGATATGCAAGAAGGATCATTTTGACTACATTAAACTGAAAAGTTTTTGCACATCCAAACCCAATGAAACCAAAATTCAGAGGGATGTAGCGAGTGGGGAAAAAAATTATGGCTAAGTTCGGGGATCAAGGCCTCATTTCTAGAATATATAGAGAACTGACTCAAGTATGTAACCATAAAATTCATCCCCCAATTGATAAATCGTCAAAGAATATGAACAGGCAATTTTCAGGGGAAGAAATTAAAGCTATCTATTGTCATATGAAAAAGTGCTCTAAATCACTACTTATTAGAGAGATGCAAATCAATCAACTCTGAGGTACCACATCACACCTATGAGATTGGCAAACATGACAGAAGAAGAAAGTGATAAATGCTGGAGATGATATGGGAGAGTTGGAACACTAATTCATTATTAGTGGAGCTGTGAGATCATCCAGCCATTCTGCCGAACTGTTTGGAACTATGCCCAAAGGGCTACCAAATTGTGCATACCCTTTTACCCAGATATATCGCTCCTAGGACTGTATCCCCAAGAGAACATAAAAATGGGAAAGCATCCCACATGTACAAAAATATTAATAGCAGCACTCTTTGTGGTAGCCAAGAACTGGAAATCAAGGGGATGTCCATTAAATTAGAAATGGCTGAATAAATTATGGTATATGAATGTAATGGAGTACTATTGCACCATAAGAAATGATGAACAAGAAGACTTCAGGTAGCCTGGGAAGGACTTATATGATCTGATGCTGAGTAAAAGGAGTAGAACCAGGAGAACCTTGTGCACAGCAATGACCACAGTGTGCAAGAGTTTTTCATGGTAGACTTGGAACTTCGTAATAACGAAGAACTTATTAAAAAAAAAAAAATCCCAGCGGTAGTGTTCTAACACACAATGCCTTCCACACTCAGACAAAGATATATGGAAATCTTTCACAGAATGTAGCAGATTATGCTTCTATATGAGTAGGTTTTAGTGTATTATGTTTTGATTTGTTACTTGATTTCTTCCATTTATTTTAGTTCGTCTACGTAACATGACTATTGTGAAAATTACTCAGTAGGGAAGTATATGTAGAACCTATGTAGAATTGCCTACTGTCGCGGAGAGGGAGGGTTTGGTGGGGGAAAATGTGGGGGGTGGGAGGATAAAATCTTAATTTTAAGGAGGTGATTGTGGAACACCGTAAAAATAAAAATATATAAATAAATTTTAAAAAATCATGAAAGTTATAAGCAGAGTCCATTACATTGGCTGTGGAAGCGAACTTATGTGTAAATATGAAAACATAGGTGTCATATTGGTTTTGCATAGCTTTTCACTATATTGTTTTTGACTGAGATAAAGAATTGGAAATTAAAAAAAAAAAAGATAGCTTTTGGTTCAAGGCTGCATTTTTTTCTTAAGGACCATGCCTTAAACCCCAAACATTCAGGCCCTCCCTCATTGGCCAACAATAGGTCTCAGACCAAACCCGTCATCATTATTTGGGCCCTTATTGACTCAGAGTGAATGTAAAAAGAATTGTTTCGGTTTTGGCCAGAAACCCTAACAGTCTACCACTAACAGTTTTTTTTTTTTTTTTTTTTTTTTTTTTTAGTTTAAAACTGCCTTTCCTTGCCTCATTTTTAACCTAGCCTTAATCACTTAATGGGCATTGCCTCAGTCAAGCTGAGACCTACTAATGACGTTAGCTTTAAAAGTCTAAGTACTTCTACTCATTTTGGCTCCACCTCCAGTCATTATTATGTGTATCTGAGCACAGGACCAAGAGGATTCCTGAAGAGAATGTGCGGCTGGTGATTCCCTTATTTAAATACAATTCACTTGCATGTCCTGTCGTCACCTTCATTATGTCATTACATCTTCAACAATAAAGGACAAACAACAACAGCAACAACAATACCAGCTATATTGAACCCCGTTTGTTGTGTGCATGTACGCATGTATGTATGTATGTATGCTAAAGTAGGAGCTCTGTGAAATTAACAATCGAACTACATATGGTGTAGGAAATTGACATTATTCATCCATTTCTTTTTTCATTTCTCCTTTTGTATGGATAATTGGACTTGTCAAGGTTCTTGAGTTGTGATCTCCTCAGAGCACAATTAAGCAGAATTGCCAACAGCTCTTTTAATGTAGCTTGATGCTGTCTTTTTTTTTTTTTTTGGCTGATTTCATGCTGTTTTCTCCTATTGAACTAGCAGTCATTTAAAATTATCAGATTTTTTTTTAAAAAATGAAGTGATATAATCAAGTCTCCATCCTTCCATACTTCCTCACTGATTATTTCAATCCATGTAGGATAACACATTTATCCCTTAAATGTCAACAGCCTAAATAAAGTTTAGCAGTTTCTCCTTTAGTATATAGATGACTCAACATTCTCAAAGGCTTGGTTAGCATTTACAAGTTCTGGGAGGCACTACCACATTGAGAAGAGTTTGTGAAAAGACTGAGTTATAGAATGGTAATGCTTTCTAAGCACAAACCTTGCTAAGTACAGATTGGCTTATCACAAAATTAGTCAGATGGTGATGGAATTTTATGCCAAGGCAACTCATAAAGCAAATAAAAACATAGAATGGTTTAAGTTAATACCTTCACCTTAAGGTACTGTAGTTCCACGACAGAATTTTTGTGAAACTGGACAATCAGTACAAAATTCATGTGTTTTTAAGACATAAATAATGTTAGCAATCTAAATTAAAAATTTTTTCCAATGACTGAGATTTGGACCCGTGAATCATGTGCAACAGAGAATCAAACATATCTTTATCTATATCTATCGATCTATGTATCTATCTATCTCTGTATGTATCACAATACAAGAACTGGTAATGATAATTATGGCAATAATTAGCATCCACATTATACTTTAAGGTATTAGAAGTACTTTGCATATATCATTCTATACTTATAAAATCCTCTGAAAAAATACTTGTCGTTATCCTTTTATCTCGATCAGTTCACAACTTCGCCAAACAGTGTATTAGATTCTTAATTTTCTCAAATAACCTCCAAAATTTTTCATTTTGTGTTTCTGTCAAATTAGTCAGTCTAAAAGGCATGAGGTCATATCTCAGTTTTGTTTAAATTTATACTTCTCTAAGCAATTATGATTTCAAGCATCATTTTTGCATGACCATAGATAACTTTGACCTCTTCCTCTTACAACTGCCTCTTCGTATCCTTTCACCATTTATCAATTGAGGAAGGACATATAATTTTTATAATTTGCCTAAATTCTCTATTTTTGATAAGGCTTTTATCAGTGAAATTTGCTGTGAATCTTCATTTTCCAGAACTTTCTGTTTTCTTTCTAATTTTGGAAGTTTGGATTTTTTGTGAAAAAAACACAATAATTTAATGTAATCAAAATTATTCATGTTACATCCTGTGATGCTCTTTATATCTTCTTTGTTCTTAAATGCTTCCTATACCCGTAGTTCCGAAAGGAAAACTACTCTGAGCTCCTCTAATTTGCTTCTCTGAGCTCCTCTAATTTGCTTATGTTAACACCATTTTGTGTCTAAATCATGCACCAATTTTTACTTTATCTTAGTGTGTGGTACAAGATGTAGTCTATGACTAGTTTCTCCCAAACTTCTTTCCAGTTATTCCAGTAATATTTTTAAAGTAGTGAATTGTTTTCCCAAAAGCTAGGGTCTTCGGGTTTACCAAAACTAGATCATTATGGTCATTTACTGCTGTATATTGTTGTTAGCCAGTACCTGATTGTTTTGATGATTACCACTTTGAATACAATTTGAGATTTGGTATACCTAGGACTACTTCCTTCATGTTTATTTTCATTGGTACAGTTGATATTATTGACCTTTTTCACTTCCAGACAAACTGTGTAAATATTTATTGTAACACTATAAAATTAGTATTGTATTTCAGTATTTCAATGAGTAAATAAATTAATTTAGGTACAATTGCCATTTGTGTTATATTGGCTTATCCTACCTTTATTTTTTGCATTTGTTTAGATCTCACTTTGTGTGTAAAAGTTTTCACAGTCGTGTTCATATTGTTCCTGAGGTTGTTTTGGCAGGTAGACATCCAAGCATTTAACACTGTCTACACTAATTTTAAATGGAAGTTCCCTATCTCTTGTTGTTGGGCTTTCCTGGAAATATGTAGAAATATTAATGATTTATGTGGGTTTATTTCATACACTCAAAATTTAACAAATTTTTAATTATTTCAGTAATTTTTTTAATTTGAAAGTCTAGGATTACCAAAGTATACCTCATCAGCAAAGAGTGATAACTTGTTTCCTCATTGCTTCCTCTAATTACTTCAATTTATTTCCTTTTCTTATTGCCATAGCAAGCATTTCTAGTAAAAGACTGAATAATACTGGTAATAACAGGCAAGTAAGTTTCATCCCTGATCTTAGTGGGAAGATTCTAGCTTATCTCTATTACAAATAATGCCTATTTATGGTTTTAGATAAATGCAATTTATAGTTTTAGGAAAGTACCATTTATTACTATACTTTCTAGTGTTTTAAATAGAAATTTAAATAGGATTGAATATAATTCTGCATCTATTGGGAAAATCATATGATTTCTAATAGGTTAGTTATTTTTCAACATAGTTTATGTAGGATTAGAATTGATTGTTGTTTATGTTTAATAGAATTAACTTGTGAATCCATTTTGTCCTGGTGATTATTTTTTTTGGAGGGGAAAACAGAAAGATTATTGGTGTCTTGGTTAAATTCCTTTTTCTAAGATAAGATTGTTTAAACTTTTCATTTCTCTTCTGTTAATCATGGGCAATTTAGGTAGGTGGAGCTAAGATGGCTGAATATAGGCAGAGACTCAGCTGAACTCTCATTCAAAGCCCTCAATGTACCTTTAAAGAATATCTCCTAAAAATTCTAGAGTAACAAAACCCATAAAAAGACAGAATGAAACAAATTTCTAGTGAAAGACACTTAGTGAAAGACTCTTAGTGAAAGACAACTTAGAAGTAGAGCAGGAAAGATCTGTTGCACCTCAGGGTGAGAGAGCAGGATAGTCCAGCAAAGAATTGGCCAGTAAAGAATGGGCCCCAGAAGACCAAAGTTCTTGGGGGGAATGAATTAGTGGCATTTCTAAACCTCTTAGCCCAAAGATGCCAAAGACTACTTATCAGGAAAGCAGTAAATCTCAGTTGCACTAGAGTAAGAGTGGAGTGCAATCCATTGCAGGTCACACTGGCAAAGACTGGGCCCCAGCAAACAAGTAGCAGTCTTTGAGAATCACTGAATCAGAAATTGCAGTGACTACTTCCAGTGATTTCAGGTCACAGAGTGTAAAGGCATCAAATAATTAGTCAGAAAGAGATAAGACTGCTGTCTTTGTTAGAACTGAGCAAGAGGACTGTTGTTTTGCCCATATTTGCATCTGGTTTTAGTCCTGGGTGGCAGTCCCTGGAGGAGGAGCACTAGAACATGTGGCCACAATGTGGAGGGGAAGCTTTCTCAATGTTCTAGGGCAGAAAAGAATGCTGGTGATCACTTTTACATAAGAGCACAGTCACAGAAAGTAGGAAACACCTCAGCCTAGATTATACTGCCTTGGAAGAACCAAAAACTTCCAACTGTGTGAAAGTATTTCCGAAAAAAGCTGCATGAAACATTTGAATCTTGTAATAGTAAGCCTGCCAAACATGAAGCAGGTTCAAAATATAATAAAGAATTAAAAATCAAGTAAAATATTGGGGAAATGAGCGAACAGGAGGAAAAAAAATCTCGGACTATCCAAAATTATTATGGTGACAAAGATCAAAACATACACTCAGAAAAAGACAACCAACTAAAAGCTCCTATATTCTAAGCACCCAATAAAAATATATTTTGTCAGGCCACAGAAGAGCTCAAAAAGGATTTTGAAAGTCAAGTAGGAGAGGTGGAGGGAAAATTGGGATGAGAAAGGAGGAAGATGCAGGAAAATCATGAAAAGCAGATCAAAAGCTTGATAAAGGAGACACAAATAAATACTAAAGAAAATAACACCTTAACAAAATGTAGTGTTTCTTAAAACAAATAGCATCTTTCTAAAACCACTGACAAGCATTATATGTGATGAGGATAATGGGATGTTCATTATCGTATTGTACTAGAAAGGTTAACTTTAGCAATAAGAGAGGAAAAATAAATTGAAGGAATTAGAGTAGGCAATGAAGAAACAAAGCTATTACTCTTTGATGGTGATATGACAGTATACTTTGAGAATCCTAGGAATAAATTAAAAACTACTTTAAATAATTAGTGCCTTTAGCAAAGTTACAGAATATTAGATAAACAAGGTAAATCATTAGCAGTTCTATATATTATTAACAATTGCTAGCAGCAAGAGATAGGAAAATTCCATTGAAAATAACCGTAGAAAAAATAAAATATTTGGGAGTTCGCCTGCCAAGACAAACCCAAAACCAATATGAACACAATTACAAATAACTTTTCACAGAAATAAAGTCAGATACAAGTAATTGGCAAAATATCAGTTGTTCATGTGTAGGCCGAGTCAACCTAATTAAAATGACAATTCTATCTAAATTAATTTTATTCAGTGCCATCTCAAAGTACCAAAAATTAAATAGAGCTAGAAAATATAGCAATAAAATTCATGAGGAAGAAAAAATATGTCAAGAATAACAAGAAAATTAATAAAAAAGTAATAGAAAGGGAGGAGTCCTAGCCTTAACAGATCTAAACCTATACCATGAAGAGATAGTCTTCAAAACTATTTTGTATTGATTAAGTAATAGATTGGAAGATGAGTGAGATAGTTACATGAGACAAATTAATATATGACTACATTAATCTACTGTTTTAAAAACTCCAAAAATTTCAACTTCTTTGATAAGAATTCACTATTTAACAATAACTGGTGCAAAAATTAGAAAATGTTATGGCATAAAATAAGCACAAGGCAATACCTAATATTATATACTAAGATAAGGTGAAAATGGTTACATTTCTAGACATAAAGTGTGATACCATGAGTAACTTAGGAGACAGTAAGTTATTATATTATGGTCCTGCTTCAACTTGTAAGTAACTTTACCTGTCAAATCTCTGGAGAAGAGAAAAAAAAAAATTATGATCAAATAAGTGACAGAGAAATTCTGAAACACAAAATTGATAATTTTTATTATGTTAAAGAGTTTTTGAACAAGCAAAGCCAAATAAAACAAAGATTTGAAGGCAAGTAGAAAGCTGCGAAACAGTTTTTATAGCCAGTGTCTCTGATAAATCCTCATTTCTGAAATATATAGAGAACTGAGTCAAACTGATAAGAATATACGTCATTCCTCAATTGATAAATTATCAAAGGACATGAACAGGAAGTTTTCAGATGAAATTAAAGCTATCTATACTCATAAAAAATGCCCTAAATCAGCATAAATTAGAGAAATGCAAATTAAAACAACTATGATGTACAACCTCACACCTATCAGATTGGTTAATATTTGAAAAAAAGAAATGATAAATATTGGAGAAGATTGAGAAAATTAGAACACTAATGCATTGTTGGTAGCATTGTGAACTGATCTAAATGTACTGGAGAGCCATATGGAACTATGCCCAAAGGGCTATAAAACTGTGCATACCTTTTGATCCAGGAAGACTACTAGGTCTGTATCACAAAGAGATCATTAAAAAGAGAAAAATGACCTCCACCTACAAAAATGTTTATAGCAGTTCTCTCTGTGGTGGCCAACAATTAGAAATTGAGGGGATGCCCATAAACTGGAGAATGGCTGAACAAGTTGTGGTATATGAATGTAATGGACTATTATTGTTCTGTAAAATTTATGAACATGCAGATTAAAAAAAACCTGGAGAAACTTACATGGATTGTAGTTGTGTGCAGTAAGCAGAACTAGGATAACATTGTACACAGTAACAACAACATTGTGCAATGACCAACTTCAACAGGTTTAGCTCTTCTCAGCAATGACATGACATAAGTTAATTACAAAAGATTCATGATGGAAGATACCGTCCACTACCAGAGAAAGAACTATGGAGTCTGAATGCTGATCAAAGCATATTATCTTGTTTTTTTCTCATGTTTTTTTTTGTTCTGATTCTTCTTTGAAATATGAACAAACTTGAAATTTGTTTAATATGATTTTACACAAATAGTCTATATCAGATTGCATGTCATTTTGGGGAGTGGGACAGGCAAGGAGGGAGACAAAATTCGCAACTCAAAATCTTATAAAAGTAAAATAAAATAAGCACATTGTTAAATATATTTTTAAAAAATAGGTGCTCAACTGTTGACTTTCTATCTCCTCCATGACTGATGAGCCTTTTAATTGCTGAAGGTCCTTAAGAGGGGCACTTAGAAGATGAATGGCTACAAGAAACATCTGGGGGTGTTCATCACTTTAGTCAAAGGAACCTAGGTGTCCCCTAATTCCAAAGTGGTATATGGAACAGCTTCTATCTGCCTTAACTTTGACAAAAATGGGATACAAAAATTGGTGTACCTACTCAGAACTGCAACAATGTGGCCAAGGGAGCATTTACAGGGACAATTAGTACAGCTATGATTAAGGACTATGGGGCCAACTGGATAATCCTGACACAACCTGAAATGAGTTAAGCCTTGGTGAGTCAGATCAGTTCATTGGACTAAAATTGGCTCATGCTCCCTCTGACAGTCTAAGAGTGATTGAAAAAAAGTTGGATGAGAGGGAAACTGGAATCACTGACAAGGTTGTTTTTTACTAGACCAAGGCTATTACATGTAATGTGAAGGAATGGAGCAAAGATGGATGTCCTAGCTTATGAACCAGTCTTGGCTATTGGTACTGGCAAGATAGCTACATCCCAGTAGGCTCAGGTGGTACTAGCTTAAAACCCAAGTCCCACAACTTGTATCAGAATTTAGCAGAAAAATTTATGGCATCTCTGTGACAAAAATTAGCTATAAGTCTCATGCATCCCAGGCTGATGTGGGTGATTTCTATGAGGGTGGAGCTTTCCTTAAGCCTGAATTCTTGGACACCCTCCAAGCCAAAAAACAAACCCTTCAAGTGGCCCTCTCACTCCCTTACATGTGGAGCTGTTACTAGGCTACCAAGTCTGGTTTGCCTCTCTGACTCCCCTGCGATAATGTTGATTCCCCTCCGCTTGTATTCCAAACTAAGCCTTCCTCCATCATGTAAATTTCTTGAATCAGTTCTCAAACCTTCAGCACTTCCTCTGATAGACCAGTCTTTTCTTCATTTATCATAAAATTGAAAAAAGAAAAAAAAAACAAAAAAAAACATAGTCTTTTCTGAAAATCATGATATACAAAGACTTTGACATTATGTTGCAAGAAATTATCAAGGAAAACTGCCGTGTTTTTCTAGAAGCAAAGGGTAAAATAAAAATGAAAGAATCAACTAATCATATTCTGAAATAGGTCCTAAAATGAAAACTGCCAGGAATATTATAGCCAAATTCCAGAGCTCCCAGGTTAAGGAGAGAATATTGCAAGGGGGCAGAAAGAAATAATTAAAGGACTGTGGAACCACAGTCTAGATAACAGAAGACTTAGCAGCTTCTACATTAAAGGATCTGAGAGCTTGGAATATGATATTCTGTAGGTCAAAGCAGTAAGGATTAAAAGCAAAAACCACCTATCCAGTAAAAAGGAACATAATACTCCACAGGAAAAATGCCCACTTAATGAAATAGAGGATTTTCAAACAGTCCTGATGAAAAGAACAGAACTGAATAAAAATTTGAGTTTCAAATACGTTACTTAAGAGAAGCATAAAAAGACAGGATAGGATAATCATAAGAAATTCAGTAAGTGTAAACTTTTTACTTTCCTACATGGCAAAATTACACTCATAAAGCACTAGAAATTTTTCGTTATTAAAAGTTAGGAGTATATATAGACAAAGGGCTGGTGTGCGTTGAATATGAAGGGACAGTATCAAAAAAAATGAGGCTAAGGGACTAAGGGGTGAGAGAGAAATGTATTGGGAAAAAGGGAAAGGGGGACATAGAATGGGGTAAATATTTCACATAAAACAGTCAATAAAAAGCTCTTACAGTGTAAAGAAAGGAGGAGGGGTTGAAGGGGAGTGAGTATACCTTACTCTCATCAGTCAATTGGACGTAGAAATCTATCATGCCCTTCAGAAAGTACATGGGGAAGGGGATAATAAGGGGGTACATGATAGAAGGAAGGACAGATTTTGGAAGGTCATACTAATAAGAAAACGACTTTTGAATGGGGACAAATACATTAGTAATATTTACTTTGAAAAAAATGAAACAAGTTTTTCTGGTAAAGGCCTCATGTCTAACCCACATGGAGAACTTAGTGAAATTTATTTAAAAAAAAAGAGCCATTCCCCAGTTTATAAATCGTCAAAAGATATGAGCAGTTTTCAGATGAAGCAACCAAAGGAATCTATAGTCCTATGAAAAAGTGTTTAACCTTACTACTGATAGAACAAATTCAAATTAAAACTCCTCTAAGGTATTATCTCATACCTTCTAATGGGACAGAAAAGGAAAGCAACAAATATTTGAAGAGCTGTGAGGAAAAGAAGACATTAATGAATTGTTGCTAAAGATGGGAACTACTTCAACCATTCTGTAGGACAATTTGTAACTATACCCAAAAGGATGTAAAACCATGAATAACCTATGATTTACCTCTTCCTTACACGGTTTGTGTCTCAAAAGAGATAAAAAACATGAAAAAGACCTGTATGTGCAAAAAATATTTATAACATCTTTTTTTTGGAAGAAAGGAACTGATAATTGAGGGAATACTCATCAATTGGGAAATGATTGAGCAAATTATGGTATTTGCTAATGATATAATACTATTGTGCTATAAAAAAATAAGTAGAACTCTCAAAAGTGAAATGCACTATATGCAAAGTAGCAGCATTAATGTAATGTGATCAGCTGTGAATGATTGTCAGCAATAAAATGATTCAAGAAAAGTTTGGAAGAGTAATAATGAAACGTGTTCTCCATCTGCAGAGTAAGAATTTGTGATGCCTGAATACAGATTGAAGCACAATATTTATAAACTTTATTTTTCTTGAGATTTTTTTTGTCCTGTTTCATTCACAACATCACTATTATGGAAATGTTTCCAAGAGTACACAAGTACACATCAAATTGCTTGCTTTCCCAATAAGAGTGGGGTGATAATAAGAGAAAGGAGGAAATTTTTTTTTAATCTCAAAGTTTAAAAAAAAAACATTAAAATTGTACATGTAATTGGGGGAAAATAAAATACTATATAAGTGAAATTCATGGGTAACATTCTTTCACAAATATTCATACATTTCACTTCGAGTCTTAGTGACATGTTAAAGAAAGATAGCTCCTTATAATTGGGCTGATTTCATTTTGATTGGTGGCAAATTCACCCATTTTATTTTTGATACTGCTAATTTGGCTAATTTCTTTTTTTAAATCAAATTAACCAATATTTTATCTATTTTATTGCCTATTTTTTTTTTTTTGGAAAACCAGCTCCTACTTTCATTTATTAGTTGAATGGTTTTGTTAGCTTCCATTTATTAATCTATCTTGATTTCCCAGGATTTTCAAATTAGCATTTAATTAGGAATTTTTACTTTTTTTCCTTACTTTACATTTTTATGTTTTCATGTCCTGTTCATTGTTCTGCTCTTTATTTAAAAAAATAGCAATTAAACTTAAAATTTTCTCCTTAGTACTGCTTTGGTTGTATCATATAAATGTTGGTATGTTCTCTCATTGTTGTCATTGTCTTTAATGAAATTATTGATACTATGATTTTTCTTTTGACTCACTCATGTCTTTTTTATTTTTATTTTATTTTTAACACAGTTTATAATAGATAAAACAATTCAGTTTTTGGTCAGGTGATACTTCTTTTTAAAGCATTTACAATATGGACCAAAAAGAATTTTTTTTTAAACATTAACCGAATGAGACACAAATAATATTTAAGTTACTAACTTCACAAGCTCTTGTCCTAATTGTCTCCACAGGATTACTAAGAATTAAAGTACTCTGACTTATTGTTGTTGGTCTAAAGTCTTATGACTAATAGCTTAGTTTTAGACTAAACCTTGGAGGTTCCCCTACCAATAATTTATAATTGAATAGATCTCGTGTTAAACTTGCAAACCATTTGATTATAGGAAATTGCCACCAAGTGTAAGGACATTGCATGGATACAATATCTCCCCAACTTCACATCAGTTATAGGCAGGATTAGATTATCTACTTGGATTCAGTCAGGCTTAAGGTCTGCCAGGTGTCAGTGGGGAAATTGAGTCAGGCAAATCCTACCTCAGCCCAGGCTGAACAGCCGCTCTCCCACCCTTCCCATGAGATCACCATTTGCAGTTCATAACAGTATCTCAACAGCATCTCACCAGCTTACTGACATCATGGGTTGGAGCCTCAGATCGCCTTTCTTGCTACCCATTCCTGGAGTTAGACTCAGAAGAACAGTCACTTAAGAGTCCCACAGCATCTAAAAAAATGGCAAGTTCCAGTAACCAGGTTTCAAATACGATTATAATTTCACTTTGGCTAAGGAAAATCTTTTGAGGCAAATCTTAAGTGACTCACATGCCTTTCTATACATGTTCTAGATCTTGATTAAATAGTAATCATAAAATCAAATTTCGCATTAAAACCTTAACTTTTCTGTCAATGCCAAATTTTACCTGAGATTACCTTCTTCTAGGAAATTTACACTGAATTTCTTATCCCCCAATTAAAGATGTCATTGATTTATTCTCAGTAATACTAATTACTTTTACCTCATTTTGTAATATGTCCAATTTTTCTCCTCATCATTCCCCTCCCCCTGCTTCCTAATACCTTACAGTCTGATTACTCCTACCCTTAAGACTCCCTCCCTTCTATCCCACCCCACCCTTCCCTTTTCCCCATGTTCTCCCTTTTCTTGTAGGGCAAGATAAATTTCTATACCCCATTCCCTGTAGTTCTTATTTCCCAATTGTATGCAATAAAAATTGTCAACATTCGTTTCTAATAGTATGAATTCCAAATTATTTTCCTCTCCCGCCAGCCCCACTCAGAAGGGAAGCAACTCAATACATACTAAATATGTGTTCTTTTGCAAAAGACTTCCATAATAATCATGTTGTGTAGTACTAATTATATTGCTCCCTGTCCTACTCTATCCTCACTTATTTTTCCCCTACAAATGACTTGTTCCCTTCTCGACAGTGTTTATTTCTAGTGACTCCCTTCTCCCATTTGCCCTCCCCTCTAACAATTCCCTCACCCCACTTGTTGCCTCTTTTCAGACTTTCCTGTGGTGTGATATAAATTTTCATATCAAATTTAGTGAGCATGTTATTCCCTCCTTCGGCCACATTTGGAGAGAGTAGCTTTATTTTTCCTGCCCCTCTCCTTCTCCCTTATCTCCTCTGTTGAATAATATTTTTCTTATCTCGTTTATGAGTTACAACCTGCCCCATTCCATTTCTTGGTGTAGCCAAGACAGGGCTGGGCTCTGCTCTTCATCCATTTTGTGACAGACCTTTCCCATTGATCTTTTAGGTCTCTCTGGGACAGAAATCTCTTTCACTCTGTTGTTCTGTGGCTTCTACTGCTCTAGAATTTGTTGAGAGTTCTTCTTTACAGGTATTTTATGGGCTGTGAGGTAAGAGTTAAGCGTACGTGTATCTTTCTACTCCACCATCGTGTCTCCTCCCCCTCACCCACTCATTTCTGAAGATCGCTTTGTTTCCAATTATTTTTTTTTTACTTTTTTTAATTGAATTATTGTATTTGTTTTCAGTGTTTGACAATCACGTCCATATACCTTAGATTGGTTTTCACTCCCTCCTCTTCCCTGAAATGGCATAAAATCTTATAGAGGTTCTACATGTCCATTCGTATTAAATGCATGTTACATAGAAGAATTAAAAATGAATGGGAGAAACCATAAAATAAAGCAAGAGAAAACAAAACATAATACAAAAGAAAATGATCTGTTTCTATCTGTGATCCAATTCCACAGTTCTTTCTCTGAATGTGGAAGGCATTTTGCCTCAAGAGTGTATTGAAAATTTTTTAAGTGCGTGCATTTCAATGAAGTAGTAAGTCTACAAGAAAAAAATCCTTGCATATTTTGGTTGATGCTGTATACAAAGTTCTCCTGATTATGCTCCTTTCATTCAGCATCAGTTCATATAAATCTTTCCAGGCTTCTCTGAAATCTTCCTGTTCATCATTTCTCATACCAAAATACTATTCCATTAGATTCACATACCACAACTTGTTCAGCCATTCTTCGATTGATGGGTTTCCCCTTGATTTCCAGTTTTTGCCACCCCAAAGAGAGATTCTATAAGTATTTTTGTACATGGGACACCCTTGACCATTTCTATAATCTCTTTAGAATAGAGTCCCAGAAGCGATATTGTTGGATCAAAGGGTATGCACATTTTTGTAGACGTTTGTGCATACTTCCAAACTGCTCTCAGGAATAGGAGGAGTAGCTTACAGCTCCATCAACAATGAATTAATTTTCCACTTCTCCCACATCTTCTCCAAAATTTATCATTTTCCTGTTTTGTCACGTTAGCCAATCTGATAGGTGTGATGTGGTACCTCAGAATTGTTTTGCTTTGCATGTCTCTAATCAATAGTAATTTAGAGCATCTTTTCATATGGTTATAAATAGATTTAATTTCTTCCTCTGAAAATTCCCTGTTCATATCCTTTGACTATTTATCGTCCACGTAATTTTTAATCTATATTTCCATTTAACTATATTGAATTTCTCATTTATTGCATTTTAAAATTTTATTGCCTTTGTTTTCTTCTTTCAACTGTATTTTTTGACCTTCTTTGTCACCAAATACTCCAGAAAATACTTCTTGACAGAGAAAGAGTTTATAGTTTGTTTCTTGTTTCCTTATTGGCTCATCTTCCCAGCCATTTTCTTGACTTTATATCTCTTTGGAGCTTTTCGTTAAGTATAGGGCTCCAGAAGCAGGCTCTGCTCTCAGACCACACTCTCTTCTCAGTCAGGAGACAGATCCTTAACACTGACCTTCAAAGTTGTCTTGGGTGTTGGTGGGTTGAGAAGTCAGGAAACTGTCAGCTGACAGTGGTTCAGGCCCCACGGCCTGTTCTAACTCTATTTCTTCCAGCACAGCCTACACCAAAATGTGCTCCACTCTTAGCCCTGTGCAATAGACCCTTCCTGTCAATCTTCCAGATTGTCTTAGACTGAAAATTTGCTTCAGTATATCAATTTCAAGATTCTACTCCTCCGTAATTTGTTTAGAGCCATTTTTTACAGTTTTTTTTTTTTTTTTTCCAGAGGTTTTCGGTGGAATTCAAACAGTTCAATACTTCTACTCTGCCATGTGGGCTCTGCCCCTTTATCTCTTTTAATTATACTTATTTTTGCTTTTATTTTGTTTTAGATCATGATTGCTACTTCCTTTGTTTAAACATTAGCAAAGGCATAACATATTGTCCTCCAGTCTCTTATCTTTACACTGCGTTTGCCTATCTACTTCACATCTGTTTCTTGTAAACAAACAAAATATTACAGGATACTTTTGCTTTTTTTAAATCCATTGTGCTATCTGCTTCCATTTTATAGGTGAGTTAATTCACATTCAGGTCTGTGGTTTTTAACTGTATTTCACTCCATATTATTTTTTTTTTATTTTTTTTTATTTTATTGTTTTCTTTCTCTTTCCTTTCCAACTGTTTTGCTTCTGACTACCAACTTCCCCAGTCTACCACCTTTTCTATCAGCTTGTCCCTTCACTTATTCTTGTCCCTTCCTCCTTGTAATATAGATTTCTGTGGCCAATTGAGTGTTCTGTTATTCCTTCTTTGAGGCAAATACAAGGAAAGTAGGTTCAAGCAGTGTGGCCACACACTCCCATTTCCCCTTCAACTATAAAACCTCATTCATGTCCCTTTTGTGTGACATAATTTATTTCATTCAAACTCACTCTTTCTCCTCCCAGTGTATCCTTCTTTCTCATCATTTTGTTTTGTTTTGTTTTTGGATATCATCCCATCAAATTCGCTAGCTCTATTCCCTTTCTCTATGTACATGTCTTGTAGCTGCACTAACGATTATACTTAATACAAATACACACACGCACACTATACATATATATATACACACATATATGTTTATATGCATATATATGTACATATTTAAACATACATGTGCTTATATGTGTATACACATGTGCTTAAAAATTTGTGTGTATGTATATATCCATATATATATGTGTGTGTGTATACACACACACACACACACACACACATACATACATGTATATGCCTCCATTGGGCCAATTCTGCTTTTAAGGAGAGCTCTTTAGTGTATGCTTTTGCTCCTTTCACTATTTGGTTATTTCTTATGTGGGGTATGAGTATATGGGGCAGTCCTTCAGTATTTTTTGTACCTCTTTTAACACATTATTTACTCCTTTTTCCACGATTTTCTTTCGCAATTCTCATTTCTTTTCCCAATTTTTCCCTTCCTCTCTTATTTCATTTTAAAACCCCTACTGAGCCCATCTAGCAATTCCTTTTCTTCTTGTGACCAATTCAATTTTTTCTATGAGGCTTTTTATGCAACTGTTTTCTTTTTATTGTCTTCTGAGTTTGTGTTTTCATCTCCTTGTCACATATTAACTTTCAACTGTCACATTCTTTTTTTTTTATTGTTCACCCATTTTTCTAGTCTATTTCATGACTGTTTACTTTATATTTAGCCTGAGTTTTCCTCTCAGGGTATAGCAAACACTTCTTCAAACTATAGGTTTTTGTGCTATTGTTTTCAAAATTAGTTCGTGGAATGTATAAGTTTTCCTTCTTCCAAGTCGATAAGATCAAAAGGGAGGTTTTGTCACAAAATTTCTGGCCTATAAATGACCATAAGCACTCTTTTGTAAGCTGGACCTGTGATGAGACTCCCGACTATTCCTAGAACTACTCCTTTCCCTCAGATTCTGACCCAAAATTAAGTAAGTGCAATGAAATAGTTTCCCACTTCCATTGGAAGAAAGGGTCCCCTATAATTTCCTTCTAACCATTTATCTGCCTCCATTACCAGTTGTGTGCTGAGGTCTCTGAAAGCTATCTGGGTGATGCAGTTACCCTCAAAGCCTCCTGCTAGTTTGCAGGGGTGTGTCCATTGGCATGCCTTGAACTTTTGTCAGTTCCGCTCTCACCACAGTGAGATAGATTTTTCCTGCAGGCCTTCTAAATTTATTTTTGTGCTGGCAAATTGTTTTACCCTGTTATTTTATTGGTTTTTCTACTGCTGAACTGATTTTCAGATTTGTTGAATGTTGGGAGAGGGATTTTGGAAAGCTCAAGCATGTCCCTGCCTTTATTCTGCCATTTTGGTTCTACTTCTCAGGGTTCTGATTTTTTCATAATCACTTTGGTGTTATGCTATACATTTTTGCTGACATGGTACAAATTTAACACTGTATTCCTTAAAGTATCTTGATTTCAGTGCAAAGGTATACATGGAAGACAAAGAAAATCCACTGAAAATGGTGGTTTAGGATGAAAATACGAAAATAGGTTAAAAAGGTTATGTACTACAAGAGTTCACAACTATATATCGTTAAGATCTTCTTTAAAAAGAGAGAACATTGCTTATTTTAAGCAATGAACTACATTGCAAAAAATATAATTAATTGAATATTAACACTTGGGGCATGACTAACTAACAATGCAAGAGTCATTTCTTAATCAAGTTTCATTATAACTTCAAACATTCAAGTTAGAGCAAAGAGAAATCAACAAAAAAGAAATAAAACTGTGCAGAAAAGATAGTGTACAATTAAAACTTTTTCCAATTTGACCTGCTTAAATAAGCTATTAATTTTGAAAGTAATGAGAAATCATTAAAACAAGTGTCACTGAATTAGACTACTCATACTTCCTCAAAATAGATGAACAAAAAAGAGCAAAAGAATCTGGTGATTTTAAAATACCTAGGAAGTCAGGTTATTTTTCTCACAGCATTTTGAGATGGAAAAACATATCAGAGAATATTGAGTTCAACCCACTGTTCATTATAGAAATGAAGAAACTGAGGTTCAGGGGAGGAGCCAAGTTGGAAGAGTAGAAAGGCTCACATATGCTAGCTCAGAACCCACAACCCATAAATTTCCTGTAAAAAGAACTCCCCACAAATTCTGGAGCAGGGGAAGCCTCACAGCAATGTAATGGAAGAGATTTCAGTTCCAGAGAGCCCTGAAAAACCGGCACCAAAGGTCCATTGCACACCAGAGAGTGGAGCCCAGCCCTGCCCTGGCCACGTGGCCCCGAGAGAAGCAGATCCGAGCAGGCTTCAGGGATGAAACCTCCAGCAGCCAAGAGGGTCCCTCCACCCACAGGAACTACAGGTCAGTGAGAGAGAGTTCTGGGGTGGCAGAGAGGGAAGTAGAGAGTATCCACTCAGGTCCTCTCAGGAGGCATTGGTGGCCAGGGGCTCCAGGAGCAGGCAGCACCTCACATCCATTACTGAAGGTCTCCCCATAAACCCCCTGAGGGAACTGAGCATGTGAGGTGGCCCTGCCCCCACCTGAGCACCTGAATTTAACCTTACCCTGAAAAACAGCCCCACCCACCACTAAAAGCCCTGAGGCTGGGGAGGAGCATTTGAATCTCAGACCCCAAACACTAGCTGGGCGGATCCAGGCAGGGGTAGAGAGGAATCTCAGAAGTCAAGTAACTGGCTGGGAAAATGCCCAGAAAATGGAAAAAAAATAAGACTATAGAAGGTTAATTTCTTGGTGAACAGATGTTTGCTCTTTCCTTTCTGATGAGGAAGAACAATACTTACGATCAGGAAAACACATAGAAGTCAAGTCCTCTGTATCCAGAACATCCGAAATAGATATCCAATGGGCTCAGGCCATGGAAGAGCTGAGAAAGGATTTTGAAAATCAAGTTAGACAGGTGGAGGAAAAACTGGGAAGAGAAATGAGATAGATGCAAGAAAAGCAGGAAAAATGGGTCAATACCTTGCTAAAGGAGACCCAAAAAATGCTGAAGAAAATAACACCTTGAAAAACAGGCTAATTCAATTGGCAAAAGAGGTCCAAAAAGCCAACGAGGAGAAGAATGCTTTCAAAAGCAGAATTAGGCAAATGGAAAAAGAGGCTCAAAGACTCACTAAAGAAAATAGTTCTCTCAAAATTAGAATGGAACAGATGGAGGCTAATGACTTCTGAGAAACCAAGAAATCACAAAACAAAACCAAAAGAATGAAAAAAAATGGAAAATAATATGAAATATCTCATTGTAAAAACAACTCACTTGGAAAATAGATCCAGGAGAGACAATTTAAAGATTATGGGACTACCTGAAAGACATAATCAAAAAAAGAGCCTAGACATCTTCTTTCATGAAATTATCAAGGAAAACTGTCCTGATATTCTAGAACCAGAGGGCAGAATAAATATTCAAGGAATCCATCGATCACCACCTGAAAGAGATCCAAAACGAGAAACTCCTAGGAACATTGTGGCCAATTTCCAGAATTCCCAGGTCAGGGAGAAAATATTGCAAGTAGCTAGAAAGAAACAATTCCAGTATTCTGGAAATGCAATCAGGATAACACAAGATCTAGAAACTTCTACATTCAGGGATCGAAGGGCGTGGAACTGAATATTCCAGAAGTCAAAGGAACTAGGACTGAAACCAAGAATCACCTACCCAGAAAAACTGAGTGTAATACTTCAGGGGAAAAAATGGTCTTTCAATGAAATAGAATACTTTCAAGCATTCTTGATGAAAAGACCACAGCTGAAAAGAAAATTAGACTTTCAAACACAAGAATGAGAAGAAGCATGAAAAAGTAAACAGCAAAGAGAAGTCATAAGGGACTTACCAAAGGTGAACTCTTTACATTCCTACATGGAAAGACAATATTTGTAACTCTTGAAACTTTTCAGTATGTGGGTAGATGGTGGGATTACACACACACATACACACATACACTCACAAACATACAGAGACAGAGAGCACAGAGTGAATTGAATACGATGGAACGATACGTTAAAGAAATTAAGGTAAATGTATAAGAGAAATGTATTGGGAAGAGAGAGGGCGAAATGGAATGGGGCAAATTATCTCTCATAGAAGAGGCAAGAAGGAGACTTTTTAATGGAGGGAAAAATAAGAGAGCTGAGAAAAAAAACATGAAGTTTACTCTCATCACATTCGACTAAAGGAAGGAATAAAATGCACACTCATTTTGATGTGAAAACCTATCTTACAATATAGGAAAGTGCGGGAGTAGGAGATAAGCAGGGTGGGGGGGGGGGGATGATGGAAGGAAGGGCAATGGGAGGAGGGAACAATTTGAAGTCAACACTCGTGGAGGGACAGGATCAAAAGACAGAATAGAAACAATGGGGAATGGATAGGATGGAGGGAAATATCGTTTGTCTTACACAACATGACTATTATCGAAGCCATGTGCAAAACTACACAGATATGGCCTATATTGAATTGCCTGCCTCCCCAAAGGGAATGGGTGGGGAGGGAGGGATGGGGAGAATTTAGAACTCAGAGTTTTAGGAACAAATGTCTAGAATATCTCTTGCTACCAGGAAATAAGAAATACAGTTAACGAGTAATAGAAAGTCATCTGGCCCTACAGGACCAAAGGGAAGATCAGGCCAAGGGAAGGGAGGGATGATAGAAGGGAGGGCAGATTGGTTATAGGGGAAATTAGAATGCTCGCTGTATTGGGGTGGGGGGAGAGGGGAGAAAATTTGGAACCCAAAATTTTGTGAAAATGCATGTAAAAAGTTCAATAAATAAATATATATTAATAAAAAGAAACTGAGGCTCAAAATGATAAGTTCCCTTGTCCAAAGTCATATATATATATATGTATATATATATATATATATATACATATATATGTATATATATATATATATATATATATATATATATATATATATATATATATATAAAGCATAGCCAAGATTAAATCCATGTTCTTCAGTTTCAGTTCTCTTTGTGCTGCTGCATTATTCAATTTCTCTCAATCTTACTGTAAAGTATATAGATATCACAGGCAAGAAATACATTCATTTAGAACACTAACCAATTTGCAAAATATTTTTGAGAATAATAAATGATTATAAATTTTTTATATAATAAGAGTGAAAGAGAAAAATTGTTGTTTATATAAATCTTTGTGATTAGTTAGAATACTCCTTGTAGAATTAAAGGAAGTATGTAAACATAAAAAAGAATGACACAAAGAGATGAGAAATAGAAAAAAAATAACAATAGCCCTTGAAAACACTAGATGACATATTATATAGAGTACTTGACTTGTAGTCAGGAAGATTCCTGACGACAAATTCTTCTTCAGACACTTATCAACTGTGTGACTCTGGGCAAACCATTTAACTACATTCCCCTCAGTTTCCATATATGTAAAATGACTTGGAGAAAGAAGTGGCAAATCATTTTCCTGTCTTTCCCAAGAAAAACTCATATTGGAGCTCAAAGATATGGACATGATTGAAAATGAATTCACAAAAAGAAATTTGTATAATTCTCTGACTTTGAGTGATCCATTGTATCAGAGGTCGAACAATGATCCTGATAATTATTAAAAGTTTGAATTTATACCTCAGGAGCAAGAAGATTTCAATCAGTGATTAACGTAATAAATTAAGTGAAAAACAAAATCTTCCTGAATGACATCGTTGTAAGAACAGATATAGAGAAATGTTTAACAAAATAAGATACTCATCCATTCTAAAACTCGGAAAAGTCATAGATGAAAAAGGCTATTTTTTCAACCAATCCGAAATTTATATGTCCATATATACTTGTACACTCTTATGTGCTTCAATAGATGATAGATAAATAGTAGATGAATATCACTAAAAGGAAACATTATTTGTGATGGTCAAAGATTAAACTCTTTTAAAAGTTATTTGCAGTGATCAACAATCACTTCCATATAACTTAGATTATTTTCCCCCTCCCTACCCATCCTTCCCCACTCCCTTCCTCTTCCTTCCCTACGGCGGCATACAATTGTATATACGTACAATACACATACGTTTCCACCAAATACATTTTGACCATAGGCATGTTGCATAGAAGAATTAAAATGAATGGGAGAAATCACAAAACAAACCAAAATCTAATGCAAAAGAAAATGATTTCCTGAAATCTAATTCTTTCTCTGAATGTGGAAGTCATTTTCCCTTAAAAGACAAGAGTTTTTTAAGTTCTTGCATTGCAATGAAGTTCTAAGTTGACCACAAAAAAATTCTCACACACTCTAGTTTCTGAGGTATACAAAGTTGTCCTGGATCCGTTCCTTTTGCTCAGCATCAGGTCATATAATTATTTTCAGGCGTCTCTGACATCTCCCTGTTCATCATTTCTTATAGCAAAATACTACTCCATTACATTCATATACCACAATTTATTCAGTCATTCCCCAACTGATGGACATCCCCTTGATTTCCAGGTTTTGGCCACCACAAAGAGGGCTGTTATAAACAGTTTTGAATATGTGGGACCCTTTCCCATTTTTGTGATCTCTTGGTACCACAGTCCTAGAATTGGTATTGCTGGGTCAAAGGGTATGCACATTTTCGTATGCCATTAGGCATAGTTCTAAATTGCTCTCCAGAGTGGTTGGATCAGCTCACAGCTCCATCAACAATGAATTAGTTTTCTAACTCTTCCATATCTTCTCCAACATTTAACATCTTGTTCTGTCACGTTAGCCAATCTGACAGGTGTGATGTGGTATCTGAGAGTTGTTTTGATTTGCATCTCCCTAATGAATAGTGTTTTAGAGTATTTTTCATATGACTACAGATACCTTTAATTTCTTCCTCTGAAAATTGACTGTTTATATCCTTTGCACATTTAGAAATTGGGGAATGACTTGTATTCTTGTACATTTGACTCAGATTTGTATATATTTTAGAAAGGAGACCTTTATCACAGACACTACTTCCGAAAATAATTTCCCAGTTTTCTGCTTCTCTCCTGATCTTTGTTGCATTGAGTTTTGTTGTTCAAAAACTTTTCGGTTTAAAATTTAATGAAAATTATCCATTTTGCACTTCATAATGTATCTATATTTTAGCAGCTAAAATTCCTTTTGTCCTCCATAAATCTCATAAATACACTATTCCTTGCTCCACTATCCTGTTTATACTATCAATCTTTATATCTAGATCATGTACTTCTTTGGACTTTATTCTTGTATGGTGTCAGGCCTTGGTTTATGCCTAGTTTCTGCCACACTGTTATCCAGGTTTTTCCAGCAACATTTGTCGAAGAGTGTGTTATTATCCTGGAAGCTGGGGTCCTTGGGTTTATCAAAGAGTAGATTGCTATGTTCATTGACTGCTGTGACTTGAGTAGCTAGCATATTCCACTGGTCTACCCTTCTGTTTCTTAACCAGTATGAAGTGGTTCTAAACTGGGGCTTTACAATAGAATTTGAGATCTGGTAGAGCTAGGCCACCTTCCCTACTGTTTCTTTTCATTAGTTCTCTTGATATACTGGAAAATTTGTTCTTCCAGTAGAATTTTGATATTATTTATTCTAGATCTAGAAAACAATTATCTGATAGTTTGATTGGTATAGCCCTAAATAAGTAAATTAATTTAAGTAGAATTTTCACTTTTATTATATTGGCTCAGTCTACCCACAAGCAACTGATGTTTTGCTGCTTATTTAGATCTGATTTTATTTGTGCAAAAAGCATTATGTTATCCTATTCATATAATCCCTAGATTTGTTTTGGCAGATAGACTCCCAAATATTTTACATTGTCTACCATAGCTTTAAATGGGATTTCTCGTTCTTTCTCTTGCTGTTGGACTTTGTTAGTAATATATGGAAATCCAGAGGACTTGTGTGGGTTTGTTTTGAAACCTGCAACTTTACCAAAGTTGTTTATTATTTCAAATAGTGTTTTTACTTCATTTTCTGGGATGGTCTAAGTATAGCATCATATCAAGTTCAAAAAGTGATAATTTAATTTCCTCTTTGCCTATTCTAATCTCTCCAAATTCTTTTCTTCTATGACTACAGCTAACATTTTGAGTACCATAGTGAATGATAGTGGTGATAATGGACGTCCTTGTTTCAGCTCTGATCTTATTGGAAATGCATCTAGCTTAGATCCATTGCATATAATGCTTCCTGAAGGTTTAGATGTTGCTTATTATTTTGTGCAAAGTTCCATTTATTACTGGACTCTCCTATGTTTTCAATAGAAATGCATGTTGTATTTCATCAAAATCTTTTTCTGCATCTATTGAGAAAAGCATGTGATTATGTGATTCCTGTTAGTTTTGTTGTTGATATGATCAATAATGCTAATAGTTTTTCAAATATTGAACAAGTCCTGCATTCCTTGTATGAATCCTACCTGATTATAATGTATTATTCTCCACATAATTCTTTTTGTTGTATTCTTTTTGCTAGAAACTTATTTAAAATTTTTGCAGGTATATTCATTAGGGAAATTGGTTTATAATTTCCTTCTCTGTTTTGTTTAAGCATCAAAACCTTATCTGTATCATAAAATGAATTTGGGAGGACTCCTTCCCCAGTTTTCCCACACTGTCTACATAATATTGGAATTAACTGTTCTTTAATCGTTTGATAGAATGCACTAGTCAATACATCCAGCACTGGAGATTTTTCCTAGGGGATTCATTGACAACTTGTTCTATCAGTTTTTCTGAGATTATGATTTCTGATATATTCTAAGAATATTTAAGTATTCAATCCCCTCTTCTGTTAATCTAGTCAATATATATTTTTTTAAAAATAATCATGCATCTTATTTAGATTGTCTAATTTATAGGCATAATGTTGGGCCAAGTAATTCCTAATTATTGTTTTAATTTCCTTTTCCTTGGAAATGAGTTCACCTCTTTTATTTTTGATATTGGTACTTAGTTTTTTTTTTCTTTTTTTAAAATCAAATTGACCAAAGGTTTGTCAATTTTATAAGATTTTTCATAAAGCCAACTCTAAGTTTTATTTATTGGTTCAATAGTTTCCTTACTTTCAATTTTATTAATCTCTCCTTTGGTTTTCAGTATTTCTAATTTGATATTTACTTGATGGTTTATAATTTGTTATTTTTTGGGCTGTGTCAGCTGCATGCACAATTCATTGATCTCCCCTTTCTCTATTATATTCATGTAGGCATTCAAAGATATAAAGCTTCTCCTAAAATCTGCGTTTGTAGTATCCCATAAAATTTGATAGGTTGTCTCATTGTTGTTCTCTATAATGAAATTACTGATTGTTTCTGTAATTTGTTCTTTAACTCACTCATTATTTAGGATTAGATTATTTAGTTTCCAATTAAATTTTGATCTCTCTTTGCATAGCCTTTTATTACATTGAATTTTAAGTGCATTATGATCTGAGAAGGATGCATTGACTATCTCTGCTTTTCTGCACTGCATTGTGAAATATTTATGCCCCATTACAAGGTCAAATTTTGTGCTTATGCCACATACCCCTGAGAAAAATGTATATTCCCTTTTATTCCCATTCATTTATCTCCAGAGATCTCTCTTTTCTCATTTAAGCAGTTTTATTAATCCCCTTAACTTCCTTCTTGTTTGTTTTAACTTTAGATTTATCAAGTTCAGAGATGGGGAATTTGATTTCCCCCAGTAGTATAATTTTGTTGTCTATTTCTTCCTGTAATTCCCTTAAATTCTCCTCTAAGAATTTGAATGTTTTGCCACTTTTAACATATGTGTTTAGTATTGCTTCATTGTTTATTATGATTTTTAGCAGGATATAATTTTTTCTTTATCTCTTTTGATTAGATCTATTTCTGCTTTCGCTTTGTCTGAGAATAGGATTGCTACCCCTGTTTTCCTTACATCTGCTCTGGCACAATATATTCTACTCCCACCTTCTACCTTTACCTTGTGTGTATCCCCTTGTTTCTTGTAAACCACATATTGTTGGATTGTGGGTTTTAATCCATTCTGCTCTCCATTTCTGTTTTATGGGAGAGTTCTTCCCATTCATACACACAGTTATAATTACTATCTGTGTATTTCCCCCTATTCTCTTTCCCACTGCTTCTGCTTTTAGTTCCCCCTTCTCCCTTCTCCTCCACAATAGAGTTTTAGTTTTTGACCACAACTTCCCTCACTATTCCCTCCCTTCTTTCAGCTCCCCTCCCTTTAACCTCCCTTTAACCTTACTACTTCTTCCTTCCCTTTTAACCTCCCCTCCCTTTCTTTCCCCCTTCCCTTACTACTGAATATAGAGCTAATTAGATGTATACACTTAATTAAGTTTGTTGTGCCCTCCTTTATCCAAATCAGATAAGTGTGTCCCTCAAACATTGCTTATCACCCTCCACTCTTTCACTAAAGTTTAATATAATTTTGTGCTTCTTCCTGTGATGTAATTTATCATTTTCCGCTTCTTCCTTTTTACATCTCCTGTTACAATCCCTTTACATGCTTAAATCACATTCTTTCATCACATCACATCACATAATTTACTTTATATCTGATACCTCTATTTCTGTATATCCCTTTTATATTGCATAAGAGATATACAATTCTCAAGATAAACAGGTATCATCTTCCCTTATAGGGAGGTGATCAGTTTGCCGAAATTGAGTATCAAGTTTTCTTTCCCCTTGTTTAGGTTTTTATGCCTCTCTTGAGATCGGTGTTTGAACATCAAATTTTGAATTGAGTTCTGGACTTTTTATCAGGAAGATATGAAATCCCTTATTTCGTTGAATGCCCATATCCTTGCCTGAAATGTTATGCTGAACTTTGCGGGGTAACTAATCCTTGGTTGTGGTCCCAGCTCCTTTGCCTTGAAGAATATCACATTCCAATTCCATCGATCCTATAATGTAGAAGCTGCAAGGTCCTGTGTGACCCTAATTGTAGCTCCTCAAAATTTGAACAGTTTCTTTCTAGCTTCCTGTAGTATTTTCTCCTTTACTTGATAGTTCTCAAATTTTTCAACAATATTTTTAACTTGAGATTCCTTTTGGGAGGTGAACAGTGGATTCTTTCGATGCCTATTTTACCCTCTGGATATAGGATTTCTGGGCAATTATCCTTGCGAAGATATTGTCCAGGTTCTTTTTTCATTCTGGCTTTCTGGTAGGCCATTAATTCTTATATTTTTTCTCCTGGATCTTTTTTACATGTAAGTTGTTTTTTCCAATGGGTTTTTACATTTTCTTCTAACTTTTCAGTCTTTAGATTCTGCTTGACTGATTTTTGATGCCTCATCAAGTCATTAGCTTCTACTTTCCCAATTCTGAACTTACCAGATTATTTTCTTTACTTAACTTTTGCATCTCCTTTTCCACCTGTCCAATTATTCCTTCTAAGGAATTATTTTCTCCAATTAGATTTGTACTTCTTTTTTTTCCTTTTGTTCAACTTTCTTTTTAAAAGAGTTGATCACTTCAGTGAATACTTTTTGCGAACTTTTAAAATTATATTTTTCTTCTGTTACCTTCTTCAGCTCTTCCAAGAGTTCTCTGTGTAAGGGGTCACTTCTGAAGTTGCAGATGAAGGTACAGTCTCAATACTGACCTCTTTGTTTTTCGTGTTTTGGTCCTTGTCCCCATAGAAAGATTCAATGGCCTTTTCTTTCCTGTTTTGCTTCTTACTCATGATGATGATGCTTTGTATATTGTGACCACTGGTTCTATCAGCTAGAACCTAAAGAACCTGGTGCTGAACTGGCTGGTATGAGAAAGCAGATGTCAGGTGAATTTATCTGTGTGTGTGTGTGTATGTGTGTGTGTGTTTAACTGACTTAGCCCTGGAGCTAGCTTGTCAAGTGTGAGAGAGGGGTGGTTGGTTCACAGATCTCCTCAAATAAGCTAGAGCAATGGTAAACTCACAGGTTGGTGATACCAGGTGCCTCCATGTCTCCCCATATCCCCTGAAGTGCTGAGGCAGCCCTGGGGTCCTGGTGTTGGGCTTTACAAAGCTCCACCCCACTGCAGCTCCAGATGTCCTTCTGGTTCACTGAGATTGGGCTGTCTGGGACATGGCTTGTCCTCTGCCTGAGTAAGAGGAATACTCTTTAGTGATTTTCCTAGCTTCACATGCTATGAAACTGTATGACCATTCTGCTGATCCCACTGCTCCACAAATTTTCTGGGGAAATATATTATGGATCTTTCATGATCAACAAAGGGAGGGGGAGAAAGTATTTACCGATCAGTGCTATTTTGACTCCCAGAAGTTCAAGACAATGACTTACAGACATTTAATCTGGGCACCAGTAGTCTCAGGAATAGCTGCAGAAGATATCTGGGGACATTGAAGCTCTCACTTGCTTGACTCCACTGGACTCCTACCTTATGCTGCAATTATATCATACTGTGGATGCATCAGACTGCCCTGGGGCTTTTCTGCTTCACCCCACCACAGCTGGGACAAGCTGCACTGTGTGCTGTATGCTCTTCCACCCCTATGGGAAAGAACATTCCCTTCGACCTTCCAGTCCTTTCTGGTCTGTGAATCTGCCACAGTTACTCTCCTATTGGATTCTACACTTCCAAAATTTAGCTAAATTCTCTTTTTTAGCTATATCTGAAGGAGTTTGTCTAAGATTAGGTGAGAAGTTGTTCTCACTCAGTCATCTTGGTTATGCCCCTCAGATTAAGTTATTTCTCTTCAAATGCATAAGTAAAATCAAGATAAACTCTTAACAGTGCAGAAGGAAAAATATAGAAACTAGAAGTACAAACAATAAGGAAATAAAATTATTATTTTCTAGTGATGATTTCCTTCCCTCCCCCAAATCCAACATTTTATTTTTTTAATTAAATTGTTTTATTTCTTTTCAGTGTTCAACAACCATGTCCATATATTTTAGATTTTTTTTCCCTCCCTCTGTCTCATTACCCTCTTCCTCCCCAGTCCCTCACTGAGATGGTGTGCTATCTTATATAGGTTCTACAAGTACATTCTTATTAAATACATGCTGCACAGAAGAATTAAAATAAATGAGAGAATTCATAAAATAAAACAAAACGTAATACAAAAGTGGTCTGTTTATATCTGAGATCCAATTTCATAGTTCTCTCTGTGAATGTGGAAGACATTTGCCTCAAAAGTCCAGTTGAAAGTTTTTCAAGTCTTTGCGTTGCAACAAGGTACTAAGCCTACCAGAAAAATTCCTCACACACCATCATTGTCGCTGTGTATAAAGTTCCCCTGATTCTGCTACTTTCACTCAACATCAGTTCATATAATTCTTTCCACACCTCTCTGAAATCTCATCAACTCTCACAACAAAATAGTAATCCATTATGTTCATATACTACAACTTGTTCAGTTTTTCCAAAACCGATGGGCATCCCTTTGATTTCTGGTTTTTCTCCAACATTTATCATGTCCCTGTTTTGTCAGGTTAGCCAATCGTATAGGTGTGATGTAGTATCTCAGTGTTGCATCTCTCTAATCAATAAAGATTTATAGCATTCTTAATACAGTTATAGACAGCTTTAATTTCTTCCTCTGAAAACTGCCTCTTCATATCCTTTGATCATTTGTCAATTTGGGAATAACTCGCATTCTTGTGCATTTGACTCAGTTCTTGATATATTTTAAAAATGATGCCTATATCATTGACATTGGTTGCAAAAATTCTTTCCCAGTTTTCACTTCTCTCTTAATCTTGGTTGCATTGTATTTGTTTGTGCAACAACTTTTCAATATAATGTTATCAAAATTATTGTTTTTGCATTTCATAATGCTCTCTGTCTCTTATTTGGTAAAAAATTTATCCATTCTCCATAAATCTAACAAATACCCTATTCCTTGCTAGTCTAATTTGTTTATAGTGCCAATTTTTATACCTAGGTCATGTATCCATTTATTCTTGTGCACTGTGACAGGCATTGGTCTATGCTCAGTATCTGTCAATAGATTTCTATACTACATTACTTGTATTTCTTATTTCCCAGTTGCATGCAAAAACAATTCTCAACATGCATTCCTTAAAATTTAAGTCCCAACAACTTACCCTTCCTCCATCCCCACCTATCACCATTAAGGAGGCAAGCAATTCAATATAGGCTACATATGTTTAGCATTTCTAAAGACTTCCATAGTAGTTATGTAGTGAAATACTAACTACAATTCCCTCCATTTTAGCCTACCCCTTATTTATTCTATTCTCTTTTTAGACTTTGTCCCTCCCATAAAGTGCTTACTTATAATTACTCCCTACTCCCATTTGCCCTCCCTTCTATCATGCCACCCCACTCATCCCCTTCTCCTCTTCTTTCATGGAGTGCAAGATAGATTTTTATACCAAATTTTGTGTGCATGTTATTCCCTCTTTAAGCCAAATGTGATGAGAGAAAACTTCACTTTTTCCCTCTCCCTTTCCCCCTTTTCCCTTCCATTAAAAATAAAAAGTTTTGGGGAGGAGCCAAGATGGCGCAGTAGAAAGAATCACGTTTGCTGTCTCCGAACCCATAGCCCATATAAGTCCTGCAAAAAGAACTCCCCACAAATGCTGGAGCACTGCAAGGCACGCAGAAACACAGTGGAAAAGATCTCCGTTCCAGAGAGCCCTGGAGAGCCGTCCCCAGGGTCGATCGCACTCTGGACATCAGAGACCACCCCTGAGCTGCCCTGGCCACATGGTCCCAGAGGAGCAGATCTGAGTAGGCTTCAGGGACGGAATGTCCGGCAGCCACGAAAGTCCCTCCACCCACAAGCATTACAGTTCAGTGAGAGAGATGTCTGGGCTGGCCGAGAGGGGAGCAGGGTGTCTCCGTGACTTGGGCCCCCTTGGGAGGCTGCAGCAGAAGAACTCCCAGAGCAGCAGGCAGAAGTTCAGGGCCATTACAGAAGGTCTCTGCATAAATCCCCTGAGGGAACCGAGCCTGGGTGGCGGTCCTGCCCCCACCCAAGCACCAGAACTTAAGCTCACATTGAATAGCAGTCGTGCCTGCCACAGAAAGCCCATTTGAATCTCAGACTCCAAGCACTAGCTGGGCAGATCTAGGCAGGGCTGGACAGGAATCTAAGAAGTCAAGTAACTGGCTGGAAAAATGCCTAGAAAAGGGAAGAAAAATAAGACTACAGAAAGCTACTTTGATGGGGTACAGATGTTCCCGCCTTTCAATTCTGATGACGAGGAACAATTCTTACTATCAGGGAAAAACGTGGAGGTCGAGGCCTCTGTATCCCAGACATCCCAAATGGATGTGCGGTGGGCTCAGGCCATGGAAGAGCTCAAAAAGGATTTGGAAAATCAAGTTAGATAGGTGGAGGAAAATCTGGGAAGAGAAATGAGAGAGATGCAAGAAAAGCACGAAAAATGGGTTAATACCTTGGTAAAAGAGACCCAAAAAAAGCTGAAGAAAATAACACCTTGAAAAATAGGCTCACTCAATTGGCAAAAGAGGTTCAAAAAGCCAATGAGGAGAAGAATGCTTTCAAAAGCAGAATTAGCCAGATGGAAAATGAGGTTCAAAAGCTCACCGAAGATAATAGTTCTCTCAAAATTAGAATGGAACAGATGGAGTCTAATGACTTTCTGAGAAACCAAGAAATCACCAAACAAAACCAATAGAATGAAAAAATGGAAGAGAATGTGAAATATCTCATGGGAAAAACAAGTGACCTGAAAAATAGATCCAGGAGAGACAAATTAAAAATTATGGGCCTACCTGAAAGTCATGATAAAAAAAAAGAGCCTAGACATCATCTTCCATGAAATTGTCGTGGAAAACTGCCCTGATATTCTAGAACCAGAGGGCAAAATAAGTATTGAAAGAATCCAACAATCACCGCCTGAAAGAGATCCAAAAAGAGAAACGCTTAGGAATATTGTGGCCAAATTCCAGAATTCCCAGGTCAAGGAGAAAAGATTGCAAGCAGATAGAAAGAAACAATTCCAGTATTATGGAAATACAATCAGGATAACACAAGATCTAGCAGCTTCTACATTCAGGGATCGAAGGGCATGGAATAGGATATTCCAGAAGTCAAAGGCACTAGGACTCAAACCAAGAATCACCTACCCAGCAAAACTGATAATACTTCAGGGGAAAAATGGTCTTTCAGTAAAACAGAGGACTTTAAAGCATTCTTGTTGAAAAGACCAGAGCTGAAAAGAAAATTTGACTTTCAAACACAAGAATGAGAAGAGGCATGAAAAAGTAAACAACAAAAAGAAGTCATAAGGGACTTACCAAAGATGAAGTGTTTACATTCCTACATCGAAAGACAATATTTGTAACTCTTAAAACTTTTCAGTATCTGGGTAGTTGGTGGGACCACACACACACACGCACACACACACATGTACACATGTGCATGCACACACACATACATGCATGCACATACAGAGACAGAGAGTACAGAGTGAATTGAATAGGATGGGATCATATCTTAAAAGAAATTAAGATAAATGGTGAGAGAGAACTGTATTGGGAGGAAAGAGGGTGAAATGGAATGGGGTGAATTATATCTCATTCAAGAGAAAAGGAGGAGAGCTAAGAAAAAAAACAAGAAGTTTACCCTCATCACATTGCACTAAAGGAAGGAATAAAATGCACACTCATTTTGGTATGAAAACCTATCTTACAATAGAGGAAAGTGGGGGAGAAGGAGATAAGCAAGGGGGGAGATGATGGAAGGGAGGGCAATGGGAGGAGGGAGAAATTTGAAGTCAACACTCTTGGAGAGGGACAGGGTCAAAAGATAGAATAGAAAGAATGGGGGACAGGATAGGATGGAGGGAAATACAGTTAGTCTTACACAACACGACTCTTATCGAAGTCATTTGCAAAACTACACAGATAGGGCCTGTATTTAATTGCCTGCCTTCCCAAAGGGAATGGATGGGGAAGGAGGGATGGGGAGAATTTAGAACTCAAAGTCTTAGGAACAACTGTTTAGTATTGTTCTTGCTACTAGGAAATAAGAAATACAGTTAATGAGGAATAGAAAGTCCTCTGGCCCTACAGGGCCAAAGAGATGATGGGGATAAGAGAAGGGAAGGATGATAGAAGATAGGGCAGATTGGTGATAGGGAAAATTAGAATGCTCGCTGTGTTGGGGTGAGGGGAGGGGATAAAAGGTGAGAAATTTTGGAACCCAAGATTTTGTGAAAATGAGTGTAAAATGTTAAGTAAATAAATTTAAAATTAAAAAAAAAATTAAAAAAAATTAAAAAAAAACTTTCTCTTGCCTTTTTTTTGGGAGATAATTTTCCCTATTTCATTTCTCCCTTTCTCCTCCCAATATATTCTTCTCTCATCCATTAGTTTTACTTTCTTAGATATTATATCTTCCTATTATACTGACCCTGTGCCCTCTGTCTATGTGTGTGTGAGAGAATGTGTGTGTTTATGTGTGTGTGTGTATGTATGTGTGTGAGTGTAATCCTTGCAACTATCCAAGTACTGAGAAAAGTTTCAAGAGTTACAAATATTATCTTTCTGTGTAGGAATGTAAGCAGTTGAACTTTTTAAGTCCCTTATGATTTCTCTTTCCTGTTTATCTTCTCACACTTCTCTTGATTCTTATGACTGAAAGTCAAATTTTCTCTTCAGCTCTTGTTTTTTTCAGAAACAATAATTTAACTTCCTCTATTTCACTGAATACCCTTTTTTTCCCCTGAGGTATTATATTCAATTTTGGTGAATAGGTGATTATTGCTTTTAATACTAATTCCTGTGACTTCTGGAATATCTTATTCCCAGCCTGTCATTCCCTTAATATAGAAGCTGCTACATCTTATGTTATCCTAAATGTATTTCCACAGTACTCTAATTGTTTCTTTATGGCTGCTTTCATTATTTTGTCCTTGAACTAAGAATTCTGCAATTTGGCTATGATATTCCTAGGAATCTTTTTTTTTTCTTTTTGGATCTCTTTCAGGCGGTGGTCATTGGATTCTTTCAATATTTATTTTACCCTCTGCTTCTAGAGTATCAGAGCCATTTTCCTTAATAATTTCATGTAAGACAATGTCTAGGCTCTTTTTCTGATTGTGACTTTCAGGTAGTCTCATAATTTTTAAATTGTCTCTTGGATCTATTTTCCAGATCAGTTGCTTTTCCAGTGACGTAATTCACATTATCTTCTATTTTTTTTCTTTCTTTTGGTTTCGTTCTGGAAGTTACCCCAAACTTTTCTTCTCAGAATCTGCGAGTAGAATTCTCTCTCCAGTGCTTTCACCAGCTCCACCATAACAGTGCTCCTCCTCACCGCATGGCTGCCACTCAAGTCTGAGACCCAGGTTAGCAACTTGAATCCCTCAGGGCTGATGGTTCCAAAAAAACTACATTAGGGCTCCTGGGAATGGGGCTAGGGTAGCAGTAACTTGTTCCCTTTTCACCCAGGTGAAAGAGTTTCTCATTGACCTTTGAAGCTGTCTCTGGCATTTGTGAGTTGAGGGACCTGGGAATCACAATCACTGCTATTGACACCCTAAAGCCTGCTCTGGTCCTGTCCCTGCAGAGCCACTGACCAAGGCTATGTTGCACTCTGCTCTGAGCCTGGTGCAATAGATCTTTCCTGTTGCCTTCCAGGTTGCCTTGGGCTGAAATTCTATTTCGCTCTCTCGTTTTGTGGCTTCTGCTGTTCTAGAATTTGTTTAGAGTAATTTTTACAGGTATTTTATGGGCTTTGGGAGGCGAGTTCTTACAGGTTGTCCTGCTCAGTCATTTTAGCTCAGTTGTCTAAAGATTGAATTTTCTATTGAGTTCTGCCCTTTTCATCAGGAACATCTACAAATCCCTTATTTCATTGAATGTCCACTTCCTTGTCTGAAATATTATGCTCAGCTTGTCTGGGCACTTGATCCGTGGTTGTAGATCAAGCTCCTTTGCCTTACAGAATATCATATTCCATTTCCTTCAATTTTTAATGTAGAAGCTGCAAGGTCCTGTGTAATCCTGACTGTAGCTACTATGTATTTGAATGGTTTCTTTCTGACTACCTGCACTATATTATCCTTCACTTGATAGTACTGTAATTTGGCAACTATTTTCCATAATGTTTTTAGTTTGGGATCCCTTTCAGGAGGTAAATGGTGTATTCTTTGTTTACTACTTTGCCCTCTTCTCTAGGACTTCTGGGTAGTTTTCTCGATTATTTCTTGGAAGATATTGTCAAGGCTCTTTTTTTCATCATGGCTTTCTGGTAAACCAATAATTCTTAGATTTTCTCTCTTGGATCTATTTTCCAGGTAAGATGTCTTTTCTGTTAGATATTTTATATTTTCTTCTATCTTTTCATTCTTTAGATTATTTGACTGATTTTGATGTCTTATAGAGTCATTATCTCCTAGTCCCCTGTTCTACTTTTTATCAAATTATCTTCAGTTATCCTTTGCCTCTCCTTTTCTGTCTGTTCAATTGTTCCTTTTCAGGAGTTATCTTCTCCAGTTAGGTTTTGAACTTCTTTTTCCATGTGTCCAATTTTTCTTTTAAAGTCTTCTGTGAATCGTTTTTTCATATTTTTACAATCATTGCCTAGTTTTTCCTCTATTTCTCTAATTTGGCATTTAAAATCCATTCTGACCTGTTACAAGCATGCTCTTTGGTCTGTAGTCCAGTTCTTATTCCCTTCTGAAATTTCAGATGTGAATACAGTCTCGATGTTGACATCTTTCATATTCGTGTTTTGGTCCTTGTCTGAATACAAAGATTATGTGATCTTTTCTTTTCTGCTTTGCTTCTTTCTTATGATGATCACCCTTTTCCTGACTTTTAAAGTAGATCTCTGCCTCTGTGGCACAAGGGGTTATGTCCCAGAGCCCTTGTGCCTTGAAGCTGAGGCTTTGTGTGTTATAACTTCTGGTTCTTTCAGCCAGAAGCCAAAATACTGCAGCTTACCTGGTGCTGAACTGGCTGGTGTGGGAAAGCAGAGGCCTGGTGAAATCATTCTGAAGTTTCCCTGGATTTTCCCTGGAGCTAGTTTCGTTAAATGTGGGGGATGGTTGTTTTGGCCAGAGCAGGTCTCCTCTGCTGAGCTAGAGCATAGACAAAATCAGTAACTCAGGATCCCATCTGTGCTACTGCCTTCCAGATTCCCCTGAGGTGCTGAGGTACGAATGGGGTGCTGGTGTTAGTGGTTGTGGGATTTACACCCTAGGACTCAGGAACTTCTCTCAGTTTGCTGAGGTGGGGCTGTGTGGGATAACTCCATTGCTACACTGGTCTTCTTCAGCCACAACAAGAGGAACCCTCCTTATTGATTTTCATAGCCTCACAGGCTAAGAGACTGTTTACCCCTTCTGCTGTTCCCACATTTCCAGAATTTTTCCTGGGAAGATATTTTCTGGGCTCCTCAAGGTCAACAATGGTAGGAAGACAGCAATTATTGATCACTCTGCTACCTTGGTTCTGGGAAGTCAGTTTCCAACGATTTTCTTAATAATCTATATAATTTAGAAATATAAAACTAATGAAGTTAACTGAAAGAAGCAATAAAAAAAAAAACTCTCAGAAATCATGGGCATTTCACAAAAACAAAATCCAAGAAGGAATTTATATAAAATACTCTTTAAAAACTACAAAATTCATTAAAAAACCTGTCAATTTCCAATGCATATTCAAATCGAATAGAATTACAAAGCTATCACAGAAAATGAGGAATGAATCAATTAGAAAAATATTCATTACCCATGGAGGGGATGCACCAATATGGTGACAATGATACTGATTTAAGTTAATTCGCAAACAGTGCTATGACAATCAAATTTTCAGAGCTAGAGAAGACAATAAGAAAATTAATTTGGAGGAACCGAATGTCCATAATAATAATGAAAATAAATAGAAATTGAAAATAAAACACACAAATTACTACTGCATATCTGAAACTGCATTACAAAGCTGCAGTCATTTCAACTATTTGGCATTGATTAAGAGACTAAAAAATAAACTCCTAGAAAAAATTAGAGCATGAATAATTTTAGAAAGCAAAATAAATAAGTCAGTGTTCTGTAAACCTAAGGATACAAATAACTTGATAAAGCATTCCCTATTTGAATAGGAAATCAATTTGCTATATATTAAACTTAGGCAATAATTTTATCATCTAGTACAGTAAGCTTAATGGTTATATAAGCAAAATTGAGGAAACCAGACAAATAGGCAGAGTTGCAACAGGTGTAATACCTACTTGTAAAATTCTTAGCAAGAGATAGAGGGGATCACAGTAGAAAAAACAATTTAGAGTACAAAAAAACCTAAAGTAATTTTGTACAAATAAAGACAATGACTATAGCATAAGAAGATAATCTACAGAAAAAGGAAATATTTATAACATCCCTGATAAAAGACATATATAGGTTTTGTTTGTTTGTTTTTCTTTGCTTTACGGAGAGATTTTTCATTCTCTCAGTTTACGAAACTCACCATAACTTCTTTCTCAGTTAGAGCCTACTCTGTGTCTTGTGGTCCTCATTGTTTGGGGAATACAAAGTTTAAATGACTTCTAAAGTCAAATACCTAATATATGCCAGAAGTGGGACTTCAAACCAGGAATTTTTTACTCTGAGATAAGATCTGTATAGGAACTCATCAAAAATACATATTTCTACTGATACCATATATCATTAGATAATTTATCAAATAGTATAAACAACTTTTAAATAATTTTGAAAGAAAATGATCATTTGAAAATATTTTCTTAATTAGTAATTAGAGAAATGCACATCAAATTGACCCTTGCTTATTTTTATTTGCTTATATTTATATTATTCTAATAGGGTTTTACTGAGGTCTCCATAATTCCAGTTTTATTTTCTGTAATCAATCCATTTCCTCTATTACTTTTCAACATTTAATTGTTCCATTTATCTTCAAATCTATCATATGTATTTTTGTTTTTGCCTTGCCTGAGATCTGTTTTATCCTCCTTTTTTTTTTCTCAGCTTAATCTTAATAGATTTCCTCAGGTCCTTCTTTTAATTTTTGGAATTCATTATGTTTCATGCAAATAAAATATTCTTTATTTTTATTATATTAAAATAATCCTAAGGTCTCACTTCATACACAGTGAATGGACTAAGATGACAGAAAACAAACTAAGAATAGCCAATTCTGGAAGGAATATGGGAACACATAAATGTTAATACATACTTGGTGAAGCTGTGAAATGGTTTGATTATTTTTTACATAGGTTAGATTTATGGCCCTCTCCCTGCCACCTCCAAATTAATTAAACTGTTTAGTCCTTTCACTCGGTAATCTCATTATTGGCACTTTACCATGGAAAATCAAAGCTAAAAGCAAACATCTAACCAAAATAAATGCATTTATTAGTACAGTCCTGGTGGCAGAAGATATATAGAAATAATTAGTATCTCTGACTGAGAACTGCTGAACAAAATGGTATATGATTATAAATTAGTATTATTTTGTATTATTATTTGTATGAAGAAATACTCAACATGAGAAATTTAGAGAAACTTAGAGAAATTTGCAATACATGATGATTTCAAAAAATGAAAATGAAAAGATTAGTAAAAGAAATTTGAACTGAGTCACCGAAAAACTACTGAAATCTATAGAAAATTACATATATATGTGCATATATACATATACACATATATATGTAAGTGTGTATGTTCATATATACATATATACATATATGTATGTATATGTGTGTGAGTGCATTTTTCCCTCATCACAGAATGAAAACTAGGCAATACTAGGTGGGCTGTTGTGTGTATTGGAAGATTTCATTTCTTTTTTGAGTGTTTTGCTTAAGTTTTTGATACAAAAATAGCAAAAGTAGAATTTATTTCCAAAAAATAAAATATTTAAAGTAAGTGGTTAAAAACTAAATTATATATGTATTGAACTACAAAGCTGAGTAAAATGCAGCTCATGTATGCAAGATGGAGCACACTGCTAAAGGAACATAAATCAATAATATGACAAGAATAAAGATAATGAATTTCCATATTGTCAATGCATTCTCTATGGGGAAACAGTGATAACGGCAATTCTATATTTTCCCTTGACTGCACTAAATCTTGAAAATCACTTACCGTTCTGGTTGACACATTTCAATAGGGACATAGACAATCTGGAGATCTTCCGGAGGAGGATTTCCAGAATGATAAAGATACTTGAAATCATTGTATGGAATGAATAAATATTGTATGGAATGAATAAGCATTTATTAAGTGTAAAATTAATGCCTATCACTGTAGCAAACACTTGGAATACAAATTGAAAAATGAAACTTCCCCCAAGAAGTGTATGTTCTAATAGAGGGAAAAGACACAGAGTCCAGGGAAAGACGTTTTTTCTTGGTGTGACTTAGAATTCAAAATGTGATCCATAGATCAATTCATTGATATGAACTTTTCAGAAGGCAGAGGCAGCAATGTTTTCATTATTTGGCTAAATCAAAGTGAAAACCTTGTCATAGGGATTGAAAGAGGTAGGAGCAACGAATGTGAAAATGGATGTGATGGGCTATTAATTGAGATCAGAAGCTGATGTTTGAGACTAGCTATAGATAGTGGACTAGCTGAGATAGTTCTGATTTTCTCAACAATGAAGACAGTTTATCTGCATGGTAAGAGAGTCAGAGATTAGCAAATTATTTCTTAGGGATGGGGGTGGGGAAGATATTTGACTGGGGAGTGGGAAGGAGATATCACACTAATAGATTTAACTGCCATCTAGCTTACTTGATAAAATATTCAGAAATTAGGTTTTAGTTAGAAAAATCTTTTACCCCTTGCATTTTAATTTTCATGTAACAATACCATAAGACAGAGTTCCACAATACGGGTGACTCATGCTCTTCCCTGTGGAATATGTGCCTGTTCTTCATAACAAAAATCTCCTTTGGGGTGAGTCCTTGATCTTCAGTAATGCTTCTCATGGAGAATTTCCAATCTAAAAAAGTCTGAATTGATTTTCTAAAAAGATTGAATGCTCTAGAAAATTTCTTCAAGAACAACTTCACTTTGCATAGGCAAATGTGGCACTAGAATATAACAGCAGTAGGAAACATTAATATTGGCAAAATTTTATTCCATGTTATCAAAGTGCTAAAAACTAATAAAACATTACATTATGCTGCTTTGCATTTTAATCATGTTGTAATCATTTATGCTCTGGCTATCAGCAAAAATTTTTATATAAATATATTTGCTAATTGGACACAATGAAAAATATCTCAAGATGAAAATGTAAGCAAAATACACAGGTCAAATTACAATTAAAGATTGTAAATTTGGAATGTTTTTCCTCACCTATGAACTAGAAAGAGAGGTAATATGATGTCATGAGAAGCAAAGTTTACTTTCTGTTTAACAATCTAGACACTCATCAATATATTTATCTTAGGTTTAGTTTCCTTATCTTCAAAATCAGTATCAAGCCAATACTACCTATTTCAAGGAGTTATTACATGGAAACAATTTTATAAGGGCCAGAAAATTATAAACTATTAATTATTTGAGTGTGAATAGAAAAAATGCATGCATATAGTATTTATTTCTAGATGTAATTACTCTAGAAAATGATGGGTTTTTATAATCTCTTCCTGTATGTCCTATCATAAGCAGCTTGGAAATGAATTGGAAAGTTGGGGAAGAATGAAGCGAGATGAGGAGAGATGGATGAATTGGAATAGAAAGAGCAAAGAAATAGAAAGAGTAGTTTTTCTGACTGTGACCCATCAGTTGGAGACTTGATGCAATGCTTAGAAGAGGTAGTTATCAGAGCGTCTTTTCAATGTACTAAGTTTTAGTACCACCAGGCTTCACCGTCTGCCCTGCCTATGTCAACTTCATGCCCCTTGCACTGTAAACTGACCTAATGATATATCATAAGGACCTCTGGGACCAGTGTCACAACCTCATCGCTACATCACAGGGGAAGGGCAGGGAAATTTACTTTTGTATACCATTTACTTTTTACAGATATTCTCATTTATTCTTCCCAACAACCCTGGGAAGAAGATAAAACTATTACTCCGATTTTATGTTTGAAAGACCTGAGGCAGACTAAGGTGAAGACAATCATCTAGGACCACACAGCAAGTAAATGGCTGGTGTTGGATTTGAACTAAAATCTTGGAATACAAATTAAAAGAAGAAACACTGCCCCAAGAAGTTGACATTGCAATAGAGGGAAAAACATAGAGGTCAGGGAAAGAAATTTTATCCTGAGTGTCTCAGAAATGGTCATCTGATCCATAAAGCAATTCATTGGTATGCAATTTTCTGAAGCCAGAACAGAATTGTTTTAATTATTTTGTGAAATCAAGATGAAAATCTTGAAATAGGGAGAGGAAATAGGAAGGACCAAGAATGGTAAAATGAGTGGGATGGACTATTAAATTATAAGAAACAACATTTTTAATATATCTATGACCTGCTTGCCATTCACACTTCCTCATACCACAGACTATATATCCCCTCTATTTTATTTAATACTTTTGGATGAACCAAAAGAAATTTGAAACTTTTACCTACAAGCAAACAATGTTGCTTTTCTTATGAGACAATAAAAACATAGTTTATTTTCCAAAGATAAGTAATGCTATATATATTTTTACTTTATTTTTAAAATTGGAGTAAGCTGATAAACTACTAACAAATTGGCACATACAGGTTAAAATTGACCTTTCATTTTTTTTTAACATTTCAATTCTTATTCAATTAGACCAAAGCCAAAACTTAAGAACTGACTAGGAATTGGATAACTTATAATATTTTTTCTATCACCCTATTTATCTTGGTTGTCAACTTCCAAATATCCCATTTTGTTCTGACTTCTCAAATTCAAATAGCATCCCCTTTAACAGAGAAGTTAAATGGAAACTAGTAGTTGAATATATTTTTTCATTCTACCACTAATTATTTTCATATTTATAACCAAAGAAGTGTCTTCTCTTTTTACTGAAATGTAGCTTCTAAAAATATTGTTTGTTGTTCTCAGGTTTCCTTGTAAACCTCAAGTTATTTTGAGTTTCCATGCTCTTGAAGTCTCTTGTCAAGCTTTTCAAGTCATCAAACGTTAATTTTCTTTGCTTTAATTAATTGTGTAGGTCTTTAAATAAACAGATAATTAAATTTATGAAATTTGTGAAGCCTGAAATAACCTCTTCTTATATTTGTCACAACAATAGGTTTTAATCAGGCCAATCACCTGGAATTTTAGGTACTAGTCTAATTTGGAAAAAAGAAATAGTAGTGTGAGTATGGAATTGGAATGGAATGAGGCATTTTAGGTCATTATTTGTATTAAAGAAGTTTATTTAACTATACCATAGAAATAATATTGAACAAGTACACAATCTTTGTATGTTGATCTTGCTGCACCAACTCCACCCCCAGTCTCTCTTTGAAAATGTCTTTGTAGTAGTATGTGGTGTGGTGACTCCTCTGTCTTGGATCTCTGAAGTCTGAAGGGTCTTGAGTCCACATACAGGATTTTTGTTGTTTTTGGTAACTACAAAACTTATATCAAGATTGAATTAGTTCACCAGGTGGTTGCATTAATGCCCAAGTACTTTGAAACTTATTTTCCTGAACCAATCAAATCTTCCTACAACTTCCTTTTTCTTTTACAGAAAAAAACAGGACTAGTCTAACTCAGCCTGGAGTGGAGGAGTTAGGTAGTACACTGTATGGGGTATCTGGCCTGAAGTCAGGAAGAGTTATCTTAGTGAGTTAAAATCTTGCCTCACACACTTACTAGCTGTGTGACTCTGGGCAAGTAACTTAACTCTATTTCCCTCAGTTTCCTTTTTTGTAAAGTTAACTGGAGAATTAAATAGTAAGCTCCTGCAATATTTTTGCCAAGAAAATCCCAAAAGTGTCATGAAAAGTCAAATATGGTTGAAAAACAACAATTTAGCCGGGAGTCTGTGGGAGCTTGACCCTGATGGATGAGGATTTATATCATTTTTCTCACTGCCTATTAAGGTTTAAATGAGAGGTACCATTATAGTCGATACATGAGTATAGACCTAATTTCAAGTCCCTAATCTTAGATATATTAGCTATGACTTAGAGGAAGAGCATTTTGTTTGTCATAACTCTAGGTATCTGATGTCAAACTCAGAATGGAAATTGAGGTCATTAAATTGTACATAAGGATCCATGATGTATGCATATTTATTTACCAAGCCTATTTATTTATGTTTATCTATGCTTTAATGTATTGTTATTAATTTTGCTATTTCCCAATTATGTTTCAATCGTTTTCAGGCAGAACTCATGGTTTTGCTTGATGTCTCTGCTTCAGATATCTTTCTCAGACTCTAAATTTCAGTGGATGTGACAATCTGCATGAGTAAATGGAATTTTCTTGCATAAACGTTCCCAATACCAATCAAATCACAATTCCAGTTCCTGTACTTCTTACCATATTATAAAAACTAACATACATAAGTGTGTGTGTGTGTGTGTGTGAATCTCAATTTTAGAATTTCAAAGAAAGCACTATGACTTTGATATCGAATACATTTTTTCATAACTTTCATGGATGTCTTTCTTTTCCTTTTTCCTTGAGTTAGGCTAGGCCAGTTTTTTTTTTCCTTAAAAGGAAAAGGAAATTGTCACAAGATTTTATTGGCCCAGAAAAACAAGTTTCAAACTACTTAGCCATTAATGCAACTTCCTGGTTATTTAATTCAATCTTGATTCAAGTTTTGTAGCTACTGAAGAGCATAAAAATACTATCTGTGTGAACTCAAAACCCTTCAGACTTTGGAGATCCCAAAGACAGAGGAGTTACCACATCATGTATTACTACAAAGACATTTTAATTTTTTCCCCAGCATTTTCCTTTGAAGATACTGAACCTACCCTTGAAACATAAGGATAGGAGGTGGGGGAATAGTTATATAAAACTAATGAACAGAATTAACATGATAAGAAATACAACATTCTACATCCACAGCTTCTCATTTTCAAACCAAAAAGAAGGAAACATGATTCATCCTATATTCTCCACAACCAAATGTAGTGATTGTAAGTAACAAATTTATGTACCTTTCACTTTTCTTTATGTTACATTATTGTAGCAATCACGTATAGGAGATTACACCAATTCTTGCTTTATATTATTTCAATTTATAAATTTTTTTCATGCTTCTCTAAGTTTCCCAGAGTCATCATTTTTGTGGGGCTATGAGGCAGTACTATTTCAAGGAATTCCTATCCAATTTTGTTCAGCCATTCTCAAAAGAATAGGAATGATTTTTTCTTCCAGATTTTTGTGTGTCTGGATCTCTGCCTCTCTCTCTCTCTCTCTCTCTCTCTCTCTCTCTCTCTCTCTCTCTCTCTCTCTCTCTCTCTCTCTCCCCCCCCCCCTCTCTCTCTCTGTCATATGTTTACAGTTTTGCAATGAGTATTGTCGAACACGGTACATTTTATTGTGTACTTTGTAACCCTTTTGTCAAAGTAATGTAATTGATGTTTAAAACAATATAAAATTTAGATGTTCTTCTTCCACAGTCACAATATTTTTGTAGAGCAAGTAGATTTTTTCATAGCAACAATAGCAATACATTAACTGTATTGTCTTCCCAAAGCCTCATGCATTAAAATGTTCTGCTTTATCAACATTATTAATATAATGGATGTAATAAGAAATCTTAGGTCCTTTTTCAAATTTGCATTTCTCATTAGTGATTCAGTGATTCAGTGATTATTCCACAGTGTCCATACCATTTGACAGTTCTATACTTCTTTAAAACATATCACATACCTGTTAAAAATATAGGTGATGCCAGATACGGTGATACACACCTGTAATTCCTGCTACTGGGAAGGCATAAGCTGACAAATCGTTTGACCCTATCTCAAAAGAATCAAGTTACAATTAAAAATGAGAATCTAATTGCTCATGGGTTTCCTATTCATCCACCTTGGTTTCTTCAATAGGCTCTCCGTTTTTTCTGCTCATTGGATTGAGGAATAGAATATAAGTCAATTTTACCAATTTTAGAAGGATGAAAACATAACTGAAACAAGCTTCATGGCTTCATGTCAGAGTTATGATCTATTGCCCGGAACTCTTCATCTATTTCTTTCTTCTGTCCAAGATGCCACTTTTGTTGTTGTTATTCAGTCATTTCAATCATTTCTGACTCTATGAGACTATATTTGGGGTTTTCTTGGCAAAGATAATGGAATGGTTTATCGCTTATTTCTTGAGCTTACTTTACAAATGAAGAACTGAGCCAAAGTTAAGTGACTTTCCCAGGGTCACACAGATATTACATGTCTGAGGCACGATTAAAACTCAGGAAAAAGAGATTTCCTAATGTCAGTCTTGGCACTAAATCCATTGGACCACTTGGCTGCTCAGGTTGACATTATGTAGCTTAAAATATCACTGTGATTTTAACTATGTGATTGAATTTTAGGCCTTTGTAGATGATGTTTTCCCTATCATATAGCTTAAAATACCCACTGAGAGGAAACTATATAAGGTCATAATATGTAGCAATAATTTGAGTGTTAGAAAACTAGGGTCCTAGTAATGGTTCTGCCATTATCTTACCTTAGGAAAGTCAGTAAACCTCTCTGAGTATTAGCTTTTAGTAGATAAGATTTATAGCTACAGCCTAAACCAAATTAAAATATAACTGAGAAATACTAAACAAAATAAATATACAATACAAACAATATTAATATGAGGTTTTGTAAGTCAACATGCGGCTCAAAGATATCTGTTTCTAGCTAAATTTGATTTTCTTGGGCTAAACTATCTTTAAGCCCCTTATTAACTCTAAAATGATATTTAAACAAATTAAAGGTGCTATATGAAATATTACAAGAATCCATGTATAGACATTACAATGGGGACCTATCACTCAACAGAATTGAGACTTTGACTTTAAGTTGTTTGTGGGCAGGAATTCTGTGATCTTCAGACTTATATCACTCAACAACCTATAACTTTATAAATATAAGAGATATTTAAGAATTATACTTTGTATTTGAATACTTGTTGAATTTGGTCACTTTATAATTATTCTTTATACAAGAAGAGAGAATTTATATCATTCTATGATTTTAAGGTAAAAGCACCATTGCAAAAGAATAATTAACCTTCTGTCTAAAACCAATGATATAAACTTGTTTCAACTGCTCTTGTGATATAATGCTAGAACAAAGTGAGACAGTAATATATTTCATCAGTTACATAACACATTTGGTTTCTATTCTATAGAATTCAGCTCAGTGTTCACTGAACTATTGTTTTTAGATATCACATTGATGTTTATGACTTCGCTTAAAGACTGTATATTCATATAAGTGGGATTGGTCTCAGAGTAAATCAAGTTCATACTGAACTTGAACCAGCCTAAAATTCTCTCATGTTTTTGTCCCTTCTCCAACACAAAAGCTCATAATTTGAGCAATGGGTTGAATTTTGAAAGCTGTGTTGCTGTTTTTGTTAGCATTATACCTATTTTTGTTATTTTATCAACTGCTATAAGGTATGAATATTTAAATAAAACATCATAGATATGTGTATGGACATGTATGTATATAAATTTGTCTTTGTCCTTGTCTCTCTTCTTTTCTATCTATATAATACACATATTCCTGGCATATATAGGTAACTGTAATGAACTGCAATAAAACAGTTCAAAAAGCACTTATTAATTACTTGCTATGTGCCAGATACCTTGGAAGCACTGAGCATATCAAGAAAGGCAAAAAAAATAAAAATATGGCTCTTGGCCTTAAAGAATTTATTATTATACTGGAGGAGAAAATATATAAATAGTTATGTTGTAGAAGAAGAAATATCCTAAGCCATCTAATCATGGAGGTCAGGCCCCATTTTTTTCTTTAAAAGATATTGAGATTTGTTGGAACCAAGATGGCAGAGTAAGCAGTAAATCACTGGAACTCCACCATATTCACATTTAAACCACCACAAAATGCACCCTCAAACTGATGCTTGAATAGCAGAAGAAGCAAAAAGATGGAGGTGAAACAGTCTATTAGCCCAAGATACTTCAAAGATTGGCAAGAAGGGTCTCCCAGATATTGAGTTAAAGGGAGGCACATTTCAGGACAGGAAGCATCCCAGCAAACTAGAAGCATGCCCCACCACAGCAAACCAGCAAGAGATCCTGAACCTCAGTATAACCGAAGAGGCAAATTCCAACACCAGGACCCTTCTTGTACCTTATCATAGCAAGGGGAACCAACAGACTCCACCTCCAAGAACCATACCTACTTTAGTGTTGACCTGGGCAAAAAGAAATCCTCTAGCAGCCAGACCTCCATGAGATACAGTATAGCCCCAGTGAAAGGCAAAAACACCCCACTAGACCTAAGCAAATGCCAGACACGACCACTGGGGCTCCAGCTCAGCATCAGGCAATTTCCCAACCACTATGGCCTCAGGAAGGAACAGTCACATCTTTTCAACCCCCTCATCACATCACCAGACATGAGAGCCTCCTCAGGGCATCAGGAAAACATCATTGCAATATCAGGCAAACAGCCAAGGCTTACAGCTACTGGCAGAAGAAACCTGAGTGCCCCTGTAAGCCCAGGTGCAATTCTCGTATTATGAAGAAAGGAAAAAGGAAAAAAAAAGATGGACAAAAAAGAACAAAGGATCTGACAGTAGAAAGTTATTATGGTGACAGGAAGAGCAAGAGAAAAACATCTATGGGCAAAGCCTTAATGAAAAACCAGAAGTGGTCTAAATCACAGAAAAAACTCATGGAAGAGCTTTCAAAGGAGCTTAAAATTCATATAAGAGGGAGAGAAGAAAACATGGGAAAAGAAATGAGGGTAATGCAAGAAAAATATGAAAAAAGGAGTCAACAGTTTAGAAAACTGCTTAAAAATTAGAATTGGCCCAATGGAAAAATAGATACAAGAATCCACTAAAAATATTTCCGTAAAAAGTATAATAGACCAGGGACAGAGACAAGATGGTGGAGCAAAGCAAGGACTTCCCTGAACTCTCCCACAAAGCCCTCCACATACACGTAAAAAATGGCTCAAAACAAATTCTAGAGCTACAGAACCCACAAAAGGACACAGTGGAATGCATCTTCAGCCAAAGACAACCTGGAAAATCAACAGGAAGTGTTTTTCACATGCTGCAGAGAGCAGAGCAGAGTCTGGCATGGGCACAGACATGCCACAGCAGGCCTTGGGAGACTGAATCATTAGCAGCTGTGGTGATTTCCAAATTTTTCAACCCAAACACCAACAGGTCAGGGGGAAAATTTTGTGGGCCCTAGATGAAAGAGGATCACACAGTTTGGCCAGATCAAGCCCCAGCCATGGGGAGGTGGGAGTTGTGGCAGTGATGAATGCAACAGTCACAGCGGTGAGATCAGCAGCGGTGACTGCTTCCAGAGCTCTGGGCCCATAGACGGTTGGTGGCTGATACAAAATCCCTAGAGTCTGGGACAGGACATCCAGCTCAACCCCCAAGCCCCACTGGTAACAGAGTCCTACCTGGACAAAGAGTTAAAAGGTCAAATTTTTGGCTGGGAAGATGAATGAATATTGTAAAAGAACTGGAACAATTGAATCTTACATTGGTGACAAGGAAAATCATGGTATACAACCAGAAGAGGATAACAGAGTTAAAATTCATACATTAGAAAGCTTCCAAGAGGAACATGAATTGGTCACAGGCCATGGAGGAGCTCGAAAAAGGATTTTGAAAATCAAGTAAGAAAAGTAGAGGAAAAACTGGGAAGAGAAATGAGAATGACCAAAGAAGGTCATGAAAATTGGGTCTAAAGAAAACAACAACTTAAAAAGTAGAGTAACCCAAATGGAAAAAGAAGTCGAAAAAGCCAATGAGGAGAAGAATGCTTTAAAAAGAAGAATTGGTGTGAGGGCAAGCAAAATATTTTTTTGCTGCTTTGTTTGTTTGTTTGCTTTTATTTTTATTTTATTTTATTTCATTTTTTAGTATAATCAAATGTCTCTGATTGAACCTTGCCTCAACCAAGAGTCTTTACTAGGAGTCAAGTATATAAACAAGAGTTTCTTTAACTAGAAACACTATTTCTATTGTTAATTATTTTAATGTGATTAATGGTATTCCCCATTCATCAATGGGCCTGCACAATTAGGGGAGATTTATTAGGGAATATTTGTGGGGAGACCCCAACAAATTCTTAATTAAGTACTGTTTCACAAGGGCTGTGATGCATTCTAACTATAAAAAAGGTATAAATGTTCTGAGTATAGGTTTCACTTTGGGGCTTACTGGAAGTGTTTGTTTGGCCAGAAGAGAACTCTGGGAAGCTGGTAAGGAGTCCCTTGGCTTGGAAAATCCAGATGTTGTTTCTTTCCTCTCTGGTGACTACAGTTAGAAAGCTGAACCCGTCTGTTGGTGGTCAGACAGAGGAAGCCATGTCTGTTGATCTTTGATTTCTTTTTATTTTCTTTGAAGTTCAGATTACTGACTCCCCTGAATTAGGTGAATGATATATGTGCTTCATTAAAGAGATTGTTAACCCCAAAAAGTTGCCTTTCTCTTTATGAATGCAGATTCAAGAACGTGTGGAAAAAGGTACCCCCTGTTTATGTCGTGGTGTTTACTGATGCAATTGGCCAAATGGAAAAGGAAGTCCAAAAGCTCACTGAGGAAAACAATTGCTTCAAAATTAGAATGGAGTAAATGAAAGCTAATCGTTTTATAAGAAATCAAGAAATTATCAAACAGAACAAATAGATTGAAAAAATAGAAGCAAATATGAAATATTTCATTGGAAAAATCACTGACCTGGAAAATAGGTTCAGAAGAGAGAATTTAAAAATTATTAAACTACGTGAAAACAATGACAAAAAAGTGCCCAGACATCATCTTACAAGAAATTATCAAGAAAAACAGACGTGACAATCTAGAACCAGAGGGTAAAATAGAAATGGAAAGAATACACTAATTGCCTTTCCAAAGAAATCTTAAAGAAAAACTCCTAGAAATATTGGAACCAAATACAGAGCCCCCAGGCCAAGAAGAATATATTTCAAGCAAGCAAAAAGAAACAATTTGTGTACTGTGGAAACACAACCAGATCAAACCATGATCTAACTGCTTCTAAATTAAGGTATCAAAGGCTTGAAATATGATATTCCAGAGGTTTAAGGATCTATGATTAAAAAAAAGAATCACAAACCCAGTAAAACTTAATATAATCCTTCAGCAGAGAAAAGTGGAATGGATATTCAATGAGACAGAGAACTGTCATTCATTTTTTGATGAAAAGATCAGAGCTGAATAGAAAATTTGACTGTATGAAAGTTGAAGTGGTTATATTCCTACATGAAAAGATGATATTTGTAACTTATGAGACCTTTCTCAGTATTAGGATTATTGGAGGAAATGAATAGATAGATAGATAGATAGATAGATAGATAGATAGATAGATAGATAGATAGATAGATAGAGGGCATAGGGTGAGTTGAATATAAAGGGATGATACTTAAAAAAATAACATTATGGGATGAAAGGGGAATATGTCTGGAGAAAGAGAAAGAGAGAGAGAGAATGGGGAAAATTATCTCACATAAAAGAGATAAAAAAGGCCTTATAGTGGAGGGGATGAGGGCAGAGGTGAGAAGGAATGAGTGAACTTTACTGTCATTAGATTTGGCTTAAGAAGGGAATAACATACGCACTCAATTGTATACCTTATCCTATAGGAAAGAAATGGGGGAAGAGGATAAGAGGGGTTTGATAGGAGAGAACAAATTGGGGGATGGAGTGGTCAAAAGCAAACTATTTAGAAAAAGGACAGGGTCTACAGAGACATTAGAATAATTGATGGGCAGGATAGGATGGAGGGTAATAAAATTGGCCTTTCACAACATGACTATTTTGGAGGTGATTTCTGAAACTACACATTTATAATCTAGATTGAATTGTTTGCATTCTCATTTGGGGTTGGTGGTGAAGGAAGAAGAGAGAGAAATTGGAACTCAAAGTTTTAAAAACAAATATCAAAAAATTGTTTTTTACATTCAACTGAGAAATGGGATATTTCTCAGGATATGATATGATATAGTAGGATATGATAAAACTGAGGGTAGACTGGGGGAAGAGATAAGCAGAATGCATGCCATCTCAGGGTATACAGGGAGGGGTGAAATCGGGATAAAATTTGGAATTGTGGAAACAAATGTTGAAAACTAAAAATAAATAAATAAATTTGAATCTTAAAAAGAGTAAAATTGACCAAGTGAAAAAGAAAGTACTAAAGATTATGTAGGAAAATATCACTTCAGAAGTTATATTTGGTTAAGTAGAAGCTAATGCTTCTATGAAACATAAAGAATCAATCAAATTCAAAATATTTTTAAAATATAAGAGAATTTTAAAATTTCTCATTGGAAAAATAACTGACCTGGAAAAGACAACAAGGAGATACAATATCAGGATCATTGGACTAGCTGAAAGCCATAATCAAAAGGAGAACCTAGACAACATTTTTAAAGAAAATATCAAGGATAACTGCCCTAATGTCATTGAACTAGAGGACAAAATAGACATTGAAATAATCCACCAATCAACTTAGGGAAAAGGTCCCAAAATAAAAACTCCAAGAAATATTATATCCAAATTTCAGAACTATCAGGTCAAGTAAAAAATGCTACAGTGGACAGAAAGAAACAGATGAAATGTTCGGGAGTCATAGACAGAATTACACAGAACTAAGCAGCTGAAGCATTAAAGGATCAGAGGTTACATTACATGAATGATAATAGAGAAAGCAAAGGAGCTAAGTTCACAACCCAGAATTAATTATCTGGCAAAATGAAGCACAATACATGAAGGGAACAAGTGGTTATTCAATGAAAAGGAAGGATTTCAAGCTTTCATATGGAGAACAGAAGTAAACTAAAAATATAACCTCCAATGTTATAAATATTTTTTTGTATAGGTGGGACCCTTTTCCTTTTTTATGAACTGTTGGGGATATAGCCCTAGAAGCAGTATTGCTGGGTCAAGGGGCATGCACATTTTTGTAGCCCTTTGGGCGTAGTTCCAAATTGCTCTGCGGAATGGTTGGATAAGATCACAGCTTTACCAACAATGAATTAGTGTCCCCACTCTCCCACATTCTCTGCAACATTTATCACTTTTCTGTTCTGTCATGTTGGTCAGTCTGATTGGTGTGATGTGGTATCTCACAGATATTTTCATTTGCATCTCTCTAATCAATAGTGATTTAGAGCACTTTTTCACATGATTATAGATATCTTTAATTTCTTCCTCTGAAAACTGCCTGTTCATGTCCTTTGACCATTTCTCAGTTGCAGAATGACTTGCATTCCTGGACATTTCACTCAATTTGCTATATATTTTTAAAATGAAGCTTTATCACAGATACTAGTTGCAAAAGTTCTTCCCCAGTTTTCTCCCTCCTAACCTTAGTTGCATTGCATTTGGTTGCATAAAAACTTTTCAGTTTAATGTAATCAAAATTATGCATTTTGCACTGCATAATTCTTTCTACCTCTTCTTCAGTCAAAATTCTTCCCTTCTCCATAGATCTGATAAATACATTATTCTTTACTCCACAAATTTGTTTGTAGTATCAATCTTCATACCTAGATCATTTGGACTTTGTTCTTGTCAATGGTGTCAGGCATTGGCCTATGCATAGCTTCCCCCACACTTTTATCCAATTTTCCCAGCAATTTTTATCAGTTAGTTTTTATCCCAGAATCTGCGATCCTTGAATTTATCAAGCAATAGATTGCTATATTCATCGATTACTTTGTGTTGAGTACCTAGCTTATTCTACTTGTCTACCATTCTATTTCTTAGACAGTACCCAGTGGTTTTCATAATTGCTGCTTTATAATACAGTTTCAGATGTGATAGGGCTAGGTCACCCTCCCTAGCATTCTATTCATTAGTTCCCTTGCTATTCTGGACATTTTGTACTTCCTGATGAATTGTGATATTATATTATCCATCTCTAGAAAATAATTTTCTTATAGTTTGATTGTTATGGCACCAAGTAAGTAAGTTAATTTAAGTAGGATTATCATTTTAATTATATTGGCCTGGCCTACCCACAAGTGATTGATGTTTTCCATTTACTTAGAAGTGATTTTATTTCTGTGAAAAGTGTTTTGTAATTGTGTTCATATACTCCCTGGATTTGTTTCATCAGACAGACACCCAAATATTTTATAGTGTCTACAACAGATTTAAATAGGATTTCTCTTTCTATCTCTTGCTGTTGGGCTTTGTTAGTAATATATAGAAATGCAGAAGAATTGTGTTGGTTTATTTTGTAACCTGCAACTTTGCCAATGTTGTTTATTGTTCCAAGTAGTTTTTTACTTGATTCTCAGGCATTCTCTAAGTATATCATCATATCACCTGCAAACAACGATAATGTAGTTTCTTCTTTGGCTATTTTTATTCCTTCAATTTCTTTATCTTCTCTAATTGCTACAGCACCCCTGATCTTATTAGAAATGCATCTAGCTTGTCTATATTGCAAATAATGGTTGCTGAGGGTTTTAGAGAGATAATGATTACTATTTTATGGAAAGTTACCTTTATTCCTATGCATTCCAGCGTTTTTAATAGGAATGAGTGTTGTATTTTGTCTAAAGCTTTTTTCTGTATCTATTGAGATAATCATGTGGTTTCTTTTAGGTTTTTGTTGACATGATCAGTAATGCTAATAGCTTTCCTTATATTAAACCAGCCCTTCATTCCGGGTCTGAATCTTACCTCATTATAATGTATTAATCTCATGATAATTTCCTGTATTCTTTTTGCTAAAGTCTTATTTAAAAATTTAGCATCTATATTCATTAGAGAAATTGGTTTATAATTTTCTTTCTCTAATATGTCTCTCCCTGATTTAGGTATCAAGATCATATTCGTATCATGAAAAGAATTTGAGAGGACTCTTTCTGCCCCAATTTTCCCGAATTGTCTATATTGGAATTAACTGTTCCTTAGAAGACTGATAGAATTCACATGTAAATCCATCCTGCCATGGAGATTTTTTCCTAGGGAGATCGTTGATAGCTTGTTCAGTTTGTTTTTCGGAGAAGGGACTGTGTAAGTATTCAACTTCTTCTTCTTTTAATCTGGACAATTTATATTTTTAAAGTAATCACTCATCTCATTGAGGTGGATGAATTTATCTGCGTAAAACTGAGCAAAGTAATTTCTAGTTATTGTTTTAATTTCCTCCTCATTGAAGGTGATTTCATCCTTTTCATTTCTGATATTGGTAATTTAGTTTCCTTCCTTCTTTTTTTAATCAGATTAAACAAAGTTTTATCAATTTTATTGTTTTTTCCCTAAAACTAAACCTTGCTTCTATTTATTAGCTCAGTAATTTTCTTAATTTCAATTTTATTAATCTCGCCTTTGGTTTTTAGTATGTTTAATTTGGTATTTACTTGGGGATTTTCAGTTTATTCTTTTGCAAGCTTTTTTTCAGGTGCATGCCCAATTCATTGATCTCCTCCTTCTCTATTTTATTCACATAGGCATCCAAAGATGTAAAGCTTTCCCTAACTGCTTTTGCAATGCCTCACAAGACATGATAGCTTGTCTCATTATTGTCATTCTCTTGAATGAAGTTGTTGATTGTTCCTATGATTTGTTGTTTAACCTACTCCTTCTTTAGGATTAGATTATTTAGTTTCCAACTAATTTTTGGTTCATGTTTCCATGACCTTTTATTACATATGATTTTTATTACATTATGATCTGAGATAAATGCATTGACCACCTCAGCCTTTCTGCACTGGATTTTGAGGTTTTTATCCCCTTGTACCTGGTCAATTTTTGTATATGTGCGATGTACCGCTTAGAAAAATGGATATTCCTTTCTACACCTATTCAATTGTCTCCAAAGATCTATCATATCTATCTTATCCAGAGTTTTATTCACTTCCTTAACTTCTTTCTTGTTTATTTTGAGGTTAGATTTATGAAGTTCAGAGAGGGGGAGGTTGAGGTCTCCCACTAGCATAGTTTTGCTGTCTATTTATTCTTGCAACTTCCCCAACCTCACCTCTAAGAATTTGGATGCTACACCACTTTAAACATACATGTTTAGTATTGTCTACGATGCCTTTTAGCAGGATATAATTTTCTTCCTTTTCTCTTTTGAGTAGATCTGTGCTTTGTCTGATATTAGGATTGCTACCCCTGCTTTTCTTACATCAGTTAAAGCACAATATATTCTGCTCCAAACTTTTACCTCTACCCTGTGTTTATTCCTCCGTTTTAAATGTTTCTTGTAAACAAGAAATTGTTGGACTATGCCTTTTAATCCATTCTGCTCTTCATCTCCATTTTACGAAAGAGTTCATTCCGTTCAAATTCACAGTTATGATTGCAATCTGTGTCTTTCCCTCCATCCTCAAAATTTGTGCTTTTAGTTTTCCCTTCTCCATTCCCCTCCTGAATAGAGTATTTCCTTTTGACCCCTCCTAGTCTTCCCTTCCTTCTTTCAACCCCCATCCCTTTTAACTCCCCTTTACCCTTATTACTTCTTCCCTCCCTTTTAGCTTGCCCTTCCCATTCTTCTTCCTTCCCCTCCTACTGCCTATAGAGCTAGTTAGATTTATATGCTTAATTAAGATTATTGTTGCCTCTTTGAAAAAAATCAGATGAGAGTCCCTCAAACAATGCTCATCTACCTCCCCTCTTTCCTTCTACTATAATATGATTTTATACTTCTTCCTGTGATGTAATTTACTATTTTCTGCTTCCTCCTTTTCACATCCCCTGCTGCAAATCCTTAACATGCTTAAATCACATTTTTTACCATCACATCATTAACATTTTACCCATTCTCTCTCTCTCTCTCTCTCTCTCTCTCTCTCTCTCTCTCTCTCTCTCTCTCTCTCTCTCTCTCTCTCTCTCTCTCTCTCTCTCTCTCTCTCTCTCTTTCCCCTTGGCATTTCATAATAGTTGTACACTTCTCAAGATTACCAAGGATCATCATCCCTTATAGAGAGGTAAACAGTTTGCCCCAATTGTGTAACGTTTTTTTCCCTCCTGTTTACCTTTTTATGCCTCTCTCGAGACCTGCGTTTGAAGCTCAAATTTTCTATTGAGCTCTGGTCTTTTTGTCAGGAAGGTCTGGAAATCCCTTATTTTGTTGAATATCCATCTCCTTGCCTGAAATGTTATGCTGAACTTTGCTGGATAATTGATCCTTTGTGGTAGTCCCAGCTCTTTGCCTTATGATATATCAGATTCCAAATCCTTCGATCCTTTAATTTAGAAGCTGCAATATCCTCTGTGATCCTAACTATGGATCCTCGATATTTGAATGGTTTCTTTCTAGCTGCCTGTAGTATTTTCTCCTTCACTTGATAATTCTGGAATTTGACAACACTATTTCTTGGTGTTTTTAGTTTGGGATTCCTTTCAGGAAGTGAATGGTGGATTCTTTCAGTGACTGTTTTGCCCTCTGGATCTAGCACTTCTGGGCAGTTTTACTTGATGATTTCTTGGAAGATACTGTCCAGACTCTTCCTTTCATCATGAGTTTCTGGTAGGCCAATTTTATCTCCTGGATCTATTTTCCAGGTCAGTTGTTATTCCAATTAGGTATTTTACATTTTCCTCTATCTTTTCATTCTTTATATTTTGTTTGACTCATCCTTGCTTTCTCATAGAGTCATGAGATTCTACTTGCCCAAGTCTAATTTTTATCAAATTGTTTCATTCACCTGACTTTTGCATCTCATTTTCCATCTATCTAATTCTTCCTTTTAAGGAATTATTTTCTTCAGTTACTTTTTGTACTTCCTTTTCCATTTGTCCAATTTCCCCAGTTACCTTTTGTGCTTCCTTTTCCATTTGTTCAATTTTCCTTTTTAAAGAGCTGTTCTATTCATTTAATTACTTTTTCATACTTTTAAAATCACTGGCCATTTTTTCCTCTATTTCCTTCTTCATCTGTTCCAGCAGTGTTTTCTGTCCATGGGAGCAGTTCAAAGTCCCTTCTGAAATTTCAGATGGGAGTACCATCTCAATATTAACCTCTTTGATATTCGTGTTTTGGTCCTTGTCCCAGTAGAAAGACTCTATGGTCTTTTCTGTCTTCCTTTGCTTGTTGCTTATGATGTTGATGTTTTATGTTGTGGCCTCTGGTTCTATCAGCTAGACTCTAAAGAACTTGGTGCTGAACTGGCCGATGTGAGAAAGTAAAGGCAGGTGAAATCTGTTTGTTTCCTCAGATTAACCCTGGAACTAGCTTGTTAAGTGTGGTGGTAGAGTGGTCTGTTCACGGGAGATCTCCCCAGGTGTGTTAGAGAAAAAGCAGTCTTATTGCTTGGTGATCCTGACTGTCTTTCCTCTTCCCCTGGAGCACTTAGGCATATCTGGGACCTAGTGTGAGACTCCACATCCATGAAGTTCCTGCTGTCTGGGACAGCTCTGTTCTTCAGCCATAGTAAGGGGAATTTTCCTCTGCTATTTTCCTACCCTCACGTGCTATGACACTGTCTGCCTCTTCTGCTGATCCCACTGATCCAGGATTTTTCTTGGGAAATATTTTATGGTTCTTTTAAGATCAACAAGGGTAGGTGGGGAGAGCATTTACCAATCACTCCACCATTTTGATTCCCAGACGTTCAAGTAGGTGACTTAAAAATATTTAATCTGAGGGCTGAAACCTCTGCACAGCTCCTGCAGATACCTGGCTCTTATTAAGAGGCTCTCACTTACTTGTCTTTGCTTGACTCTCACGCTGAGCTGCCATCCTGCCATACTGCTGCTTCCTTTGACAGCCCTGGGACTTTCCTGCTCAGCCAAGCAGCTGTGGGGAGACTGTGCAGTGTGCTTTATAGATTCTTCCCGTTGATCTTTCAGTCTGTCCTGGACTGTAAAACTGCCACAGTCTGTCTCCTATTGTATTCTGTACCTCCAAAATTTGGTCAGATTCTCTTTTTAGAGGTATCAGATGGAGTTTATCTAAGACATTAGGTGAGTATTTCTCATTTCACAATCTTGGCTCCACCCTTAATATGAAGTTTTTTGATAGTAGATTAATAATAAACCCAATGAAAAATATTTTTTGTCTTTAGAAGGCATTTCTCTTTGTATACTTTGAGAAGTTAATCCATTAAGAAAGTTTATTTGATTATTCCTATGTCTGAAAATATGGATACACATACGCACTCACACATATTTACCACATAGAAACATATACTTAATATTTTTGGTTTGAAGTTAAGAAGGAAGAAAGTTATCAGAGAAATAATAAAGAAGATTTCATAGTTTTCCAACAGCATTAGAATGTGGTGATTTAGAGATGTTTAGGGAAAAATATCACCTATTGAGGGGAATGTAAACTCAGAGAATTAAAATTCTGAGAAGTCTCATCTATTTCTTTTTGAGCAGAGAAATGTCCCCTGAGGGAAATTTTCTTTTCAGTTTTTCATTACCACTCTTTAAAGTCAAGAACTTAATGCATCAATAGGTTACACATCTCCTGGGCAAAACAACTTTTCAATCTTATTGAATATATAAATCAGTGCTATTTATCTCTCTAGCTCTGTGTCTTTCCATCTGTTATATCTATATATCTAGATAAATATAGATATGCATATTTGTACATATATGTCTCATTAATTAAAAACAAGCATTATGACATGAAATTTTCATTTACTAGACAAATTTGATTTTTCTATGAAGATTAAGATTATTAATACATGGGAGCAGTTCAAAGTCCCTTCTGAAATTTCAGATGGGAGTACCATCTCAATATTAACCTCTTTGTATCACACAATAAGGTTTTAGTCTTGTTATTGCACATATAATAATAAGCTTTTAGAAGGGAAGAAACAATTTTTACATTTCAGTTTGAAATTATCTTTGACATTTTTACCTAGTTACTTCATGAGCTTATCAAGAGTTTTGTACTCACCCAGCCATGTTTGTTTATCTTTTAGTGAGAAAATTAATAATTTGAACACCATAATTATATTAATTCACACTTGAAGCTTATATGAGAAAGCAACAAATGATGAAAAAGCACAAAAAAGTGTGCCTGTTTTTATCCAGGGGAAATGCAATTTAGTGATCCACTGACTTAGAAATACTGAGTTATTAGCTAGCATTGCAAAGACTAGAAAGAGGCTCTCTTTTCCAACAATAGCTTTGGAAACTCAACATTAGGGAAGGAGTAAAAACAATAGAAAAAGAAAGAACAAATGTTGCATTTAATACAACGAAAATCTCTTAGCAGAAAATCTGTAGTAAAGCATGAATTATACAGGGGCCACAACGATTCTTTATTGACAATACAGGGAGTGTTGGGAGGCAGTGTTTCTAATGCATGATATAACCCTCTGCTCAGATGCAGAGTACCCTTCACATGATGCTGTCTCAAGAAAATGAGATGGAAATGACCTCTACGCCAAACAAAAGTTAGAATCCAGAACTAATGATCTTTCAAGTGCGTGCACATTCAGCTCACCAGCGAATTGCTCATTTTTTTTTTAACTGGATCATTGGCTTGTTTTTTTTTTTTTTTTTTTTTTTTTTTTTTTTTTTTTTTTTTTTATAGCTACCATAGGGCAAGTCTATCTGTCTTATTTCTATTATTATGTTCAAGGGTCAAGAGACACCTCAGTTTAAGTTTTGAGAGCTCATGAAAGTCTCACATGTAGCCAAAATTTTCTACTTCATATGGACTGAGATAGGTCATTTAAAACACAATCACTAGAGCTACTTATTCTTGAAATGGTCAGGTTTTCATGTACATGAAAGGCCATATTTTTGGGATCTGATTTTTTTTTCACATTAATTAAGTGGATGAAGTTTAAATGGATGCACTATGACTTCTGTAACTGATGTTGTTTGTGCTGTCACTAGGAAACTGTACAATAAAACAAAAAATGAAAATTAAATTCATTGGCTGGAGAGATCATTTGCACCTTAAAGACAAATTTTTTCCTAAGATTATCATTTAATGATATATATTCCCCAAAAGTTAGCTGGCCTTTCCATAACTATTAAAAATTATATTGTTGTGAACATGAATAACTTTTCATGTATAGTGAAAATATTTTAGGAAGAATTAAACTTTAAACGTTATCCACTGTGCCAACTTTTAAAAGTCAGAATCTTATGGAACTAACAAGTAAGCACTGGATTTTGAAGAACAGGAGGGAGAAAAACAGCTTTCACATAAAGGGTTTAAATTTTGCAATTTCTGATATGCTATGTGAAGCTTTGTGTAGGAAAAAAAGAAAAACAATTTTAGGAACGGTCCTGTCTAGTAAGTGGATTTTTTATGCATTATCATCCTCTCCACTTCCATTTCTTCATTTCTTACACTCCTTTTTATCCCTTCTTCACAGCTGTATGTGCCCAACATATAAAGTGGATTTTTTAAAATGTCTAATGAAAATTGACATATGGAGTGATTCGTTTACTTATTCATTCAATAAAGTCTTTGATCTTTTCTGTGTATTGGTAATTGCTGAATGAGTGAATAATTGGTTAGGTAACTGAACTGGCAGTAATTTAATTCAGTGCCCATGAAATCAACTGTTATACCTCTCTTATCTGTCAATAAAATCAGGGAAGTATTTCTGCATGAAGGGGAATTCAAGGAAGATGAAGGAAGAAATTAAAAAGGGATAGAGCTTGACAGATATCCAGTTAAGCCAATATTTCCACCTAGAATTGAATAAGAAACTGTAACAGAACAGAAGGTTATGGTTAGGGTTAGAATCGAGGCATTTAGGGTTAGGGTTAGAATCAAGGGTTCACATTTAGGGTTAGGGTTAGAATAGAGGGTTACAATTAGGATTAGAATCGAGCACATTTAGGGTTAAGGTTAGCGTTGGGGTTAGAATCGAACTATACACTACCTTATGAGACTAATAATTATGAAGAGTCTGGCACACCTAGGAACATGGCATATACTAGAGATTAGCTTGTTTCTTGTCCTGTCTTGCCAACTAAATTCGAGAACACATTTTGGGTGAATAGATTATTATAGAGTCATAGCCACAGCCCCAGAAATTTGGCCAAACATCACAGAACAAGACCTGCAAAGCATGTTTGACATTTATTCTCATTTAGACAATGCCATCTTTAAGGGGAAAATTAGTGGAAAGCACTTTGAGAGTATGAGCAAAGTGCTTTGCAGGCCAGAATAACATGGGCTTAGGGCAAATAAGGCAAAATGTCATTTCTTTAAAGATAAAATTGAATCATGTGGTGAATGTGATACATGCAAGGATCCTGCTGGGGACAGGATAAAATAGCATCTTTAAAAAATAGTTCCCTGATAGACTTAGCTCTGGGATTTATAAACTGCTTTTTGCCAACTTTCAAAACTCTCTGAGTCAGAAAATGGCAATGGAGTGGAACCTATATAGAAGCGTTTGGGAATGCCAGGTTTCATCATTTCTGTTAGTTTTCATGGACTATGATCCTAAACTTTTTTTCAAAACATACACTTTCTAAGCACTGAAGCAGAGAAAAGGTTCATTTATCCTTCTTGTAAGCTCATGGAAACCTGTTACATTTAATAGTTAAACAGGCAAGTAACCTGGTGTTGGAATTAGGCAGACAAATATGTTTCAATAATTTAGTAATACTTTATCCTCTATTACAATTCACAAAAGTGTGAATTATTACCCTTGAGTACAGATATCCCAACAAATAAACAGTTCTTAGGAAAAGATCAAAAGTTCAAGTTACACTGCCATCCACGTAGAAAATACATGAGTAATAAAATACTGCTGCTATAAATAAATATGAAGTAAATCAGAGTACAATGTTTCTTATTCCTCAAGTAAAAATTACTCTCAATAAATGACCTGAAAGTTTTTATTCAACCAGGATACATAGAAATGAAATAAGGTCTATACTACTGTCTTCCTTCTGTGCAGTACGTGGAGAAACAAATCTGATATTTGCAAAGTGTGCCTAGTAATATAGATAACGATCCACAAAACAGACAGGTGGTCCTATTTGCTTAGTATTAGAGTACAAAACAAATGATCCCTAGTTATATTAATCAATGAGTAGTAAAAAAAATTCTTAGAGGTCTGAATTGGAATTGTTAGAAACTAGGCAGTCCAATTAATCAATAGATCTAGAATCAGAAAGACTTGATTTCATATCGTGCTTCAGACTTACTAACTCTGTGATCATAGGCTAGTCACTACATTCCTTTAGTATGTCTTTAAATCCATACAGTTAAATGACACTTGCCAGTACTTACTCTCCATTCTTAGGACCTTCAAGAACCCATACTCACGTTCATAACATGGTAAATCATGTTAGTAGAAAGTTAGTTAAGTTTCATAACAGAAACTCTAGCTCTGTGAATGCATTCTAAAACCTCACTGCATTTTTAGCTACCACATCAGACTGATTCACATGAATATAGCAAGAAATTTCCAAGAATTTGTTGCCAGGACAGTTTTCTATGTTTTTTTCCCCAAGAGTTAAAATTTACTTTCTTAGATTCATACTTAAACTCTACTGTCAAGAAATCCTGAGTTTATCATCCAATTTATTAGATATATCTACTGGATTAATTGTATGTGCAAGTTGATGAGCATATTGTCTAAGTCTTCATTGAAATTAATAATTAATAAGGGATTAAAAGTAAAAGGATAAAGGACAAAGGTTTGCATCACTCCATAAAAGAAATGATTTTAGTTTCAATTCACTCATTCAACTTTATTGTCTTTATTACCATAGAGCAAAGAAAAGTATGCTTGGTTCAAGGGGATACATGTCACAAACACACATAGATATATAAAGAACAGATAGGAGCAACACTATGTATAAGAAAGGAAAAAAAAAAACAAAAAAATAGTACACTTCGATATACCTTCGGATTCCATAGGTCTTTTTTCTGGTTGCAGATAGCATTTTCCATCATGAAACGTTTGGAATTAACTGAGATCATTGTCCTGCTGAGAAGTTCTGTCTATCAAATTTGGTCAATACTCATTGTTGCAGGAACTGTGTACAGTATTCTCCTGCTCTGTTCTCTTTTCTCAGTGTCAATTCATGTGTGTTTTTCCGATATTTTTTTCTCAAATCTACCAGCCAATCATTTCATTTAGCACAATAATATTCCATTACATTCATATACAACAACTTTATGTAGCCATTCCTTAATTAATGGGCATAACCAAAGTTTGCAATTCTTTCCCACAACAAAGAGTTGTTATAAATATTTTTATATGTGTGGTCCTTCTCTGTTTTTATGATCTCTTTGGGATACAGACTTGGTAGTGATATTGCTGGGGCAAAGGGTATGCACAATTTTATAGCCCTTTGGGCAGTTCCAAATGACTCTCAAGGATGATTGAATCAGTTCACAGGTTCACGGATAACATCTCAATTTTCCCACATCTTTACCAAAATTTGTCATTTGTCTTTTTTATCATATTAGACAATCTTATAGCTATGATGTGGTACCTAAGAATTCTTTTGATTTGCATTTCCCTAATCACTAGTGATTTAGAACATTTTAATATGAGTATAAATAGATTTAATGTCTTCACCTTAAAAACGTCCATTCATATCCTTTGACCATTTATCAATTGGGGGTTGACTTATATGCTTACAAATTTGACTCAGTTCTCTCTATAATTTTAAAATGAGACCTTTTTCAGAGACCTTAGCTATAAAAATAATTCCTAGATTTCTGCTTTCCTTCAAATTTTCGTTCCTTTAGTTTTGTTTGTACAAAATATTTTTTTCAATTTAATTAAAATTGTCCATTTTGTAATTCATAATGTTCTCTGTCCCTTCTATGGTCATAAAGTCTTCCGTTCTCCATAAATCTAAAAGGTAAATTATTCCTTGCTCTCTAGCTTGCTCGTAAGATCACCCTTTTTATCTAAATGATGTACCTATTTCGACTTTCTTGTTGTAGGGTATACCTGGTGTCTGTCATTCCAGTTTCCAAGCAGTTTTTGTCAAAGAGTAGATTCTTATCTCAGAAGAAGGAATTTTTGAGTTTATCAAACATCATAGTATTTTAGTCATTGACCACTGTGTCTTGTGTACTTCATTTGTTCCACTCTTCCAGAGCTTTAAGAGGAGAGGAGGGAAAGGAGAAAGAAGGAAGGAAGAAAGGAAGGAAAGGGAGAAGGAAGAGGTGTACTGCTCAAATGGTCAATTCCAGTTGGAGCTGCAGTGGGGCAACTCCTACTACTTCTCACTGATGTTGTTATTTGTCCTTTGTTCTTGAAGATGACCATGAAATCAGCAAGGAGATGCTGTGATATCCAAGTGAACTATATGTTAGTGAGGGAGAAATCTGCTGTTACCAACCTTTTTCCTAGGCCAAGAACCACTTGTTCATTGCTTGGGTCCCAATTGCCTCAGAGTAAATATAAATAGCAATTATTTCTGTTTTGGACAGAACCACAGAGGGTTTCACCACCGAGATTTATTTGTTTTTGACCATGTAAAAGGGACCAATCTCTATCTAATTTTTTACCTAGACTAAATCACTCAATGAAGTGTTTCTCAGTCAAACTGAGATTTGATAAAGACCTCAGTTTAAAAAGGACAAGGTTTCCCACAAGATCCAGGGTCATCTCCAGTTGTCCTGCTTTGTATCTGGCCACGGGATCCATACAAATGGCCCCCAGACAAGAAAGTGAGACTAGTGACTTTGCATAGCCCTACCTCAGTTAAATCCAATTCACTTGAATGTTATGGCATCAACTTCCTGATGTCATGGTCCTTGTTAAGAACAAAGGACAAACAACAAGTTGTATGCATATACACATGCATATATACATATGCATATGCATATGTGTGCGATCATATATGTGTATGTGCACTCATGCATATACATACAACATACAAAATACACATACACACAAATTAATTATTTGACTGTAGGCAGATAAAATGGGCATGTATATTTAATATTATTTTGACAAAGAAGGTTGTTTAAGAGCCGCTTACAAAGTCTTTTCCCTGAAGAAATAAATGAGTTAAGAAAAAGAAAGCAAGAATATCACATAACATTTAAGATATTCAATACGAATTTTCTTCTACATTTTTACTCCTTTAAATGTAATAGCAATATATCCCACATTTTCTGGTGTAGTATCAATTCCAAAGAAGAAATTTTTCTTTTAATGAACCTTTGCAAAAGCAATATTGTTTGTCAGAACATTTACTCTGACTTTCATTTTTAGAAATAAGTCATAGAACCCTCTCAGTGGTTACCACCAAACCATAAATAGAAATTATGAGAGTTTTTTGCTGCTGTTTTGCCCTCAATTTCACTGCAGCTGCTAGGAGCTGTTTGCAGGTATTCCCAGTGGGAAATCGGGGGGCTTATAACCAATTTTGAATGGGGCTATCAAGTAAAGCTTAACTGTCTTAACTGATATATTTCCTCATATTTTAAAGGAATTTAAGGAGTAGCTAATTAGCACATAAAACACAGATGTGTAGACAAACATGTGCACAAATCATGGGTTACTGTATATACACACGTGCATATACATATCATGATTATATGTATGATGGCAGAAAATAATTAACAGAAATAGATTCATTCCCTGTTTTCAATTGTTGCTCTCATTACTATAGCCTTGTACTGTGTTATAAAGGTCTGGGCCGCTAAATACAAGTTACTTCAATCCTCTCTACTGAGGAATATCTTCAAAGTGGAAAAGGATAGAGCAAATATAATTACCCCAAGTGAAATATTCATTAATAATATAATATTAATGTTCCTAAAAGTTATTTAAATGGTGAGCAGACAACTGTGACCCATGAACCACAAAATGGGAAACTCAGGCATACTCCGTATTTACTCTTCTAATCAAATAAAGTGTGAAGCAAAGTTAATCTGACATATATGTTAAGATTTAGATAATTGTTGGCTGAAAAACTGACATATTGCTAACAGAATGTTAACTAACCAATACTGCTAGGAAATTTAAAAGAAATGATAGTACATAAAGACACACATATACCAGCTCCTAACACACGGCCCATAAAATACCTGTAAAGAAGAACTCCCAACAAATTCTGGAGCAGTGGAAGCCACACAGCAATGGAGTGGAGGAGATTTCTGTTCCAGAGGGACCTGAAAAACCGACACCAAAGGTCCGTTGCCCACTGAACCCAGAGTAGAGTCCAGCCCTGCCTTGGCCTCAAGGCACAGCGAGGAGCAGATCCAAGTAGACTGCAGAGATGGAATCTCCAGCTGCCAGGAAGGTCCCTCCACCCACAGGTGCAAAGGTCAGTGACAGAGCACTTTAGGATGGCTGAGAGGGGAGTGGGGTGTCTCCATATCTCAGGTGCCCTCAGGAGGCATCAGGAGAGGTAGCAGCCGACAGCGATTCCCAAAGTACACAAGAGCTCGAATTCATTGTTGAAGGTCTCCACATAAACCCGCTGAGGGAACTGAGCCCCGTGTACCAGACCTGCCCCCACCTGAGCAGCTGAACTTAATCTCACACTGAATAGCAGCCCTGCCCCTACCTGAGAACCTGAATTTAATATTACACTGAATACACCTGCCAAAAGCCGTGAGGCTGGGAAGCAGCATTTGAATCTCAGACGCCAAATACTAGCTGGGCGGATCTGGAGGCCAGGTTGGTGTGGAAAGGAATCTCAGAAGTCAAGTAACTGGCTGGGAAAATGCCCAGAAAAGGGAAAAAAATAAGACTGCAGAAGGTTACTTTCTTGGTGAGCAGATATCTTCTCCTTTACTTTCTGATGAGGAAGAACAATGTTGCCCATCAGAGAAAGACATAGAAGCCAAGGTTTCTGTATCACAAACATTCAAAATAAATATTCAGTGTGCTCAGGCCATGGAAGAGCTCAAAAAGGACTTTGAAAATAAAGTGAGAGAGGTGGAGGAAAAACTGGGAAGGGAAATGAGAGAGATGACAGAAAAATATGGAAAGCAGGTCAACAAAATGCTAAAGGAGACCCCAAAAAATTCTGAAGAAAGTAACACCTTGAAAAATAGGCTAACTCAATTGGCAACGAAGTTCAAAAAGCAAATGAGGAGGAGAATGCTTTAAAAAACAGAATTAGCCAAATTGAAAAGGAAGTTCAAAAGCCCAATGAAGAAAATAGTTCTCTCAAAATTAGAATGGAACAGATGGAGGCTAATAACTTTATGAGAAACCTGTAAATCACAAAACAAAACCAAAAGAATAAAAAAAATGGAAGGTAATGTAAAATATATCATTGGAAAAACAACTGACCTGGAAAATAGATCCAGGAGAGACCATTTAAAAATTATGGGACTACCTGAAAGCCAGGATCAAGAAAAGTACCTAAACATTATCTTTCATGAAATTATCAAGGAAAACTGCCCCGATATTCTAGAACCAGAGGGCAAAATAAGTATTGAGGGAATCCACCGATCACTGCCTGAAAGAGAGCAAAAAAGAGAAACTCCTAGGAACATTATGCCCAAATTCCAGAATTCCCAGGTCAAGGAGAAAATATTGCAAGCAACTAGAAAGCAACAATTCAAGTATTGTACAAGTGCAATCAAGAAAAAATAAGATCTAGCAGCTTCTACATTAAGGGATCGAAGGTCATGGAATAGGATATTCCCCAAGTCAAAGGAACTAGGAGTAAAATGAAGAATCACCTGCACAGCAAAACTGAGTATAATACTTCAGGGGAAAAATGGTCTTTCAATAAAATAGAGGACTTTCAAGCATTCTTGATGAAAAGACCAGAGCTGAAAAGAAAACTTGACTTTCCAACACAAGAATGAGCAGAAGCATGAAAAAGTAAACAGCAAAGAGAAGTCATAAGGGACTTACTGAAGTTGAACTGTTTACATTCCTACGTGGAAAGACAATATTTGTAACTCTAGAAACTTTTCAGTATTTGGGTACTTGGTGGGATTACACACACACACACACACACACACACACACACACACACACACGCACATGCATGCACACACGTACAGAGACAGAGAGCACAGAGTGGATTGAAAAGGATGAGATCATATCTTTAAAAAAAAATGAAGTTAAGTAGTGAGAGAGAAATGTATTGGGAGGAGAGAGGGAGAAATGGAATGGGGCAAATTATCTCTCATAGAAAAGGGAGGCAGGAGACATTTTAGAGGAGGGAAACTTTACTCACATCACATTAGACTAAAGGAAGGAATACAATGCACACTCATTTTGGTATGAAAATCTATCTTACAATACAGGAAAGTGGGGGAGTAGGAGATAAGCAGGGTGGGGGAGATGATGGAAGGGAGGGCAATGGGAGGAGGGATCAATTTGAAATCAACACTCTTGAGGGGCAGGATCAAAAGAGAGAACAGAAGCAATGAGGGGCAGGATAGAATGAAGGCAAATATAGTTTGTCTTACACAACACGATTATTTTTGAAGTCATTTGCAAAACTACACAGAGATGACCTATATTGAATCGCCTGCCTTCCCAAAGGGAATGGGTGGGGAGGGAGGGATGGGGAGAAGTTGGAATTCAAAGTTTAAGGAACAACTTTTGAGTATTGTTCTTGCTACTAGGAAATAAGAAATAACCGGTAATGGCGAATATAAGGTTATCTGGCCCTATGGGATGTAAGAGAAGATGGGGACAAGAGAAGCGAGGGATGATAAAAGAGAGGGCAGATTGGTGATAGGGGAAATTAGAATGCTTGTTATATTGGGGTGGGGGGACGGGACCAATGGGGAGAAAATTTGGAACCCAACATTTTGTGAAAATGAATGTAAAAAGTTAAACAAATTTATTAATAAATAAAGAAATCATAATATGTAGTATTATTATCTAGTAAAAGTATCTTATGTTTTTTTCTCTTTAGACTAATACTCTTCTATGTGTTATTACATTATATGTGTCACAGCCCTGTTCTGACTTAGCCCAGATTCCTTCTAGTTTACATTCAAAATTGAAACTAAATAGTTCATTTAACAAAATTTAACAAAAAAGGAAATATATTTAGTCATTGAAAAGGAAAGACATTCAGAACATGGAAGGGAAAGTCAGATAGGATAAAGCATTGATTCAGTTCAGTACAGCTTCTCAATGTAGTCTATTGTCACAAATTCAAAGGAATCCTTTCTCCTGGTTTCCTTTCTGTTTTGTACTCAAGAGACTCAGGAACCAAACTGAACCTTAGTGCTCTGAGATGACTCATTCGTCAAGACAATTTTAATAATTTCAACGGGAAAAATAAAATTTAAACTAACTCTCAAGGGAGTGGGGCTAAGAATATTACTCCCACTAACTCGTTAATATTAAATTTCTCTCATATTATCATAAAATTCAATTTTTAAAAGCATTTATCTTCATCCTATATAAGTAAGCACCAGGAATGCCAAAACAATCTGAAAAATAGTTTGTTTTAAAGACATTTGCGTTTTGAATCATCATCATTATCATCATAATTATCATCATTATCACCATCATCATCATCACGATTAACACATTTAAAAAAAAAAAGAGAGACCAGGATCTTACTCTTACAAATCTTGGTTGCCCTTTCTCCTAATCCAAAACTCCTAGGCAATAGGTCTAAATCTCTCTGATTTCTAGTCCTGATACTGTTCTTCCTTTACCTTCCTGACATAAAACTGGGGAATCTTTGAACAGTTACTAATACTTACCCCCATGCCGAATAAACAGAATATGAGATTACCAGAAATTTCTCGATAGACCTCAGATAATCTGATCTCAAGCCAACATTTTTATCAATATGCTGGACCTCTAAAGCTGGAGAATATTGAGTCCAGTGTCACAGTGTATTTGCAAGTAGATTTTAAACTTCCAATGTCAAGACTTTCAGAAACACGGAAATTAAATGGAAAAAATTATGATTAAATAATAGGAGAAGTAAGGGAAAAGCGCTAATTCTGTCATGCCACTACAATTTCCAGAAATGTACATGAAGAAAAAGTATGACTTCAGCCGGTTTAGCTTCTTTCTTAGCTTCTTTCCATGTAGGAATGAAAATATTTCACCTTTGGTAAGTCCCTTATGACTTCTCTTTGCTGTTTACTTTTTCATGCTTCTTCTCATTCGTGTGTCTGAAAATCAAATTTTCTTTTCAGCTCTGGTCTTTTCATCAGGAATCCTTGAAAGTCCTCAATGTCATTGAAAGACCATATTTTCCCCTGAAGCATTATACTCAGTTTTGTTGGGTAGATGATTCTTCGTTTTAGTCCTACTTCTTTTGACTTCCGGAATATCCTATTCCATGCCCTTTGATCCCTTAATGTAGAAGCTGCTAAATCTTGTGTTATCCTGATTTTATTTCCACAATACTGGAATTGTTTCTTTCTAGCTGCTTGCAATATTTTCTCCTTGACCTGGGAATTCTGGAATTTGGCCACAATGTTCCCCGGAGTTTCTCTTTTTGGATCTCTTTCAGTCGGTGATCGATGGAGTCCTTCAATACTTAGTTTGCCCTCTGTTTCTAGAATAACAGGGCAGATTACCTTGATAATTTCATGAAAGATCATGTCTAGGCTCTTTTTTTCATCATGGATTTCAGGTAGTCCCATAATTTTTAGATTGTCTCTCCTGGATCTATTTTCCAGGACAGTTGTTTTTCCAATGAGATATTGCACATTCTCTTCAATATTTTCATTCTTTTGGTTTTGTTTTGTGATTTCTTGGTTTCTCAGAAAGTCATTAACCTCCATCTGTTCCATTCTAATTTTGAGAGAACTCTTTTTTTATTGAACTTTTGAACCTCTTTTTCCATTTGGCTAATTCTGCTTTTGAAAGCATTCCTCTCCTCATTGACTTTTTGAACCTCTTTTGCCTATTGAGTTAGCCTATTTTTCAAGGTGTTATTTTCTTCAGCATTTTTTTGGGTCTCCTTTAGCAAGGTATTGACCCGTTTTTCATGCTTTTCTTTCATCTCTCTCGTTTCTCTTCCCAGTTTTTCCTCCACCTATCTAACTTGATTTTCAAAATCGTTTTTGAGCTCTTCCATGGCCTGAGCCCAGCGGACATCCACCTCGCATGTCTGGGATACAGAGGAACCAACCTCCGCATCTTTCCCTGATGGCAAGCATTGTACTTCCTCATCAGAAATGAAAGGAGGAAGTAACATCTGTTCCCTCAGAAAGTAGCTCTCTATGGTCTTGTTTTTCTTCCCTTTTTTGGGCATTTTTCCAGCCAGTTACTTGACTTCTGATATTCCTCTCCACCCCCGCCTATATCAGTCCAGTTAGTGCTTGGGGTCTGAGATTCAAATGCTGCTTCCCAGCCTCAGGGCTTTCCATGGTGGGCGTGGCTGCTATTCAATGCTTAAATTCTGGTGCTCAGGTGGGGGCAGGACCACCTCACATGCTCAGTTCCCTCAGGGTGTTTATGTGGAGACCTTCGGTAATTGCCCTGAACTCCTCCCTGCTCCGGGAGCACCTGGCTGCTGCTGCCTCTGCCACTGTCTCTGCCGCTGCCTCCTGAGGGAGTCCGAGTCACGGAGATATCCCGCTCCCTTCTTGGCCAGCTCAGATGTCTCTCTCACTGACCAGCAGCACCTGTGGGTGGAGGGACCTTCGTGGCCGCCGGAGATTCTATTCCTGAAGCCTGCTGAGATCTACTCCTCTGGGGCCACGTGGCCAGGGCAGCACATGTATGGGCTCTGAGTCTGGAGCACGATGGACCCCTGGTGATGACTTTTCAGGTCTCCTGGAACAGAAATCTCTTCCACTGTGTTTCTGCATGGCTTGCAGTGCTCCAGAATTTGTGGGGAGTTCTTTTTACAGAAAATGTATGGGCTGTGGGTTCAGAGCTAGTGTACGTGAGTCTTTCTACTCGGCCATCTTGGCTCCTCTCCAAGAAGTATCTTCTAATGGCTGTTAATTCCAGTACCTTTCCTTGGTTGATTATTCACTATTCATCCTGTATGTTGGTTGCACATATTTGTTCTCTTTTCCCCCAATTAGATTATGAACTTGGGCAGAGCCAAGATGGTGGAGTAGAAAGATGCATATGCTCTAGTGCTTCCCCCACAACCTACAAAATACCCTTCAAAATGACTCTCAACCTATTCTAGAACAGCAGAAGCCACAGAAGGATAGAGTGAAAGAGATTTCTAGCCAAAGGTAACCTGGAAGGCCAAAAGGAAATGTGTATCCCACAGGATGGTGATAGAAGCAGAGCCCAGTCCTGACTGCACAGTATTGGGAGGAACAGGACTAGAATAGGCCTCTGGGGCAGAATTCCCAGCAGGGAGAGTCCCATATCCTTCAACCCACAAGTGACAAATAAAGTTCCAAAGGTCAGTGTGAGTGGGCTTTCCCAGTAGGGAGAGAGTGGAGTCAGGTCCCCCAAGCACTGGTCCAAGACAGTGGCACAGGCAGCAGCAGCAGGCAGTGGGCAGATACAGTCACCACAGAAACAGGCTGGGTCCATTGTGGAGCAGATCAGCTTAAACCCTGGCACTCTATGTCCTGTCCCCGCACTTTGTGCTGGTTGTCCTATTTTCTGGAATGCAATGATTATTCATCTCACCTTTTTGTAATACATGATTACCTTTCATATTAAACTCAAATATTGCGGAAGTTCTTTCCTGCCTCCTTCCATTATCCATGATTCTCAATACAACATATTATTTCATTTACCTTTTGGTATTCATTTCACCTTCCCTATTAGAATTTGAGAAACTTGTGGACAGTTCATTTTCTTTATTTGTTCTGCCAAACATTTACGTTGTTGTGGTTGTGGTTGTCCTTTGTTCTCCAAGGAGAACATCAACATGATGACATGACTTGCAGTTGATCTTGATTTGAGTGAGGAAGGGCTGTGGAAGGTCACCAACCTTACTCTCTTCTTCTGAACCATCTGGGTCCAGTGGTCTGATATTCATCAGGAAGACTGAAGATGACCAAGGATGCAATGTGAGACCCTGAACCTTTGAGGCTAAGGTCATAGTACAATCTTCGAGTGAGGTACAATTCAATGAATACGTTTCTTTGAGTTACTCAAGGGAAAGTCCTTTTAGTAAAAAATAAATAAATAAATAAATAAACTGGGAGGGGAAGACCCTCAGGGTTCCGGGATAAAAAAGAAACAATTACTATTTAGTATTTAAATCCAGTCTGTGCTAGGTGGGTGGGGATTTGTTATACAGCCTAAGAGCTCCAGAGTGGAGCGCTTAGAACAATATATAAGTAAATCCTTGTTGATTAATATATTGACTGCAATAGAGATTATGTAAGCCATGAATTATGATCTTTCATTTATAAAGTGGGAAGGAGCCAAGATGGCAGAGCAGAAAGACTCACTGTATGCTAGCTCCAAACCCATAGCCCATAAACTTTCTGTAAAAAGAACTCCTCACAAATTCTGGAGCAGTGCAAGCTGTGCACCAAGACAAAGGAGGAGATTTCCATTCCAGAAAGCCCTGAAAAACTGACCCAAAAGGTCCGTCGCACACTGAACAATGGAGGCCACCCCTGCACTGCCCTGGCTGCACGGCCCCTAGAGGACCAGATCCGAGCAGGCTTCAGGGATAGAATCTCCTGCAGCAGCAAAGGTCCCTCCACCCACAGGCACTACAGGTCAGTGAGAGAGACTTGTGGGCTGGGAGAGAGTTGAGCGGCACGTCTCCATGATTCGGGCCCCCTCGGGAGGCAGGAGCAGAGGCAGCAGTGGACCGAGAATCCCAGAGCAGGCAGGACCTCAGGGCCATTACCGAAGGTCTCCACATAAACTCCCTGAGAGAACTGACCCTGGGAGGTGGCCCTGCCCCAACATGAGCACCAGAATTTAGGCTGACATTGAATAGCAGCCACGGCAGCTGGTGAAAGCCCTGAGACTGGGGAGCACCATTTCAATCTCAGACCCCAAGCACTAGCTGGGCAGACCTAGGTGGGGGTGGAGAGGAATCTCAGAAGTTAAGTAACTGGCTGAGAAAACGCCTAGAAAAGGGAAGAAAAAATAAGACAATAGAAAGCTACTTTCTTGGGGAACAGATTTTTCTTCCTCCTTTCATGACTGATGAGGAAGTACAATGCTTGCCATCAGGGAAAGACATGGAGGTCGGGGCCTCTGTATCCCAGACATCCGAGGTGGATGTCCGGTGGGCTCAGGCCATGGAAGAGCTCAAAAACGATTTTGAAAATCAAGTTAGACAGGTGGAGGAAAAACTGGGAAGAGAAATGAGAGAGATGCAAGAAAAGCATGAAAAACGGGTTAATACCTTGCTAAAGGAGACCCCAAAAATGTTGAAGAAAATAACACCTTGAAAAATAGGCTAACTCAATTGGCAAAAGAGGGTCAAAAAGCCAATGAGGATAGGAATGCTTTCAAAAGGAGAATTAGCCAAATGGAAAAAGAGGTTCAAAAGCTCAAAGGAGAAAATAGTTCTCATAAAATTAGAATGGAACAGATGGAGACTAATGACTTTCTGAGAAACCAAGAAATCACAAAACAAAACCAAAAGAGTGAAAAAATAGGAAATAATGTGAAATATCTCATTGGAAAAACAACTGACCTGGAAAATAGATCCAGGAGAGACAATTTTAAAATTATGGGACTACCTGAAAGCCATGAACAAAAAAAGAGCCTAGACATCATCTTTCATGAAATTATCAAGAAAAACTGCCCTGGTACTCTAGAACCAGAGGGGAAAACAAATATTGAAGGAATCCATCAATCACCACCTGAAAGAGATCCAAAAAGGGAAACTCCTAGGAATATTGCGGCCAAATTCCAGAAATCCCAGGTCAAGGAGAACATATTGCAAGCAGCTAGAAAGAAACAATTCCAGTATTGTGGAAATACAATCAGGATAACACAAGGTTAGCAGCTTCTACATTAAGGGATTGAAGGGCGTGGAATAGGGTATTCCAGAAGTCAAAGGAACTAGGACTCAAACCAAGAATCACCTACCCAGCAAAACTTAGTATAATACTTCAGGGGAAAAATATGGTCTTTCAATGAAATCGAGGACTTTCAAGTATTCTTGATGAAAAGACCATAGCTGAAAAGAAAATTTGATTTTCAAACACAAGAATGAGAAGAAGCATGAAAAAGTAAACAGCAAAGAGAAGTCATAAGGGACTTATCAAAGGTGAACTGTTTACGTTCCTACATGGAAAGACAATATTTGTAACTCTTAAAGCTTTTCAGTATCTGGGTAGTTGGTGGGACCACACACAAACACACACACACACACATGCACACACACATGTACATGTGTGCATGCACACACATACAGAGACAGAGAGTACAGAGTGATTGAATAGGATGGGACCATATCTTAAAAGAAATTCAGATAAACGGTGAGAGAGAAATGTAGTGGGAAGAGAAAGGGTGAAGTGGAATGGGGTAAATTATCTCTCATTAAAGAGGCAAGCAGGAGACTTTTTCGTGGAGGGAAAAAGAGGAGAGCTGAGAAAAAAACATGAAGTTTACCTTCATCATATTTGACTAAAGGAAGGAGTAAAATGCGTGACGGGCCCCTGGGGATGGCTTTCTAGGCTGTCTGGAATGGAAATGTCTTCCACTGTGTTTCTGCGTGGCTTGCTCTGCTCCAGAATTTGTGCGGAGTTCTTTTTTCTGGAAATTTATGGGCTGTGGATTTGGAGCTAACATATGTGAGTCTTTCTACTCTGCCATCTTGGCTCCTCCCCGTATAATAGTATTACATCATAATTACATGCCATACCTTGTCAAGTCATCCCCCAATTGATGAGTATTCACTCAATTTCTAATGACATATCCCCAGGAAAGAGCCAATATAAATATTTTTTGCATATATTTCCTAATTCTCTTTTGGAATACAGACCTAATGGTTGAATTGGAAAATCAAGGGGTATGCATGGCTTTATAACCCTTTAGGCATAGTTCCAAATTGCTGTACAATTTTTCTTCATCATTTTACAGCTCCACCAACAGCGTATTAACATCACATTTTTCCTGCGTCTCTTCAAATGGTTGCTATTTTCCTTTACTGTTTTATTATCCAGTCTATAATGTAAGAGGCTTATTGTTTTAATTTGCATTTACCCAATCACAAGTCAGTTGGGGTGTTTTTTCAAATGAGTATAAACAGTTTTTGGTCATTTCATCTAAAAAGTGGTCATATCTTATAATCATTTATTATTTTGCTGAATGGCTCCATTTTTTTTATTTAAGTCTGCTATATCTTCAAGAGTTCTCTTTGTTCCCTTATTTTATTCATTTTATTTATTTTTAATGTTCCACAATCACTAACAAAAAACTTAGATTTTTTCCCCCTATCTACTCCTTACTACCCACCTCCTTCCCCAAGAGAGCATACAATTCTATATAGGATCTACATACACTGTCCTATTGGATACATTTTCACTATAGTCATGCTGTGTAGAAGAACTAAAAATAAATGGGAGAAATCATATAACAAACCAAAATGTAACACACACACACACACACTCACAAAATGATCTACTACATTCTGCAATTGCATTTCATAGTTTTTTTCTCTGGATGAGGAAGGCACCTTGCCTTAGAAGACCATTAGGAATTTTTTTTTTTTTATTATTTTCTTGCATTGCTGTGAAGATCCAAGTCTACCAGAAAAATCTCTTGCACACTGGGGTCATCGCTGTGCACAAAGTTTTCCTGGTTCTGCTCCTTTTGCTCAGCATCAGATCATACAAGTCTTTCCAGGCTTCTCTGAAGTCTTCTTGTTCATCATTTCTTATAGCACAATAGTATTGCATTACATTAATATACCATAATTTATTCAGCCATTCCCCAATTGATGACATCCCTTTGATTTCCAGGTTTTGGCCACTAGAAAGAGTGCTGCTATAAATATTTCTGTACATGTGTGTCCCTTTTCCATATTTATGATCTCTTGGGGATACAGTCCTAGAAGTGATATTACTGGGTCAAAGGGTATGCACATTTTTGTGTCCCTTTGGGAATAGTTCCACACTGCTCTTCAGAATGATTGAATGATGTCACAGCTCCACCAACAATGAATTAGCTCATACATCCTCTCCAACATTTAGCATTTTTCTGTTCTGTCATGTTTGTCAATCTAATAGGTGTGATGTGGTACCTCAGAGTTGTTGTGATTTGCATCTCTCTAATCAAATGTGATTTAGAGCGTTTTTTCATATCATTATGGATATCTTTCATTTCTTCCTCTGAAAATTGCCTGTTCATATCCTTTGGCCATTTATCAATTGGGGAATAACTTATATTGTTATACATTTGACTCAGATACACACACACACACACACACACACACACACACGTATATTCATTCTAGAAATGAGGCCTTTATCCCAGGTATTAGCTGTAACAATTATTTCCCAATATACTATTTCCCTCCGAATTTTGGCTGTATTGGGTTTGGTTGTGCAAAAACTTTTCAGTTTAATCTAATCAAAATGATCCATCTTGCACTTAATAATGCTTTCTATCTCTTCTTTACTCAAAAATCATTCCCTTCTCCATAAATCTGATAAATACATTAATACTTTTCCTACAGTGTGTCCATGGTATCAGTCTTTATACCTAGATCATGTACCCATTTGGACTTAATTCTTGTGCACGGTGTCAGGCATGGATCTATGCCTAGTTTCTGCTACACTGTTATTCAGTTTTTCCAGCAATTTTTATCTGACAATGAGTTCTTAACCCAGAAGCTGGGGTCTTTGGGTTTATCAAACAGGAGTTTTTATATTCATTGCCTAATATGTCGAGTACTTAGTTTATTTCACTTTTCTAACCTTCTGTTTATTAGCCAGTACCAAGTTGTTTTAATAGTTGCTGCTTCATAATACAATTTGAGAATTGGTAGCACTAGGCCACGTTCTCTAGTATTTCTTTTCATTAACCCATTGATATTCTGAACCTCTTGTCCTTCCAGATGAATTTTAAAATTATCTTATCCAGGTCTAGAGAATAATTATCTGATAGTATAATTAGTATGGCACTAAACAAGTAAATTAATTTAGGTAGAATTGCCATTTTTATTATATTAGGTCGGCCTACCATGAGAAACTGATGTTTTTTTCATTTACTTGGATATGACTTTGTGCAAAAAGTGTCTTACAATTGTGTTCATATAGTCCCCGAATTTGTTTTGAGAGATAAACTCCCAAATATTTTGCAGTGTCTATTTCTTTTTGTGGGGATTCGTTACAAATATATAGGAATTCAGAAGATTTGTGCAGGTTTATTTTGTAAACTGCAACTCTACCAAAGTTGTTTATTATTTTAAGTAGTTTTTTTACTAGAATATCTGGGATTCTCTAAGTACATCATCATATCATCTGCAAAGTGTGATACCTTAATTTCTTCTTTCCCTATTCTTATTTCTTCAATTTCTTTATCGTGTTTAATTGATAGAGCTAACACTTCTAGTACCATATTGAATAATAGTGGTGATAATGGACATCCTTTTTTCACACATGATCTTATTGGAAATGCATCTAGCTTATCTCCATTGCATATAATGCTTGCTGGAGGCTTTAGGTAGATACTGCTTATTATTTTATGAAAAGTTCTCTTTATTCCTATGTTCTCCAGTGTTTTTAATAGGAATGAGTGTTGTATTGTATTGAAAACTTTTTCTGCATCTATTGAGATAATCATGGGCTTTTTGTTAGTTTTTCTGTTGATATGAACAATAATACTAATAGTTTTCTTAATATTTAACCAGTTATGCATTCCTAGTATGAATCCAACCTGATCATAATGTATTGTTCTCATGATAAGATGCTATGTTCATTTTGCTAAAATCTTACTTAAAATTTTTATATCTCTGTTCATTAGAGAAATTGGTCTGTAATTTTCTTTCTCTGTTTTGTCTCCTCCTGATTTAGGTATCAAAGCCAGATTTATATAATAAAAAGAATTTGGGAGGACTCCTTCTTCCATAGTTTTCAAAAGTAGCCTATATAGTAATGGAATTAATTGTTCTTTAAATGTTTGATAAAATTCACTTTTAAATCCATCTGGCCCTGGAGATTTGTTTCCTAGGGAGTTCATTGGTGGCTTGTTCAATTTCTTCTTCTGAGATGGGGTTAAGTATTCAACTTCCTCTTCTGTTAATCTGGGCAATTTTCGCTTTAAAAAAAAACATCCATCTCATTTACATTGTTGAATTTGTGGGCATTAAGTTGGGGAAAGTAATTTCTAATTATTGTTTTAATTTCCTCCTCATTGGAGGGGAGTTCAACCCTTCCAGTTTTGATATTAGTGATTTGATTTTATTCTTTCTTTTTTTAGTCAAATTTACCAAAGTTTCATCAATTTTATCAGTTTTTTTATGAAACCAACAAATGGAGTTACTTATTAATTGAATAGTGTTCTTAATTTCAATTTTATTTGCCTCTCCTTTGGTTTCTGATATTTTTAATTTTCTATTCACTTTGAGATTTTCAATGCGTGCTTTTTCTAGCTTTTTCAGGTGCATGCCCAAGACATTGATCTCCTCTTTCTTTATTTTATTTCTGCAGGATTTCAAAGCTATAAAACTTCCTCTAAGAACTGCTTTTGCAGTATCCCATAAGGTTTGGTGTGTTGTTCCATTATTGTCATTCTCTTGAATGAAGTTGTTGATTGTTTCTGTGATTTATTGTTTAACCCATTCCTTCTTTAGGATTAAATTATTTAGTTTCCCATTGATTTTTGGTTTATCTTTCCATGGCCTTTAATTACATATATTTTTTATGACATTATGATCTGTGAAGGATGCACTGACTATCTCTGCCTTTTTCCACTGGATTGTGAAGATTTTATATCCTAGCAGTAAGACAATTTTTGTATATGTGCCATGTACTGCTGAGAAAAAGGTATATTCCTTTCTATTCCCGTTCAAGTTTTTTCCAGATATCAGTCATATCTACCTTATCCAGAGTTTTATTTACCTCCTTAACCTCTTCCATGTTCATTTTGAGGTTAGATTTATCAAGTTCAGAGAGGGGGAGTTTGCGGTATTCTAGTATAGTTTTGCTGTTAATTTATTCCTCTAACTCCCCCAACTTCTCCTCTAAGAATTTGGATGCTATGTCACTTAGAGCATACATGTTTAGTAATGATATTGCTTCAATGTCTATGGTGCAGGATATAGTTTCCTTCCTTATTTCTTTTCATTAGATCTATTTCTGCTTTTTGCTTTGTCTGAGATGAGGATTACTACCGCTGCTTTTCTTACATAAGCTGGAGCACAATATATTCTGCTCCAACCTTTTACCTTCAAACTGTGTGTATCCCCCCCATTTCAAATATCTTTCTTGCAAAGAACATATTGTTGTATTATGGCTTTGAATCCATTCTGCTATCCATCTCTCTTTTATGGGAGAGTTCATTGCATTCACATTCACAGTTATGATTACAATCTGTATATTTCCCTCCATCCTTTTTGCCCATTTGTGCTTTAATTCTCCCACCTTTCTTCCCTTCCTCAATAGTTTTCATTTTCACCATCACCTTCTGTGCCTTCCCATACTTCTTTTAATGAGTTATTTTCTCCACCTAATTTTGTACTTCCCTTTCCATTTTTCCAATTTTCCCAGTTAAGTTTTGTGCTTCCTTTTCCATTTGTGCCATTTTCCTTTTCAAAGTAGGAGGAATTCTCCTTAGCTATTTCCCTAACCTCAGGTATTATGAGATTATTTACCTGCTCTGTTGATCCAGGATTTTTCTGGGTAAATATTTTATGGTTCTTTCGATGTCATCAAGGTGGGAGGAGAAAGCATTTACTGATCACTCTGCCATCCTGGGTCCTGGAAATTCAAGCAGGTGGCTTAAAAATGTTTAATCTGCAGGCTGAAAGCCTCAGGAGCTGCTGCAACTGAAGTGGACAAAATTTGCCTAGCAGCCACATTTCTGTTGGACCCCTGTCAAAACGTTATTCCCCCTTGCCTTGCAACTTATGCCCCTCTGCCAGAACTGTTCCTCTTACAACCCCTTTGCCAGGCAACTACCTTCTGCTGGGCACCCTCCTTCTGACAACCATTCATTGTTGGGTACCCCCTTCCTGACAACCATTCTCTGATTGGGTCCCTTTCCTGGCACCTACTTTCTGTTTGGGCCCTCTTGCCTAGCAGCAAGCCCCCTCCCCACCCTGTCAGAATTATGTTTGTTGTAGAAACCTCAAGGCTGTACCAAGAAGCGCCAAAATGCTTAAAATGAACACACCCACCTTAGTTCAGGGCTGTCTCCTCTGGGTTTCTCCATGAAGCAGCCGCCAGCCTGGCTAATAAAGATGCTCTCAAAATTCCTAATTGACTCTTGCCTGTGAATTACTTAGTCCATTACACAGCTGATATCTGAGGCTCAGTGGCTGTCACTTGCTTGGCTCTGTTGGTGTCTCGCCCTGGGCTGCTGCTCCTCCATTCCGCCTGCTGCTGCCTCAGATCTCCCCGCCCCCACCTCCCCCAGGTTCATGATACACTGTGCTGTGAACTGTGGGCTCACTCCCAGGGCACAGATCCTTCCAAATCCACATTTCAGTCTGCCCTAGACTGTGAATCTGCAACAGCATGTGTCTCCTTTTGGATTCTGCACCTCCAAAATTTGGTCAGATTTTCTTTTTAGAGGTAACTGAAGGATTTGGTTTAAGAGCTTAACTGAGTGGTTGCTCATATGCTGCCATCTTTGCTCTGCCTCATTTTATTTCCTTTTTCAAAGAAGCTTCTTCCTAATATTTTTTTAGTTATTATTGCTAATTGTATTTCCCTCTGTCCCATATTCCTCAATTATTCTATTCTCTCTATCTTTCACCCTCTACCTCCTCAAAAGTGTTTTGTTTCTCACTACCCCTACCCATATTACTACCATTTTATTAATTCCTCCCTTCTCTTATACCCTGATGTTTTATGGTAGCTTAATATAGATTTCTGTATACCATTGCCTGTGTATCTTATTCCCTGTTTGAGCCAATTCTGATAATAGTTAAGTTTCCCTCATTCCCTGTCGCCTCTCCCTGTTCCCCTTTATTGTAAAACCTTTATCTTGGCTCATTCATGTGAGATAATTTACAGCATTCTACCTTTCCCTTTCTCCTTCTTCCAAAACATTTCTGTCTAACCCCTTAATTTTATTTGCTAGATATCATCAGTTCATATTCAACTCACACATGTACCCTCTATCAACATATGCTCCCTCTAAATACTCTAATAATGAAAAATACCTTGCAAATTACACATATCATCTTCCTATGTACAAATTTAAAGATTTTGACCTTAAGTCTCTCATGATTTATTTTTTCTATTTACCTTTTTAAGCTTCTCTTTAGTCGTATGTTTGAAAGTGAAATTTTCTATTCAGCTCTCTATTTTTTTTTATCAAGAATGCTTGAAAGTCCTCTTTGATATTTAATTTCCATTTACTCTCCTGAAGAATTATACTCAGTTTTGCTGGGTTTTTGACTCTTGGTTGTAATTCTATCTCTTTGTTCCCTGTAATATAATTTTCCAAGCCTTCTGATCATTTAATTTAGATGCTGGCAAATCTTATGTTATCTCGACCTTGGCTGCAAGACACATGGATTGTTTCTTTCTGGCTATTTGTAATATTTTTCTCCTTGACATGGGAACTCTGGAATTTGGCTATAATAATCCTGGACGTTTGATTTTAGGATCTCCTTCAGGAGGTGGTTCGTGGATGCTTTCATATCTGTTTTACCTTTGGTTTTAGAATATCTGGGCAGTTTTCCTTGATAATTTCTTGAAAGATGATATCCAGAACCTTTTCATTGATCATGTCTTTCAGAGAGACCAATAATTTTAAATTCTCTCCCTCTTATGTATCTTCAAGGTCATTTTTTTTCTGAGATATTCCACATTATGTTCTCTTTTTATTCTTGATTATGATTTATAGTTTCTTGATTTCTCATAAAGTCATTAGCTTCCATTTTCTCCATTCTAATATTTAAGAAATTATTTCCTTCATTGACTTTTTAAATCTCCTTTTCCTTTAGACCAATTCTTCTTTTTAAGAATTTTTTTTTTTCCTCATTGGCTTTTGGACCTCTTTTCCCATTTGGTCTAATCTATTTTAGAGGTGGTTTTTTTTTTCTACTTTGTTTTGTTTTTGCATCTCCTCTGACATGCTCTTGACTTGTTTTTCATGATTTTCTTGCATTATTCTAAATTCTTTTCCTAATTTTTCTTTCACTTCTCCTTCTCGATTTTTAAAATCCTTTATGAACTTTTCTGTGACCTGAGACTAATTCCAATTTTTCGAGGTTTTGGATGTAGGATCTTTGACTTTATTTTCTTCAGAGTATATATTTTGATCTTTGTTGTCACCATAATAACTCTATAGTAAGAATTTTTCTCTACAGTTTACTCCATTTTTCAACCTATTATTTGACTTTTAACTATTTATTAAAATAGGACTCTCTCGGGGCAGAGCCAAGATGGCAGAGTAGAAGGATGTACCAGCTCTAGCTCTACCTCTATAGCCTAGAAAATACTTTCGAAACTGACTGAACAAATTCTAGAGCAGAAGAAGAAACAAAATGACAAAGTACAAGAGATTTTCAGCCCAATACAGTCGGGAAGGATGACACGAAAGTATTATCACACCAAGGTCAGAGTGGAGCACAACAAATCCTTGGCTGCAGAGCACAGTGGCCAGGAATGGATCAGTCTTCAGGGCACAGAATCATGGGTAGCAGCTGCGGTTCTCATATTTCTCAACCCACAAACGCCAAACACAGATTCAAAGTTCAGTAAGGATTCTCTTTCACCTGGGTGAGAAGGGAGCCCAATGTGACCCTGGCCCTGGCCCCAGGGCAGGAGCAAACACTGCCCCAAAAGCATCTACTTTTGGAACCCTCAGCCTAAGGACCATGGAGAATAAAGGGGCCAATCTTGTTGTCAGTCCTGAGTGAGTCCTGGGGTGAGGAGGAACCCTGGAGTAGTGAAGCTGGTGGAAGATCTGGAGAGGGAATCCTACTTGTAGATCCTGGGCAGAAAAGAGTGCCTGTTGTTGCTCCCAGACTAGAGCACAGGCCAGGAGAGCAATAAACTCTTTTCTCTTGATTTTGCCACCTTGAAGGAACTGAGGACTTACAGATCCCTAGAGTATATACTCTACTTCAGAAAGGGTTCAAAAGTCAAATAATTGGCTGGGGAAAGTTCCTTGAAAATGAAGAAACAATAAGACGATGGAAGGTTGCTTTCTTGGTGAACAGGCATTTTCTTCCATCCATTTGGATGAGGAAGAACAAAGTATACCATCTGAAGAAGACATCAAAGAATTCTACATCAAAACCCTCCAAAAATGTATATGAAATAGTCTCTGGCCATGGAGGAGGTCAAAAAGTATTTTGAAAATCAAGTAAGAGATGTAGAGGAAAAATTGGGAAGAGAAATGAGAAAGATGCAAGAGAAACACGAAAAGACAGTCAACAACCAGCTAAAGGAGACCTAAAACACGCTGAAGAAATTAATACCTTTACAAACAAACTATCCTAAATGGTAAAACGAGTCCAAAAAGGTATGAGGAGAAGGCTATACAAATCAGAATTGGCCTAATGAAAAAGGAGGTTCAAAAGTTCACTGAAGAAAATAGTTCTTAAAAACTAGAAAGCAGCAGATGGAAGCTAATGACTTTTTGAGAAACCAAGACATAATAAAACAAAAGCAAAAAACGACAAAATAAAGAAGACATTGTGAAATTTCTCATTGGAAAAGCAATTGACCTGGAAAAAAAGTAAAACAAGGAGAGATGATTTAAAAATTATTGGTTTATCTAAAAAGCATGATAAAAAAGAACCTGGACATCATCTTCCAAGAAATTATCAAGGAAAACTTTCCTTGTATTCTAGAGCTGGAGGGTAAGATGGAAATGAAAAGAATTCAGCAATCACCTCCTGAAAGAGATTCCAAAATAAAAATTCCTAGGAATGTTTTAGCCAAATTCCAGAGCTTCCAGATCAAGGAGAAAATAATACAAGAAGTCAGAAAGAAACAATTTAGGTATTGTGGAAATACAATCGGGATAACACAGGATATAATAGTTTCTACACTGAGACCAAAGAATGTGGACTATGATATTCCAGAGGTCAAAGGAGAATGGATTAAGTCCAAGAATCACCTACCCAACAAAACTGTGTATAATCCTTCAGGGGACATGGAATTTCAACGAAATAGAAGATTTCCAAGCATTCTTCTTCAAAAACCCAGTGTTGAATGCCAAATCTGACTTTCAAATACAAGAATCAAGAGAAACATGAAAAGGTAAACAGGAAAGAGAAGACTCAACTGGATGTGGAAATCTATTTTGCCCTGTAGGAAGGCTAGGGGGAAGGGGATAGGGGAGGGAAGATAATAGAAGGAACAGACAGCACATTGGGGAAAGGGATAATCAGAAGCAAACACTATTGCAGGAGGGCAAGTCAAGGGAGAGATGAATAAATGGAGGACAGGATAGGATAGAGGGAAATGTAATTAGTCTTTTACATTATAACTGTTATGGAAGTGCTTTTCATTGTTACAAATATATGACCTATATTTTATTGCTTATTTTCTCAGTGATATTGGGTGGGGTGGGGAGAGAATGAGAGAATACGGAACTCAAAGCTTAAGAATGAATGCTAAAAGTTAATTTAGCATGCAATTGGAAATTAAGCTATACAATGGAATATAGAAACATATTTGGCCCTCCAGTAAAAATAAAGGGGAAGGGGAATGTAAAAACTTTGCATAATAGAAGGGAGGACAGACTGGAGGAAGGGGTAAATGGGATCCAGCTGTCTTGGGGTGGGAAGAGGTCAGGAGAAAAAAATAAAACAAAATTGGGATCTGGATCCAGGGTGGAGGTTACAGTGTCCAAAGTTTCGGGGGTTTTGTGTAGCTGTTCAATTAATTCGTTTATTTTTAGTTCTCAAAATTCATGCTCACAAGATTTTGAATTTATATTTTCTCCCTCTCCTCCCTTTTCCCCAGGACAGTATGTAATCTGAGATAGACTCTACACATTCTCTCATTTTATGTATATCTTCTCATTAATTGTGACGTAAGAAGAATTAGAACTAGTGAAAGGGCCCTCGAAAAAGAACAAAGAAAAGACAACAACAAAAGAAAAGGAGAACAAATAGTATGCTTCCCTCTGCACTAAGACTCCAACATTCTTCCTCTGTGTGTATATAGCATTTCCACTTGTAAGGTTTTTGGAGTTTTCTTAGATCCTTGAATTGCTGAGAAGACCTCAGTCTATCAAAATCAGTCATCAAAAAATGTAGATGTTTCTGTGTACAATATTCTCCTGCTTCTTGTCATTTCACTCAGCATCATTTCATATAAGTCTTTCCATGTTTTTACTGAAGTCTGCTTGCTCACCACCTGTCCCAGCCTGCAGGACAAGAACGTAGACCCTGGAAGAAAGGAGAGGGTGGGGGACAGGAGACACGAAGAATGGAGACAAGACAGGCTTTCTGATCAAGTCTCGTTTATTGAGGGGTAGGGTAGCAATAATTATAGTGGTGAAAGAGGGAGTAGGGTGTTTACAGTAAGCAGCAGTGGGAGGGGAAGTAAAATGTTTCAAATATTTTACAAGGGTAGGATGTTTGCTCCCAGCGGCAGTTCAGACCTTTATCTTGATAATAGACAGCCATGGCTCCCCACAACCATTTCTTATAGCAAAGTAGTATTCCGTTACACTCACATACCATATCTTGTTCAGACACTCCAAAATCGATGGGTATCCCATCAATTTTCAGTTATTTGCCACCACAAAAAGAGCTGCTATAAATATTTTTGTCCTTGTGGGTCCTTTCCCAATTTTTATAATCTCTTTGGAATACAGACATAGAAGTGGCATTACAAGATTAAAGGTTATGCACAATTTTATAGTTCTTTGTGCACCAATCCTAATTTCTCTCCGGAACTGTTGGATCAGTTCACAAGTCTACCAACAATGCATGAATAGTCAGTTTTTTCCACATATTTTACAACATTTATCTTTTTCCTGTCTTGGTATGTTAGCCAATTTGATAGTTGGCACATGCTATAACAGAGTCATTTGGATTTACATATATCTAATCAATAGTGACTTAGAAAACTTTTATATGACTGTAGATATCTTTAATTTCTTCCTCTGAAAACTGCCTGTTCATATTCTTTAACCATTTATCCATTTGGAATTGTGCAAATGTTTTTAGAGGTTCTTCTATGGACATGTTATTTTTCTGTTCTTCCAAAGTAGTATGATCTAAGCTGAGGTGTTTACTATTCTTCTGACCTATTCTCTGGTCTTTTAGTGACCAAAATTATTCTTGTGTCCTGCAATTCTGAAGAGGCTCCCCCCTCAGTTTTAGCCATAAGTTCTGTTATCCTAGTGTTCCTCCTTACCTTAAGACTGCCACCCAGAACTTTGACCTGGAATTGAGTATGGCCAAAGCAATAGAATTTTGTTTTAGTTCTAGCAAAAGGACCTCTGTAATCAACTCCTGACCAATTTTTTGTCCCATTTTTTGTCTGTGGGCTGAGAGCTCTTGAAGCATCCACTGCTGCTGTTAATTCAGTCACTTCCAAGACCAGTATCTGATTTGCTATGTCAAGGGCTGTGCTGGTAAGGCCTGCACTGTTCCATTCTTATGCAGATGCAACAGGTCTTTCTTGCTCACCTTCTAAGTTGTCTTTTGCATCTGTGGGTTGAGACATCTAGAAACTATCATTGATTCCAGTGATTTAGTAACCTTGAGGCTTGTTCTGGGTTTACTAGAGACTGATCTGTGACTTCCAAATTTTCCTGGAAGCATGTCTAGGTGCCAAGAAGTGCCTCATAGAGCTTTGTTAAATTCCTTGTTTTGAAGGTTTCTACTGCTCTAGTATCTGTTAAGAATCATTTTTAAAGTTTTGGAGAAACGCCCAGGGAAATCCTTGCATTTATTCCACCATCTTTGTTCTGTCTCTTCATTTTCAAAGATCAGTGACATTGCAAGATGATGTTTTAACTTTTGCATAATTGCATAATGTTCTCTTTTTCTGTGAAGAGCAGAACTAGGACCAATGAGTGAAAACAGTTAGAAAAGTAATTTTGGGAATGGCAGACTTAGCACTGAAGGGAACTTGATAAATAATTTAGTCCAACTCCCTCATTACATTTCATTAGATTAACACTCTGAGAAGTTCAAATGACTTTCCCAAGTTCATATAGTTAAAATCTTTCTGAGAGCTGATTAGAATCTAGGACAATATTTGTTTGTTTATTTATTTATGTAAGTTTTCAACGTTCATTTCCACAAAATTTTGGGTTCCAAATTTTCTCTCCATTTGTCTTCTCCCCCCACCCCAACACACTGAGCATTCTAATTTCCCCTATCACCAATCTGCCCTCTCTTCTCTCATCCTTCCCTTACCTGGTCCCCATCTTCTCTTTTGTCCTGTAGGGCCAGATAACTTTCTATTCCCCATTACCTGCATTTCTTATTCCTAGTAGCAAGAACCATACTGGACTGTTGTTCCTCAAGCTTTGAGTTCCAATTTCTCCCAATCCATCCCTCCCCACCCATTCCATTGGGGAAGGCAGGCAACTCAATATAGAAGATACCTGTGTAGTTTTGAAAATGACTTCGATAATAGTCGTGTTATGTAAGACTAACTATATTTCTCTCCATACTATCCCCCCATTGCTCCTATTCTCTCTTTTGATCCTGTCCCTCCCCAAGAGTGTTGATTTCAAATTGATCCCTCTTCCCATTGCTCTCACTTCTATCACCACCCCTACCCTGCTTATCCTCTTCTCCCCCACTTTCCTGTATTGTAAGATAGATTTTCATTCCAAAATGAGTGTGCATTTTATTCCTTCCTTTAATCGAATGTGATGAGAGTAAACTTCATGTTTTTCTCTCAGCTCCCTTACTTTTCCCTCCACTAAAATGTCTCCTGCCTGCCTCTTCTATGAGAGATAATTTGCCTCATTCCCTTTCTCCTTCTCTCCTCCCAATATATTTCTCTCACCACTCAAGTTCATTTTTTAAAGACATGATCCCATTCCATTCAATGCACTCTCTGTCCTCTGTCTCTGTGTGTGTGCACGTGTGTGTGTGTGTGTGTGTGCAATCCCACCAACTACCCAAATATTGAAAAGTTTCAAGAGTTACAAATATTATCTTTCCATGTAGGAATGTAAACAGTTCAACTTTAGTAAGTCCCTTATGACTTCTATTGGGATTCTTGTGTTTGAAAGTCAAATTTTCTTTTCAGTTCTGGTCTTTTCATCAAGAATGCTTGAAAGTCCTCAATGTCATTGAAAGACCATTTTTCCCTTAAAGTATTGTATTCAGTTTTGTTGGGTAGGTGATTCTTCGTTTTAGTCCTAGTTCCTTTGACTTCTGGAATATCCTATTCCATGCCCTTTGATCCCTTAATGTAGAAGCTGCTAGATCGTGTGTAAACCTGATTGTATTTCCACAATACTGGAATTGTTTCTTTCTAGCTGCTTGCAGTATTTTCTCCTTGACTTGGAAGTCTGGAATTTGGCCACAATTTTCCTAGGAGTTTCCCTTTTTGCATCTCTTTCAGGCCGTGATCTCTGGATTCATTGAATACTTATTTTCCCCTCTTGTTCTAGAATATCAGGGCAGTTTTCCTTGCTAATTTCATGAAAGATGATGTCTAGGCTCTTTTTCTGATCATGGCTTTCAGGTAGTCCCATAATTTTTAAGTTGTCTCTCATGGATCCAATTTCCAGGTCAGTTGTTTTTCTAATGACATATTTCACGTTATCTTCCATTTTTTTTTTATTCTTTTGGTTTTGTTTTGTGATTTCTTGGTTTCTCATAAAGGCATTAGCCTCCATCTGTTCGATTCGAATTTTGAAAGAACTATTTTCTTCAGTGATCTTTTGAACCTCCTTTTCCATTTGACTAATTCTGCTTTTGAAAGCATTCTTCTCCTCATTGACTTTTTGGATTTCTTTTGCCAACTGAGTTATTCTATTTTTCAAGGTATTATTTTCGTCAGCATTTTTTTGTTTCTCCTTTAGCAAGGTGTTGACCTGCTTTTCATGCTTTTCTTGCATCTCTCTCATTTCTCTTCCCAGTTTTTCCTCCACCTTTCTAACATGATTTTCAAAATCCTTTTTGAGCTCTTCCAAGACATGAGCCCATTGAATATTTATTTTGGATGTTTGGGGTACAGAAACCTTGACTTCTATGTCTTTCCCTGATGGTAAGTATTATTCTTCCTCATCTAAAAGGATGGGAGGAGATATCCGTTCACCAAGAAAGTAACCTTCTATAGTCTTATATTTTTTCCCTTTTCTGGGCATTTTCCCAGACAGTTACTTGACTTCTGAAATTCCTCTCCACACCCACCTGGCCTCCAGATGCTCCCAGCTAGTGCTCAGGGTCTGAGATTCACATGCTGCTTCCCAGCCTCAGGGCTTTCATCAGGGACAGGGCTGCTATTCAGTGTGATATTAAGTTCAGGTGCTCAGGTCGGGGCAGACCTGCTAATCCGTGTGAGATTATGTTCAGCTGCTCAGGTGGGGGCATGCCCACCTCACAGGGCTCAGCTCCCTCAAGAGGTTTATGCAGAGACATTCACAAATGCATCCTGGCTCCTGCCTGCTTTGGGAGCCCCTGTCTTTGGCTGCCTCTGCTGCTGCCTCCTGAGGGGGCCTGAGTTATGGGGGCACCGTGATCCCCTCTCGGCCTGCCAAACAGGCCCTCTCTCTAACCTTTGGCGCCTGTGAGTGGATAGACCTGCATGGCCACCGGATATTCCGTTCCTGAAGCCTGCTTGGATCTGCTCCTCTAGCTGCCAGGCAGCCAAGGCAGGGCTGTGCTGTGCTCTGGGTATGTTGTGTGACGGACCTTTAGTGTCGATTTTTCAGGGCTCTCTGGAACAGAAATCTCCTCCACTCCGTTGTTGTGTGGCTTCTGCTGCTCCAGAATTTGTTGGGAGTTCTTCTTTATAGGTATTTTATGGGCTGTGGGTTCAGAGCTAGCATGTGTGAATCTTTCTACTCCACCATCTTGGCTCCTCCCCCCACCTGCATTGTTTTAGTGATTGCCAAATCTGATAAAATAATGAGTAAAATAACTCAGATTAAACTTAAAATTTTGTTATCCTGAAAGTGCTACTTGTTCAACATTTACCCACAAATCATTATTTCCAATTCTAACATTCTGCTGTTGAAAAAAAATCTAGTAGTAGTATTGGTTGAAAATGAGTTATGAATAAATTCTGATACTTTATACAAATTCACTAAAAAAAAATCAATGGTGGATGCCCAGGAGGATAGTAAAGGGAATATTTGACCTCCTTCTTGAACCTGCTGCTGAAATCACTGTAACTACCAATATACCTAAGGTAACAGTATGGAAAATTGTCATGCTTTAATAAGCTAAGAACTGTGGATTTACTCTATCATCAGTTCTTTTGGTCATTTTCCCAGAATATAAACTAATGACTGATATGCTAGAAAAACATTGATTTTTTTTGTTTTGTTTTTTAACTTTTATGGCACTTGTCTCCTTCAACTTAATTAATCAATTATTCACTGAACAAGCATTTATTAAGTCTTTATTATGTTCTAGCCACTGTGTTGTCTTAATTATGCAAATCCAAAATATATAGTAACAATCCCCCCTCTCATAGAAATCACATTCTAAAGCAAAGGCAAGAATTTCAAATGCTTATGAAGGTGAAATACAGAGAGAGCAGATACAAAAAAAAGACAAATATTGCTCTACTGAGTTGTCTTCTATGAATCAAAATTATGAACAGCCAACGATGGTTCTTTCCAGTTAGTGTCTCAGCAATATCACATCTCCCCAAAAGAAGGCATTATAGAAGGCTAGAGATGGCCACATCTCTCAAAACTTTCCCAGAGTGATCAGCCAAGCAAACACATAGTAAAGAATCACTGTTGATCACAGTACTTCTTTGCATCTGGTGTCCCATTGCTAAAACAATGTTTGATATGATTGGTTTCTCCCCAAATCAACAAGAACGGTGACTGAAAAATGGAATGCCATCATTAACTTGGCTATTGCTAATTTTTTCATTGCTTTCTAATACCGATCCTCAAGTATTTTTGCTTACATCTGGAAAGGAAAACAGTTTGTCTTGAACATCTGGATGGGTATTACTTAGATTATGCCCACTCATCCAATATAGAGAAGATGTCCTGAAGAACCTTTATTCTGAGATGATAATGAAGGCTGAAATTTTATGGGGAAATTATGATATCATAATCGAATTGGGTCTAATATGAACTGTGAATCATTACTCTCACAGAGAAGGACAGATATAGAGAGAAACAGATTACAAAACACACAGAGAAAGAGAGACATATTTATAAAAGTTTATGAATTTCTTCCCTGGCCTGAGCTGCTTATCTCATAAGGAGGCAAAAATAGTAAGATTTATAGTATCTAGAAGATGTCTTTTGCAAAATAGAAATGACATTTTACCACTAAATTTATAGAGAACTAGAGAATTCCATTCCAAAAACAAAACAAAACAAAAATATTTTTCAATGTCCTCCCTCTTGAGGTAGCAATTGTTTTGGTCTTCCTATTTCCTAGATCTTGCTCCCATACTTGCAGTGAACAGTTAAGGAGAAATAATATCCATGATTCAGTTTGATTAAATGATCATGGCATTTCAACCTAAATAAAAATGGCATCTTTAACAATTAGAAAAGAAGAAGATCTTCTGATTTTGTAGAAATTTGGGCAATTAGACCTGTCCACAGTTAGGACAACAGTTAGGTATAACCATGTTTCCAATGACTACTGATACGTTAAATGAGTAAAAGATATTTAGAGAAACTGTATTAAGAAAGGGGGTTGTAAATCTTATAGTTGCTCAGTAAATATGAACGATTATTATTTCATCAAATATCTCTATATATAATTACCCATTTGGTTTATCATTTCGAATTCTCTAATGAATACACTTCTTACTTAATCATGATGGATGGGAAAATCTGTTGCCCTAGAGGTACCTTGTCATGACATATAAACAATTATTTCACCTTCCTTGTGTTCCAATTTTTCTGTGAATGTTGTGCCCTAGTGTTCTTTAATGAGAGTTCATTAAGTGCTTTATATTAATGATAGACTAAAACAATCAGATGAGGTAAGTTGGTAATAAGTTTAAGAAGAAAATAAGAGGCAAAATAGATGTAGTTTGCTGTTCAACTTCTTTTCCCAATAAAATTTGTTAATTTCTTTGCTTTTAGTTTTCAACATTCACATTCATAAGTTTTAAATTTTCTCCCTCTCCCTCCTCCACTCTCTCCAATGCAGCATGCTGTCTTACATGAGCTCTACACATATATTCTTATTAAACACATTTAGTCATTAGTTATGTTGAATAAAAGAATTATGATGAATGGGAGAAACCACAAGAAAAAAATAAAAAAAAAACATAAGAAAGGAGAAAATAGTCTGCTTTCTTCTGCATTTGGACTCCATAGTTCTTTCTCTGGATATGGATGGCATTTTGTAGCATGAGTCTTTTAGAAATGTTTTAGGTCCTTGCTTTGCTGAAAAGGGCTAAGTCTCTCAAAACCATTCCTCATAAAATGTGACTGTTACTGTGAATAATGTTCTCCTGATTCTACTTGGTTCACTCAGTATCAATTCATATAAGTCTTCCCAGATTTTTTTTTCTGAAGTCCTCCTGTTCATCATCTCTTATAGCACAGTAGGATACTATTATATTCATATAACACAACTTGTTCAGCCATTCCACAATTGATGGTCATCGCCTAGATTTCCAGTTCTTGGTCACCACAAAAGAGAGCTGCTATAAATATTTTTGTAAATATGGGTCCTTTTTCCCTTTTTATGACCTCTGTGGATACAGACATAGAAGGGCTATTGCTGGGTCAAGAGGTATGCACATTTTTTAATGCCTTAGAGCATAGTTCCAAACTGCTCTCCAGAACGGTGGGATGAGTTCACAGCTCCATCAACAATGAATTAGCATTCCAGCTCTCCCACATCTTCTCCAGAATTTATCATTTTCCTGTTTTATCATGTTAGTTACATTCTTAATTTTTGAGAGCAAGTGTGAAATCTCTTTGAAATTCAGGAGAGAAACAAAAAATATTGTTCTCCTTATGTAGGCATTGTTCTAAACTATAATAAACTGATTCTTGGTGTCTAAGTATACCTGGCTTTCTTGGTCCAAAAATGATTCATTATCTCCCTATTCAATCCTTAAATATATAGTTATTGCCTGTTAATGAAAAAATTTCCTACATACCAAAAAAATGAAACACCTGTCACTAAAAATGAACATCTACATGTAGACCACTATTTAGTCATTTGCAGAGCATATGCTAGATCATTAAGCTAGAACTGTTTATACAATGAATGCATTATGAGAAAAGCAATTGTATGATAAAGCCAGAAAGTGTTTTCTCCTCTATTAAGTATTACATTTCCTCCCTATCTTACTCTCCTTCTCTGGATCACACTTCATTCAATATTCTTAAAGTTATTCAATTCTCCTTGAACACACACACACATATAAATGCTGATAAATTTATCTGCACACATACACATACAAATATGTATATATGTATGTGTGTGTCTGTGTATATACCCAAGCATAGGTATAGTTATATACATATCTTATAGTCTCTATATACATATATATTTTATATAAACATATAAAATATATGTATATTTTATATGTATAAAATATATTATTTATATTTATAAAATATGTATGTATAAAATATACATACATATTTTATGTTATTTATATATGCAATTATGTAGATATACATATATGTAATACATATATGTGTGTGTATGTATATAATTTAGCTGATGGAAGTGGAATGCAGCAAACTTTACATTTCAGGAAGATGAAAACTTCCTGAAGGTAAGAACCATTTAATTTTTGTCATTAAATCCTAATACCTTGAACATATTAAGTACTTAATAATGGGTTGTTGAACTGAATTTATTCATTCTGTTATTTAATTAAACCTAAAATCAATGATAAAGAAGTCTAACAATATAATAGTTGGGCTTTATTTTCATAATTACAATAATTAAATAAGTATTTCCAAAGAATAAGCCTGTAGTTGTTGGTAGTACAGCTTTTTCCCCTCAAGTATAGAATAAATTCTTTATTTCCAAATTGGAAAAAGAATACTAAACTCCTCCCCCAGGACTGGAGGTTTGAATGGTAAAGATTTTAACAATACCAAGGGAGAAAAACATAGCAACTTATCATTCCTTTCATAATCATTTGGCCAGTTTTTCTCCCAAAGTAATCAAATATCCATTTCACATTTTACTTCTATTGAACAAATTCATCTCAAACACTAACATGATCCTTTCTTCTTCCTCCTTAGATTAAATAGGGCAAAGTTTCTTATTGTATCTTTGGTCATTACCAGTCATCTTGACCTGTCTTAACACTGGACTCCAATGATTAAGGATGAGAGAGTGAGACTGATGTCTTTGTACAGAACAGTCTCACTTAAATCCAACTCACTTGAATGTCAAGATACGACCTTTCTTATATCATTTGTCTTCTTTGAGGATGAAAGATCAACAGCACCAACAATGATAATGAGCACAGTCCTTTCAAATACCTACCATGATGAATTTTTTTGTTTCTTCTTTCTCTTTAATGCTGACACTTCCTTTGGTGTAGACCTGATCCTGCAGCAGCTTAGGCCATCTCTTTTAGCAGGTTGAATTTCCCAATATAAGTATTTTATTTTGTAACAGCTACTGCCACTTTAGGGGATTTTACTGATAATTTACTTGCTGGGAATGATGCCACTATAACCACAGGCCTCTAAATTGTGTCAAAAAAGAAAAAAAGGGAAAGAGATATTTGTCTGTCTCAGACAATTATTTCCTATGTCAAGACAAGAGCTCAGGACATTTGGTTTGTAGAAGAACACCCCAATTTGATCCTCTGAGCAATTCAGCATCATTAATGCTTTGAAGCTGAAAGGAAAAGAAATGATGCTCTTAACACTGGAAACAGAATGAACTGTAAAGTATCTCCGTATCTCCATGTTCATATTTGTTTTGAACATTCACTCTTCAGTCTTTTCATTGTGATATATTCCTGCCTAAACCTGTATTTGCTATAATATAAGCATGTAAACAGTCTTTTTGATGGATGATCTCTATAGGCTGAAGGTGGGAAGATGGTAAAAAAAAAAGTAAGTAGAAGGTCCTAGGATTTGTCCAAGGGCAACGGGGTAACACTGATAAGGGAATCAGAAGCTCTAATTTTAAGTATCTTTAGAACCATTATCCCAAAGGTCTCAGAATCTGTGAAACTGGGAATCCTGAAGATATTGTCAAGATTACATGGTTAAATGCAAACAACAACAAGAATAAAAACAAAAAAAGAAATATTTGTTGCATTTAAAATCCACCACAATATGTATTCTACCTACTTTTCAGTCATATGTTACTGTTGTTCAGTCATTTTTTCAGTTGTGTCTGACTCTTTGTAACCACTTTGGAGTTTTCATGGCAAACATACTGCAGTAATTTAACATTTCCTTGTCTAGCTCATTTTACAAATGAAGAATACAGGTAGAGTTAGGTAACTTGACCAGGATAACAAAGCTACAGAGTGCCTGAAGTCAAATTTGAACTCAGGTCTTCCTGATTCCATGCTTAGCACTCTCTATTCAATATACCGTCTAGTATATTTCTATTTCTAGCTATTTCTTCTTCACAACACTCTCTCTTTGCTTTTGCCTCAAGGCAATAGCTAACTACCTTCCAGCATCAATTCAATTGCCATTTCTTATATGATGCCTATCCTGAATCCCCCAATTACTATCATTCTCTAACTCCTGAAATTGTTTTGTGTTACTTTGTATATGTTTATATATTTTTTTTTATTTACACATCTCTCCGCAGAGTATTTTAAAGTACTGAAGAAGATGTTCCATCCGGCTTATGGCTCTTTATGTTGAGAAAACAGCACAGGGGCTGACTGTAGGTCCCTAATAAATAGTGAGTGAATTGAATTTTGTATCTATTATCACAGTATTCCCAACACAAGCACTTTTCCAACTGATTAGTACCCATTTTGATGCCTCACAACTATATTATTTGTCCCTAAATATTTCTTGCTTTGTTTTCTGTGCCTGCCAAATCAACAAAGAAAGTGAGAAATGAAATAACCTAAGTCAAATAATATCTTCTTCAATTAAATATTGTGTTGATCCCCTAGTGACTTAAAAAGGTAATTTGGAGGCAGTTTTAAAGGAACTCAAAACAATTTTATGCTTGAAAAGATGCAAATAATTCAGTCAAGTCATATGAATTCTAAATTGATTTCCTCAAAATATGACTAAAAGCTAAGTGAAATTTAGTTTAAAAGTTACTGTGTCATCATCTGTTCCTCTAACTAGAATGTCAACAATACCCTCTAGTCTCTCTCCAACTGGGCTCCTAATTTTTCCAGAAACCCATCTGTTATAACATCAAGGAAAACAGATTTATTCCCAAGTATATCTAAAATGTTTTCACTTACTCTTGATGTTAATGTGAATCACATATACGCACTTTATAGACATAATCAAAACATACATATCAAAAATAGCTCACATTGTGGTCCACGAAGCATTTGTAAAATATTATCCATATTTTAAAAATATTACCTTTCATCTTTTTGGATCTGATTCCCAGTGTAAACAGCAGTAAATTGAATTAGAAAAAAAAAAAGAATTTGTAGTCCATGATGGCATAAAGAAATCATGAGTAATTTATACACACTTATTTACCACTGAATAATGGCATTAATATAAATAATTCATTTTTGATATATGCTTTCAGATAAGACTTCAAAATCATAAACTAACCCCTTTGTTAGGCAGCTAAAACATAGGCGAAATAAGTAATATAGAGAAATTTTCTACTCTCAACATTTCCCAATTTGATGACACAGTATAAACTGCGCAACCATTAAACTATAACCCAAGGTCACACTTACAAAATGGAAAATAGTACAGTAGGGCATTTAAGCTGAAAAATCATATGAATAAAACTTAGGAAACCATGAAAAGCATGGGGATGAAAATTAGACATGTATTTTCTAAATCCCAAAATGTCACAATTAGTGGAAACACTTTGATATTTCATGAATGTAGATTAGAAAAAGATAGTGAAAGTAGGGAATAATTTATAGAGTAATTATTAAATATGTGGAACTCATTATCCTAAGCCCTGGTTGAAAGAAAAGTAAGCTGAAGAAAGGTTTTGATAATATATTCTTGGGTGATGCCATCACTGCACCTCCCACCCTCAGAGATGAAGTGATGTCTCCCTCCTTCAAAATTTCATAATATTCTAACATTAATTTATATTGACTTTTATTATAGTTATTGCAATCATGTTAGAGTAGAAAAAGTATGGGACTTGGAGTCAAGAAATACATAGGTACAAATCGTGCTTTTGACCTGCACATATTTACAACATCATCCCACTTCATCTTTCAACCTCCTTTTCCTCTTATATGATACATGTCACAAACTTAACGTCTGTCGACATATTAAACTTCATGTAGCCAAAACTAAATTCACATTTTCCCCAAAATACTTCCTTCTTCCTGATTGAGGTCATCACCATTCTGCCGGTCACCCAGGCTCACAACACAGGTTTAATCCTTGACTCCTCATTCTCTCCCCTAATATCTAATCAATTCACAAATCCAGTCATTTTTAATCTTTGTGTCATCTCTTTTCTGACATTACCACTACCCTGTTGTAGGTCCTCATTAACTTAACATGTGAACTTTTGGATTATCCTGCTAGTTGGTATCCCTGTCTCAAATCTATCCCTAATCCAATCCATCAAGTGTAAAATTCATCTTTTTATAACACAAGTATCACTGTATTGACTCTGACTTATGCCCTGCCCCTTCTCCTATTCAATAAATTCACTCTTATCTCTACAATCAAATATAAAATCCTCTCGCTTTCAAAGCCCTTCATAATCTGGTCTCTTCTTGCCTTCCCAACTCCTTTATTATTTACTCTGTGATCTACTGACTTTGACCCCTTTGCAGTTCCTAACACCTGAAGTTCATCTTCTTACTCCAAGATTTTTTACTGATTGTACCCATGCCCAGAATGCTTTATCTCCTCACTTCCTACTCCTGGCTTACCTGTTATCTTTCACAGCTCAGCTAAATTTTCAACTGCAAAAAGCTATTGCAAGTTTTGAAAATCATATTGCCTTCATTCTGAAGAAAAAAACCCTCAGTTTATCCAGTATAGGGCATGCTTATATTACACTTTGTGCTCCTTAAGAATGGACTAGTTTCCCCAATTAAATGCCAAATTTGAAATTCTGAAAATCAAAGAAGAAAATGATAAGTTGAAATTAAGAAAACTATCGACCTAAAATCTGGTTTTACAAAAAACAATAAAATAGATAAATAAAATAGATTAATTTGATTTTTAAAAAGACAGAATCCCAAACTACCACAATTGAAAATGAAAAGTCTGAATCCACCACTAATGAAGAGGAAATTAAAATCATATTTAGGAGTTATTGTTGCACAGCTGCAGGCCAATAAATCTGACAATCTTAGTGAAATGGATGAATATTTACAAAAATAAAAATTACTCTGATTAACAGAAGAGGAAGTAAATTACTTAGAGAACTCTACTGAAGAAAAATAAATTGAACAGGACATCAATGAACTCCCTTGGAAAAAATTTCCAGGGCCAAAAATATTTACAAATTACTTCTACCAAATATTTAAAGAACAATTACTTCAATACTATATAAAATATTTTGAAAATTAGGCAAAAAAGGAGTTCAGCCAAATTCTTTTTGTCATACCAATATGGCGTTATAACAGAGAAAGTAAATTATAGACCAATTTTTCTAATGGATATAGGTGCAAAAATTTTAAATAAAACCATAGCAAAGAGATGACAGCAACTTATCATGATACTAATACACTATGACCAGGTGGGATTTATACCAGGAATGCTAGGCTGGTTCAATATTGTTATCAGCATAATTATCCATATAAATAACAACATTAACAGAAATCATATGATTATCTCAATGATTCAAAAAAAAAAAAAACTTTTGAGAAAACCTAACACCCATTCCTACTAAAAACACTAGAAATCATAGGAATGCTTGAAGTTTACTTTAAAATGTGTAGCATCTACCCAAAATCATCAGCAAGAATTATATACATATGATTTTCTAATATGATCAGGGGTGAAACAAGGATATCTATTATCACCAATGTTATTCAATACTGTGCTAGAAATGGTAGCTTTAGCTATAAGGAAGAAAAAGAAATTGAAGGTATTAGGATAGGCAATGAAGAAATAAAACTCAGTATTTTCGAATGATGTAGTGGTATACTTAAATAATCCTAGAGAATCAAGTAAAAATTACTTGAAATCATTAACAACTTTAGCAAAGTTTCAGGATATAAAATAAATCGACACAAATCATCTGTATTTTTATATATTACTAACAAACCCAGCAGCAAGAGACAGAAAGATTCTATTTAAAGTAACACTACACAATATACAGTATTTAGGAGTCTTCCAGACAAAACAAGCCCTGGAATTATATGAACACCGTTCAAAGCACCCTTTACACAAATGAAGTATGATTTAAGAAATTGGAAAAGTATTAGATGTTCATGGTAATAAAATGTATATGTCAAGATGTTAAATTTCTTCCTACATTCTTATTTAAACTTGCTTGTTCAGTGCCATGTCAATCAAATTACCAAAGAATTACTTTAGAGAGCTAGAAAAAATAATAAAATTTGTCCAGGGGAACAAAATGTTCAGGATATCAAAGAAATTAATGAAAAGAAATGCAAGGGAAGATGGTCTATCCATACCAGATTGAAAACTGCATTACAAAGCAGCAATTATCAAAACTACTTGGTATTGGCTAAGTAGTAGAATGATGGATCAGTGGAATGGGGGGTACACAAAACATAACAGTCAATGTCAATAGTAATCTACTGTTTCATAAACCCAAAGATTCCAGTTTCTGGTATAAGAATTTACTATTTGACAAAAACTACTAAGAAAACAGGAAAATAGTATATTTAATTTTCTTTTTTGTTTCTTATGCTTTCTTCCCTTTTGTACTGATTCTTGTTTTACAATATGACTAATGTGCAAATATGTTTAAGATTATTGCATAACTTACAAATATCTAACCTATATGAACTTGCTTATTGCCTTGCAGAGGGGAGGTGGGAAGAGAGGGGAATTTGGAACTCAGAATCTTATAAAAGTAAATGTTGAAAACTATCTTTATATGTCATTGGAAAAATATAAAATACTATTAAGGTAGGAAAAGTTTATTTTTTAATGAAGCCACTGTTTATTTATTTTGCCTCTTTCCTCTCTGTAGTGCATTACTCAGTGACTGGCAAAAAGCAGGAACTTCATAATATGAGTTATGTAACTCATGTCAGAGGTTCTTGTAAGAAACCAATGTGATTTTATCCATATTTATAAATGTATAAGTACTGCATATATTACATTATATTTCTATATAGAGTATATTATAAAACCTCAACTCCAATATAAATGTCAAGAGTTAGAAATAATTTAGAAATGCCATGAGAACAACTGACATTTATCTTTATGTTGTTTTAAATATATTTTACCTGTTTTGTTAAATATTTCTTTATTATATGCAAAAACTAAAATTCATTTTTCTAAATTTCAAGTTCCAAATTCCCTCCCTCCATCCTCCCCCTACTCCACTCTTTAAAAAGAAAATCAATAGAATATTAAATATTCTTGTGAAGTAATGCAAAACATTTTCATAGCAGAAATGCTGCAAAAGAAAACAGACACAAAAACAAGAAAAATAACAAAAGTTTGTAAAGACTTGAATCTGCACTCAGAATTCACCAGTTCTCTTTCTAGAAGTGGGTAACATTTTTGTTATGGATTCTTTGGAACTTCTTTGAATCATTGTCTTGAACAGAGTAGCTAAGTCTTCCTTAATTAGAGACCCTTGTTTTCAGCAGCATCCAGAACAGTGATTTACACATACTAGATATCCTCCCTATGTGCTTGTTAAATGGAAAAATAATGAATGATAAACCCTTAATGTAAAACATAGTTTCATAAAAATAAATAAATGTGAGTGTTCTTCAGATTAATCCAAATGTCATTATCAAAGAGAACCAAATTATAGGTATGATTTTTCCATTTACTCCTTTTTCTATATTTCTGCCCATGGAATTTTTTTTTATTCCTCCTAGAATGTACTTCTGCATCTTCACCATCCACCATTATCTTAGCCCATGGTTCTATGAGTACTTGAAGTTTTAATTCTTCCTTAACTAATTGTTTGTTGTACTACATAATAGTTCCCCCTTTAATCTCTGTTTTCTGAACTTTTATGGTACTTACAGCTAGTAACACAAGATTTAACTTTGGTACTTCTTTAATTACACTTTATGTGATCAATCTTCCTATCTTGCACAATGTCCTACTGACATAACTCATTGTAGTATTCAAATAACCCTGAAACCTTGAAATCTGTGACAATGATAAAGAATTTCTAATAGGCATCTATTATGATCAAAGGGTCTGTGTCCACTTCCAGCATCAGAACATAATTATTTTCAAAGACTAATCTTAGAGAATATAAAGGATCTGATAAGTAAAAGACTGGACATTTAGTAATTAATTCTTTGGCAATACCAAGCAAGAAACAAATTAAAATACAAAATGGTCTCAGTCCTATGCATCCCACTTTTGCCTCTTCAGTGATTATTACAATAGAAACAAAATAAGAGAGATGGTGCTATGAATCAGCAATTATTCAGAATATCTAGAAATATTAATTTGCATTTCTATACTTTAACTGTGTCCCCTTTATCTGGTGACTACTAAGATGATATTAGTAAAGCAAGTAAAAATACCAGTGCTGGCATTCTCATTCTAAGTCAAGGATTCTTAACTGGGATTCTAATTTTTTTAAAGAACATTTTGATAACTTCACTTCAATATAATTGTTTTCACTTGTAGTCCCATGTATTTTACACATTTAAAACATTACTGTTTCATAAGCCTGGCAAAGGGGTCCATGGAGCAAAAAGCTTAAAAATCTCTCTCATTAGTAAGGCCAGAATACAAAAGAAAGTCGCAATTGAATAGAAAAATAAATACGTTTCTCCACAGAAAAAGAGAAAAACGATATAGGAAAATGTTTTATTATGGACCAATGTCAATAAGAAGCACTATTTCATGGACACTTGGTCATTTTTCTCAGCTCAGTTCAACTCAATACACAATATTAAGGGCACACTATATCTAAGCCCCTGTGAAAAGAATACAAAGACAAAAATACTGATACAGAACCGTATTTTTTAAAAAAACTGATCTCATAGAGTTTATGCATCACTGTGATCTAACATTCAAAGAAATCAACGTGTTCACAATAAATTGAATAGTGTGCATGAAAAAACACTCCTAAAGAGATTAAAATAGAAATTATTTTTAAAATTGTAATTATTTGCAGAACTAATAAGTTCTGCAAAGAACTTGATATAAAATTTTATTCATATTTACCTTAAGCCAGCTCATTCAATGCAAAAGTGAGTTTAGAAAATGATGAGAAAAATATTTTGGAAAATATAGTTCAGGAGCTATAAATAAGGAAATTGAAAGGCTTAAACATGTTGAGACAACACAACTACCCAACAGCAATAATTTCTTCAGGCAACCAGTCAGAATGGACTGTATATGGCAAAGATCTCCTTCCCCCCAAAACTACAAAATTCATTAATTTTGATGGCAAATGACTTGTTACTGATACTATAGTCATTTTTGAATCACCGTTTTTCTATATCATCAGTCCATTAACTTACTAGAGGAAACATCAAAAACAATGTCAAAATGAAAGCAAAAAAAAAATATCAAAAGAATATCTAGTGCGCAATTGAAGGAGGTCCAAAGAGCTGTTAATGCTTAAAAATGCGTAATGGATCAAAGAACAAGCTTTTACCCAGAATGCTATATTTCCCAAAGTATTTAAATGGATGTTGACAAATTGCCAAAAGAAGACACTTCAGCTAGAAAACATTGTCTCCTTACCAGAAAAAAAAAAAATGGTCATGGGAGCCCAGGTTTAGAATATAAACTCACTTAGCAGAATACTGGAAGGTTTTGCACAGTACTGTTTCATAGGATAGTGCTGTTAATTAAACTGGTGATTACACTGGTGTAGGGAAATCCAAAATAAAGGAATGTCATCTACTACTACCTTTTCTGAAACATATACTCTTAAAAATTGACTAGAGTACTCAGATGTCCAATGGCATACCAGAATGAAACAGCTAATATATATCATACATAGAGCTTGTATTCAGGTCCTTCTGGCTCCAAGTTTATATCTATACACATTAACAGCCTATCTCATAAAAAGAGACAATTTCATATGTGTTAAATATATTACTTTGACATAATGTATTATCTTATATAATAATGTTTTGTACAAATTGAGAGTAAAAAAAGAGAGGAGAGAGAAATGGAGAGATAGACAGAGAGAGAGAGAGAGAAGAGGAAAAGACAGAAACAGACTATCAAAGTGAAAGCAAGAACCTGGAGACCCAATTAAGTCTAATTACCTTGAGACCATTTATGAATTAAACTGAAATCAGACAATATTAATATAAATAATGAGAAAGGTTTTTTTTTTTAATTTCTTTAAGATTTCTGTGACAAAATCTTTCGGTGGAGTGGTGCTATGAAATTTGTACCGTAATGTTGTAGTTGAGAAATGGCAATGTAGAAAACAGATTGATAGAACAGATTGACGAAGCAAGTGTGAAACACAGAAGAGCTCCACGCTGTAGATAATGCAATTTTGAGGTCACAGAAGGATTAATTACTGATATATGAAACAGAAAAGGACAGAAAATGCTGAACGGGAGGGAATAATAGGCATATAGATTAAATCTATGTTTTCTTTGAATAAGAACTCTTGGTTGAGGAAACCCACTCCGCAAGTGCAAACAAGTATGTTTTCTGCAACTTACAGTTTTAGAGAGCTGCCTAGGGAACTGTAACTTTAAATGAATTTTTCAGGGCCAGACAGTCAATATGTGACAGTAGGAAAAGTGGAGGAAAAATAAACTCTATTTGCAAATGGTATGATCGTTTAGTGACAGAACTTCAGAGAATGCTTTCTCCCATATACAACTCAAGATTTTACTAAAGAAAATAGAAGACAGTATTACTTCCGAAGAAAAAGGAACAAAGAAATAGCAATACTTACTGTTCCATATGTCCATTTCACCATCTCTATTAAATTTTGTAAAAATCCATATATCAAGGATATCTTTGATGGAAGTATAAGAAATCGGTGTTTTGTATGTAATAGACACTAAATACTTGTTCTTCCTTTGATAACTTGATAAACTTAACAGTTTGACTTATTTCTAGCTTTTAAATAGATATGGTCATACCAATCCCTAAATCATAAACTTCCAGTGTTCTGCCAAATGAAGGTTACCCTACTGGTTCTGCCATTGAAATGCTTTCATAGGTTGCCAAAGCAATTCATTTGGGAAAGGACACCTGTGTTTAAGAATCATTTTCTAGTTGTGCTAGGATTTAGATGACTCTGGGATTACATGTAATATCAGGTCACCTGGACTTTTGAGAAACTCTCTTGTCCTACACTTGACCATCAAGTTTCTCTCTGTTACTCCTTGTTGACTTACGTTGCATTTTCCAAGTTTTGGTCCTTATTCCCTGCAGAAATAAATGGTGCATCTCACCTCCTCCTTTCTCTGTATGTTTGAAAGTTCAGATAGGAATACCCCATTTTCTCCTCAGATATTCCTTGGGCCAACATGAATCCCCTACAGAAATGACTGAGTAAATAAAATTACTAAGGGCTGTTTTCCAAAACATCTAAGGGAGTAGAGATACATGTTTGTGAAGAAAGAACAGTTAGGTAAGGAAAAATGTCATTTTTTTCAATTAATATCTTTTCTCTAATTGTAAGTAAATATATTTTACAAAATTAATTTTATATCATTTTGAGATCCAATTTCCCCCTCTTTTTGCCATTCACACTTGCTAAGACAACAAGCAATGTAATATGGGTTATACATGTACAATCATATTGTATATATTTCCATATTAGTGATTTTGTAAAGACGAATCAGAATGAAAATAAAAATTATGAGAAAGAAAAACAAAAAATAAAAATGATATACCTTGATCTTCATTTAGACTCAGTAGTTATTTCTCTGGATATAGATAGCATCTTGCATCGTGAGTCCTTTGAAATTATTTTAGATCATTGTATTGCTGAAAGGAGCTAACTCTATCAAAACTGTTCACTACAAAATTTTGTAGTTACAGTGTACACTGTTCTCCTGAGTCTGTTCCTTTCACTCAGAGTCAGTGTAAGTCTTTTCAGATTTTTCTAAAATTTTTTGTTCATTATTTCTTTCGTTATAAGATTCATTTTTTCCAAATGTATTAACTTAGTTATTTTAAGTTTTCAACATTCACTTCATTAAGTCTTAAATTTTCTCCCTCTCTCCTCAAGTCAGCATGCACTCTTATATGGGCTCCACACATGTATTCCAACTGAAAAAAAAATCCCCAACAGTAATGTTGCATAGAAGAATTACAATAAACAGGAGAAATCATGAGAGAAACTAAAACACAACAGGAGAGAAAATAGTCTGCTTCATTCTGTTTTCTGAATCCATAGTTCTTTATCTGGATGTGGAGGACATTTTGACTATGAGGAATTGTTTAAAGAACTTGGTTTGCTAAGAAGGGCTAAGTCCACCAAAATCAGCCCTTGTACATTTTGAACATTTCTGTGGATAAGGTTTCCCTGATTTTCCTGGCTTCAATGATCGTCAGTTCATATCAGTCTTAGCAGGTATTTCTTGTGTGCCTGTTCATCATTTCTTATATCACAAAAATATTCCACTATATAAATATGCCACAACTTATTCATCCACTCTGCAATTAATGGGCATCCCCACAATTTCCAGCTCTTGGCCACCACAAAAAGAGCTTTTCTAAATATTTTTGTATATATGGGTCCTTCCTCAATTTTTATGATCTCTTCTGGGTACATCCCTAGAAGCAGTATTGCTGGCTCAAGGAGTATGCACATATTAAAACCCTTTGGACATAATTCCAAACTGCTCTCCATAATGATTGGATCAGTTCACAGCTCCACCAACAACGAATTAGTGTTTCAGTCTCCCATATCTTCTCTAACACATCATTTTTTTTCTGTTTTTCATGTTAGTCAATCTGAAAGGTGGGATATGCTACCTCAGAGATGTTTTGATTTGTGTGTCTCTACTCGAGAGTATTTTACAGCATTTTTATATGATTATAGATAGCTTTAATTTTTTCTTTTAAAAACTACCTGTATGCATCATTTGACCATTTATCAATGGAGGAATGTCTTCTATTTTGGTAAATTTGACTCAGTTCTCTATAGATTTTAGAAATGAGGCCTTTATCACAGATACCAATTGTAAAAATTTTTCCCAGTTTTCTGCTTCCTTCCTAATCATGTTTGCAGAAATTTTAAATTTAATGTAATCATAATTATCCATTTTTCATTTCATAATGTTCTCTATCTCTTGTTTGCTCATAAATTTCTCTATATTACATAAATCTGACAAATAGACTATCTCTTGCTCACTTAATTTGTTTACATTATCAGCCTTTATGCCTAGATTATGCACTCATTTGGACTTTATTCAGGTATATGGTACCAGGTGTTGGTTTATGCCCAGTTTCTGCCACACTATTATCCAATTTTCCCAGCAATTGTTGTCAAACAGTGAGTTCTTTTCTCAGAATATGGAGTCATTCGGACTATCAAAAAGTAGAATGATACAGTCATTGCCTCCTGTGTCTTGTGTATCTAACGTATTGCACTGATGTACCCATCTATTTCTTAGCCAGTATCAGCTGGTTTTGATGCTCCCTGCTTTATAATTTAAGATCTCGTATGGCTAGGTCACCTTCCCTAGCATTTCTTTTCGTTAATTTCCTTGATACTCTGGACCTTTCCTTCTTTCAGATGAATTTTTCTAACTATATAAAATAATTTGATTGATATGCCACTGAATAACTAAATTAATTTAGGTAGCATTATCCTTTTCATTACATATGCTTGATCTACCCATGAATTTTTCCAATTATTTAGATCTGACTTCATTTGCACAAAAACGGTTTTTCAGTTGTGTTAATATAGTCCCTGAGTTTTTTTGACATGTAGATTCCAAAATATTTTCTATGGTACACAGTAAATATAAATAGGATTTCCCTTATAATCTCTTCCTTTTGAATTTTGTTACTAATATATACAAATGCAAATGATTTTTGAGGGTTTATTTCATATCTTGCAACTTTTCTAAAGTCACATATTAATCAAAGTAACTTTTTAGAGGATTCCCTAGGATTCTTTAAGTATATTATTATATCATCTACAAGGAGTGACAATTTATTTTCTTTGCCCATTCTAATTCCTTCAATTTCCCTTGCTCCTCTTATTGCTAACAGTAATATTCTAGTGTCATTTGAAAAACAGTGGTTATAATGGACATTGCTGTTTCACACCTTTTCTTATTGGAAATGAATATACCTTATCCTAATTACCTATAATGCTTGCTAATGGTTTTAGGTACATGCTATTTATCAATTTAAGGAAGATTCTATTTATTCCTGTGCTCTCCAAAGGTTGTTGTATTTTGCCAAAGTTTATCCTACATCTATTGAGAAAATCATGTGTTTTCTGTTAGGTTTGTGGTTGATATGATCAATTGTGCTGATAGTTTTAATAATATTCAACCAGTCCTGCATTCCTGGTATAAATGCTACCTGATCAAAGTGTGTTATTCTCATGATAATCTGCTGTTATCTTATTTGATAATATCTTTTACAAATTTTTGCATTTTTACTTATTAGGGAAATTAGTCTATAATTTTCTTTCTTTTTTTTGACTCATCTATGGTAGCACTCCTTCTTTGAAAAATTTCCCAAATAATAAACTTGAATTTTCTTAAAAATTTTGATAGAATTCACTTGTAAATCCATCTGGCCCTGGAGATATTTTTCTTGGGATTTTATTGATGGCTTGCTGAATTTCTTTTTTCTGAGATGGTTTTATTTAAGTATTTTGCTTCCTCTTCTGTTAATCTAGGCAATTTATATATTAGGAAGTATTCATCCATTTCATTAAGGTTGTCAAATTATTGGGCATACAACTGGACACAACAATTTGCAATTTTTTTTTTCAATTTCTTCTTCAATACAAGTGAATTCAACTTTTTCATTTGTGATACTAGTAATTTTGTTTTGTCTTTCTTCTTTTATGTCAAATTGATGAAAGGTTTATCCAAGTAGTCGTCTTCTTTTCAAGAAAATCAACTCTTAGTTTTATTTATTAGCTCAATAGCTATCTAAATTTCATTTTTATTTAAATCTCTCCTTGGGTTTTCAGTATTTCTAAATTGGTATTTAATTGGGGATTTTTAATTTGTTCTTTTTTTTGCTTTTTCTGTTATCTGTCAAATTCATTGATCTCCTTGTTCTCTATTTTATTCATGTAGGGAGGAGAAGCCAAGATGGTGGAGTAGAAAGACTCATGTATGCTAGCTCCCAACCCACAGCCCAAAAATTTCCTGTAAAAAGAACTCCCCACAAGTTCTGAAACACTTCAAGCCGCGCAGAAACACAGTGGAAGAGATTTCTGTTCCAGAGAGCACTGAAAAGCCGTCCCCAGGAGTCCATCGCACAGCGGAGCGCACCCCTGTGCTGCCCTGGCCGCGCAACCCCGAGAGGAGCAGGTTCGAGCAGGCTTCAGGGATGGAATCTCTCATGTCCGCAAAGGTCCCTCCACTCACAGGTGCTACAGGTCAGCGAGAGCGACTTGTGGGCTGGACAAGAGGGGAGCAGGATGTCTCCATAACTCAGGCCCCCTAGGGAAGCAACAGGAGAGGGAGCGGCAGAGACAGCAGTGGCCCAGAACTCCCGGAGCAGACAGGTGCTTGGGTCCATTACCAAAGGTCTGCGCATAAACCCCCCGAGGGAACTGAACCTGGGAGGTGGCCATGCCCCAACCCGAGTACCAGAACTTAAATTGAATAGCAGCTGTGCCCACCACTGCAAGCCCCGAGGCTGGGGAGCAACATTTGAATCTCAGACCCCAAGCACTAGCTGCGCAGATCTAGGTGGGGGTGGAGAGGAATCTCAGAAGTCAAGTAACTGGCTGGGAAAACACCCAGAAAAGGGAAGAAAAATAAGGCCATAGAAAGCTACTTTCTTGGGGGACAGATGTTCCCAACTTTCATTTCTGATGATGAGGAACAATTCTTACCATCAGGGAAAGACGTGGAAGTCGGGGCCTCTTTATCCCAGACATCTGAGGTGGATGTCCGGTGGGCTCAGGCCATGGAAGAGCTCAAAAAGGATGTAGAAAATCAAGTTAGACAGGTGGAGGAAAAACTGGGAAGAGAAATGAGAGAGATGCAAGAAAAGTATGAAAAACGGGTCAATACCTTGGTAAAGGAGACCCCAAAAGTGCTGAAGAAAATAACACCTTGAAAAATGACTCACTCAATTGGCAAAAGAGGTTAAAAAGCCAGTGAGGAGAAGAATGCTTTCAAAAGCAGAATTAGCCAAATGGAAAAAGAGGTCCAAAAGCTCACTGAAGTAAATAGTTCTCTCAAAATTAGAATGAAACAGATGGAGTCTAATGACTTTCTGAGAAACCAAGAAATCACAAAACAAAATGAAAAGAATGAAAAAGTGGAAGAGTATGTGAAATATCTCATGGGAAAAACAAGTGACCTGGAAAATAGATTTAGGAGAGACAATTTAAAAGTTATGGGCCTACCTGAAAGCCATGATCAAAAAAAGTACCTAGACATCATCTTTCATGAAATTATCAAGGAATACAGCCCTGAGATTCTAGAACCAGAGAGCAAAATAAGTATTGAAGGAATCCATTGACCATTGCCTGAAAGAGATGCAAAAAGAGAAACTCCTAGGAACATTGTGGCCAAATTCCAGAATTCCCAGGTCAAGGAGAAAATATTGCAAGCAGCTAGAAAGAAACAATTCCAGTATTGTGGAAATACAATCAGGATAACTTAAGATCTAGCAGCTTCTACATTAAGGGATTGACGGGCATGGAATAGGATATTCCAGAAGTCAAAGGAACTAGGACTCAAACCAAGAATCACCTACTCAGCAAAACTGAGTATAATACTTCAGGGGAAAATATGGTCTTTTATTGAAACAGAGGACTTTCAAGCATTCTTGATGAAAAGACTAGAGCTGAAAACAAAACTTGATTTTCAAACACAAGAATGAGAAGAAACATGAAAAAGTAAACAGCAAAGCGAAGTCATAATGGACTTACCAAAGTTGAACTGTTTACATTCCTACATGGAAAGACAATATTTGTAACTCTTAAAACTTTTCAGTATCTGAGTAGTTGGTGGGACCACACACACACACACACACACACACACACACACACGTACATGCGTATGCTTGGACACACATACACACATTCATGCACATACAGACAGAGAGCACAGAGTGAATTGAATAAGATGGGACCATATTTTAAAAGAAATTAAGGTAAATGGTGAGAGAGAAATATAGTGGGAAGAGAGAGGGTGAAATGGAATGGGGTAAATTATATCTCATTCAAGAGGCAAGCAGGAACCTTTTTAGTGGAGGGAAAAAGAGGAGAGCTAAGAAAAAAACATGAAGTTTACCCTCATCACATTCGACTAAAGGAAGGAATAAAATGCACACTCATTTTGATGTGAAAACCTATTTTACAATACAGGAACGTGGGGGAGAAGGAGATACGCAGGGTGGGAAGGATAATGGAAGGGAGGGCAATGGGAGGAGGGAGCAATTTGAAGTCAACACTCGGGGAGGGACAGGATCAAAAGACAGAATAGAAAAAATGGGGGGCAGGATAGGATGGAGGGAAATAGAGTTAGTCTTTCACAACACAACTATTATCGAAGTCATTTGCAAAACTACACAGATATGGCCTATATTGAATTGCCTGCCTTCCCAGGAATGGGTGGGGAGGGAGGGATGGGGAGAATTTGGAACTCAAAGTTTTAGCAACAACTGTTGAGTATTGTTCTTGCTACTAGGAAATAAGAAATACAGTTAATGGGAAAAGAAAGTCACCTGGCCCTACAGGACAAAAGAGAAGATGGGGACAAGAGAAGGGAGGGATGATAGAAAAGAGGGCAGATTGGTGATAGGGAAAATTAGAATGATTGGTGTATTGGGGTGGGTGAGGGGAGAAATGGGGAGAAAATTTGTAACCCAAAATTTTGTGAAAATGAATGTAAAAATGTAAATAAACAAATTTATATTAAAAATATTTTATTTGTATAAACATTCATAGATATAGAACTTCCTCTAAGAATCTATTTTACTGCATTCTGTAAGTTTTTGTAAGTTGTCTCATTGTTGTCATTCTCTTGAATGAAGTTAATGATTGTTTCTGTGATTTATAGTTTGACCTATTCATTCCTTAGGATTGGATTATTTAGTTTCAAACTAATTTTTGTTCTATCTCTCCTCGGATATTTATGACATATAATTTTAGTGCATCATTACCTGAACAGAATGCATTGACTATTTTTTCATTTTGCACTGGATTGTTAAGTTGTTACACTCTAGCATAAGGCCAGTTTTTGCGTGTGTGCAATGTTCCAATAAGAAAAAGGTATATTCCTCTCTATTTGTTCAGTTTTCTCCAGAGTTCTATCATTCTGCCTTTTCCAGTATTGAATTCCCCAGCTTAGCACCATTCTTGTTTACTTTGGGATTAGATATATCAAGTTCAGAAAGAGATTTTGTAGTTCCTCACTAATTAATTCTCTTGTCTATTTCTTTCTGTAACTCACTTAAGTTCCATTCAAGAATCTGGATGCTATGCCACTTGGTGCATATGTGGTTAGTAATGATATTACTTCATTGTTTGTCATGCCTTTTAGTAGGATATAGTTTCCCTCATATCTTTGGATTAGATCCACTTTTGTTTTTGCTATTGCTTAGTGTATTAAGATTGCTAGTCCCACACTCCTTGCATATTTTTAAAATTATTGATCAGTTTTTCTTCTGTTTCTCTAATTTGTTTTTTGAAATACTTCCTGCATTCTTACAAGAAATCTCGAGGGGGAGGAGCCAAGATGGTGGAGTAGAAAGACTCAGATATGCTAGCTCAGAACCCACAACCCATAAATTTCCTTTCAAAAGAACTCCCCAGAAATTCTGGAGCAGGGGAAGCCACACCAACGTAGTGGAGGAGATTTCCGTTCCAGAGAGCCCAAAAGAACGGCACCAAATGTCCGTTGCACACTGGACAGCGGAGCCCAGCCCTGCCTTGGCCATGTGGCCCCGAGAGGAGCAGATCCGAGCAGGCTTCAGGGAAGAGAGTGCAGATTGGTGATAGGGGAAATTAGAATGCTCGGTGTATTGAGGTGAGTGTAGGGGACAAATGGGGAGAAAATTTGGAACCCAAAATTTTGTGAAAATGAATGTAAAAAGTTAAATAAATAAATTTATTTTAAAAACAGAAACCTTTTTGTGCTTCAGGCCAGTTCATATTCCCTTCTGAAGTTTCAGATCAGAGTACAGCATCAATGCTGACCTCTTTGGTGTTTGCGTTTTGGTCCTTTCCCCATACAAAGATTCTATGATCTTTTCTTTTCTGCTTTGCTTCTTACTCATGATAACAATCATTTTCCTGGTTTTTAAAGTAGATCTCTGTGTCTGTGGCACAGGTAGCTCTGTCCCACAGCTATTGTGCCTAAAACTTGAGGCTTTGTGTGTTGTGGCCTCTGATGCGTTCAGTTATATGCTAAAATACTGCAGCTGACCTGGTGTTGAGGTGGCTGGTGTTGGACAGCAGAGGTCAGCAGAGGTCTTTTGGGGCTTTACCTTGGAGCTAGCTTGGGAAGTGTGGGGCAAGGGTGGTCTGGATGCTGGAGGCCTCCTCTGCTGAGCTAGGGCATAGGTAAAGTCAGCGGTCTGCTCTAGTGTTTTCCATATTCTCCTGGGGTGCTGAGGGTCCTGGTGTTGGCAGTTACTGGCTTCATCTTCCTGGGGCTCAAGATCTTCTCCCAGTGTGTTGAGATGAGACTGTCTGGGACAGCTCTGATCCTGCACTGGTCACTTTGAGACACAGCAAGAAGAACCTTCCTTAGCGATCTTTCTAGCCTCAAGGGCTCAGAGTCTGTTTACCCCTTCTGCTGCTTCCTTTCTCCCCCTCCCCCCACTCGTCCTCTTTTTTAATTTAGTTGAAGTATAATATATTTTACCTCAGCCTTTTCCCATTACCATATATTTATTCTCGTGTTTTAAATGTGCTTCTTATAATCAAAATATTGTAGGATTGTGGTTTTTAATCCATTCTCTCTGCCTCCGTTTTATCCAAGAGTTCACCCAATTCTCACGCATGCTTATGATTGCTGTCTTTTTCTCCTTCCTATTCTCCCCATACCTTTTATGCTTTTATTTCTCTCTTCCCACTTCCCCTCCTCAAAGGAATTTTCATTTTTACCATTGCCTTTCTCAATTTTCTGGCTTTCTATCTGCCCCTTGGCTTTTCTTTCCCTTTTCCTTTACTACTTCTTCCTTCCCTTCTAAACACCCCCTCACTTTTCTTTCCCCTTTACCCTTCTACTATCTGTAAGGCAGCATAGATTTCTGTACTTAAATGAGCATGTTATTCCCTTCTTGAATCAAATCCAATGACAGAAAATTTCAAACAATGTTCATCTCCCTCCCTTTTTTCACTATACTCTAGTATGTTTTTGTGCACATTCATCTGATGTAACTTACCTTTTTCTGCCTCCTCCTTTGCTCCTCTCTTATTACAATGCATTCATACCGCTTAATTAGTTTTTTTGTTATATTATTGGTAATTAATTAATATTAATTTATTAATATTATTGGTAATTTATACCAATATTCTCTATCTATGCATACCCCTTTTAAATGTAATAAACAGATAATTCTCAAGATTAATAAGTATCATCTTCCCATGTAGTTATGTAAAACGTTTTCTAATATTTAATAACAAGTTTTTGTTTTCTTTTTCTTTTTCCTATTGACCTTTGTATGCCTCTCTTGAGGCTTCTATTTGAGGATCAAATTTTCCATTGAACTATGGTCTTTTCATCAAAAGGTCTGAAAATCCCTTATTGCATTTAAATTCCTTCTCTTTGTCCGAGAAATTACTCTCACCTTTTTCTTGGTAGATGATTTTTGTTTGTATTCCAAACTCCGTCTTATGAAATATGATATTCAAATTTCTCCAATCTTTTTATTGTAGAATCTCCAAGGTCCTATGTGATCCTGACTGTAGCTCCCTAATATTTGCATTGTTTCTTTCAGGTTGCTTGCATTATTTTCTCATTGACCATATAGTTCTGGAAGTTGCCTACAATATTCCTTGGCATTTCAATTTGGCATCTCTTTTAGTAGGCTATTGTTGGACTCTTTCAATGACTATTTTCTCATCTGGTTCTAGGATTTTCCAGCAGTTTTCTTTGATGATTTCTTGGAAAATGCTTCTCAGGATCAGTTTTATTTTCAATATGGCTTTGTGGTAGATCACTAATTCTTAGATTTTTCTCTCCTGGATATATTTTCCAGGTCAGCTGTTTTTCCAATGAGAAGTTTCACGTTTTCTTCTATTTTTTCTTTCTTTAGTTTTTGTTTGACTGATACTTGATGTCTAATAGAATCATTACCTTTTTACTTGCCTAACTCTAAATTTTAGTTAATTGATTGCTTCTGTGACCTTTTCCCCTCGTTGCTCATTTGTCCAACTGTTTCTTTTAAGGAGTATTTTTTTCCAGTTAGGTTTTATATGTCCTTATCCATTTGCCATTTTTACTTTTTAAGGAGCTGTTCTCTTCAGTGAATTATTATTTTTTTTTTATTTGGTCAAGTTTACTTTTAAAATCATTGGTCAATTTTTTGTTCTACTTCTCTACTTTGGCTTTTAAAATTCTTTTTCACCTCTTCCAAGAATGATCTTTCAGATTGAGACCAGTTCATATTTCCTTTGAGGTTTCAGATGTGCATATAGTGTCAATTCTGTCGTCCTTTGAATTTGTATTTTGACCTTCTGAGTCGCCATAATAAGATTCTGTAGCTTTTGATTTTTTAATTTGCTTCTTGCTCATGGTGATTGCTTTTTTCCTGGCTTTTAAGGTGTACCTCTGCTTTTGGGAATCAAGGTACTCTGTTCCATATTTCTTGTGCTAGAAGCTAGGGGCTTGATTGCTGACTTTGTGTGTTGTGGCCTCCGGTTCTGTCAGCTGGAAACTATGCATATGCTGCAGCTTACCGGTTGCTGAGCTGGCTGGCATGTGCCAAGTTTGAGGCCAGTCAGATTTATAAGAATGTAAGTAATTTCCCATTTAAAAGTCCAAGTATATGAATAGACAGTTTTCAGATGAAGAAATTAAAACTATCTATAGTCAAATGAAAAATAATGCTCTAAATAACTATTGATTAAAGAAATTCAAATGAAAACAGTTCTGAGGTAGCATCTCACAAGTATCACATTAATATTACCAGAACAGAAAATGATAAATGTTGGAAATTTGCTAATACTGGAATATTCATGAATTCTTGGTGGAGTTACAAACTGTTCTAATTATTCTGGAGAGCAATTTGGAACTGTGCCCAAAGGGCTTAATTCATATATACCCTTTTCCCAAGCAACACTGCTTGTAAGGCTGTATCCCAAAGAAATAAAAAAAAGAGAAGAAAAGAAAAGGACACTTGAGTACAAAAATATTTATAACCACAATTTTTTGTGGCAAATATCTTGAAATTATGAGGATATCCATCAATTTGGGAATTGAGGAAAAAGTTGTGGCATATGAATATAAAGCAATATTGTTGTGCTTTCAGAAATTATGAGGAGAGCAAGTGCCAAGATGGTCGGGTAAAAGCAAGGACTCATCTAAGTTCTTGCACAAATTCCTTCAGATGCCTCTAAAGAGAGAATATGAATGAATTTTGGAGTGGAGGAATCCGTTAAGAGACAGAGTGGGGCAGATTTTCAGCCCAGAACATACGTGAAGATTGATGGGGAGCTAGGGGAATGCAGAACACATGGACTGCACCAAGACTGACTTAGTCATAGCAGAGCTGGAAGACCCCAGGTGCACTGCATCACTAGAGGCAGTGATGATTCCCACTCAGTTTTTTTAGTCCTTCACAGCAATGAGAGGACCTAAAAAAACTCTAATGGACTTTTGAAACAATACACATTCCACATCCAGAGAAAGAACTATGGAATTGGATTGCAGAATAAAGCAGACATTTTCCCTTATGTTATGTTTTATGATTTGTCCCATTCATTTTAATTCCTCTATGCAAAATGACTAAGGTGAAAATACATATTTTTATTAAATAAAAATTTATTTATTTAACTTTTTACATTCATTTTCACAAAATTTGGGGTTCCAAATTTTCTCCCGTTTTATCCCCTTTCCCCACCCCAATATACGGAGCAATCTAATTTTCCCTATCTCCAATCTGCCCTCTCTTCTATCATCCCTCCATTCTCTTGTCCCCATCTTCTCTTTTGTCCTGTAGGGCCAGATGACTTTCTATTCCTCATTAACTGTATGTCTTATTTCCTAGTAGCAACAACAATACTAAACAGTTGTTCTTAAAACTTTGAGTTCAAAATTCTCCCCATCCCTCCCTCCCCACCCATTCCCTTTGGGAAGGCAGGCAATTCAATATAGGCCTTATCTGTGTAGTTTTGCAAATGACTTCCATAATAGTCGTGTTGTGTATGACTAACGGAATTACCCTCCATCCTATCCTGCCCCTCATTGTTTCTTTTCTCTCTTTTGATCCTGTCTCTCCCCAAGAGTGTTGACTTCAAATTACTCCCTCCCATTGCTCTCCCTTCCATCATCCTGCCCCACCCTCCTTATCTCCTTCTCCCCCACTTTCCTGCATTGTAAGATAGGTTTTCATACCAAAATGAGTGTGCATTCTATTCCTTCCTTTAGTCAAATGTGATGAGAGTAAACTTCTTGTTTTTTTTCTAAGCTCTCCTCTTTTTCCCTCCACTAAAAAGTCTCCTGTTTGCCTCTTAAATGACATATAATTTACCTCATTCTATTTCACCCTCTTTCTTCCCCCTACCTTTCTCCCTCACCATTTACCTTAATTTCTTTTAAGATATGGTTCCATCCTATTCAATTCACTCTGTGCTCTCTGTCTCTGTATGTGCATGCATGTGTGTATGTGTGTGTTCATTGTTTCTTTCTATCTGCTTGCAAGATTTTCTCCTTGACCTGGGAGTTCTGGAATTTGGCCACAATGTTCCTAGGAGTTTCTCTTTTTGGATCTCTTTCAGGTGATGATCGATGGATTCTTTCAATACTTATTTTGCCCTCTGGTTGTAGAATGTCAGGGCAGTTTTCCTCGATAATTTCATGGAAGATGATGTCTAGGCTCTTTTTTTGATCATGACTTTCAGGTAGTCCCATCATTTTTAAACTGTCTCTCCTGGACCTATTTTCCAGGTCAGTTGTTTTTCTAATGAGATATTTCACATTCTCTTCCATTTTTTCATTCTTTTGGTTTTGTTTGGTGATTTCTTGGTTTCTCATAAAGTCATTAACCTCCATCTGTTCCATTCTAATTTTGAGAGAACTATTCTCTTCAGTGAGCTTTTGAACCTCTTTTTCCATTTGGCTAATTTTGCTTTTGAAAGCATTCTTCTCCTCATTGGCTTTTTGAACCTCTTTTGCCAGTTGCCTTAGCCTATTTTTCCAGGTGTTATTTTCTTCAGCATTTTTTGGGGTCTCCTTTAGCAAGGTATTGACCCGTTTTTCATGCTTTTCTTGCATCTCTCATTTCTCTTCCCAGTTTTTCCTCCACCTCTCTAACTTGCTTTTCAAAATACTTTTTGAGCTCTTCCAAGGCCTGAGCCCACCGGACATTCCCCTGGGATGTCTGGAATACAGAGGCCCCGCCCTCCATGTCTTTCCCTGATGGTAAGAATATTTCCTCGTCATCAGAATTGAAACGCGGGCACATTTGCACCTGCTCAAAGAAGCTCTCTATAGTCTTATTCTTCTTCCCTTTTCTGGGCATTTTCCCAGCCAGTTACTTGACTTCTGAGATTCCTCTCCACCCCCGCCTAGATCCACCCAGCTAGTCCTTGGGGTCTGAGATTCAAAAGGGCTTTCTGCAGCAGGCGCGGCTGCTATTCAATGTGAGCTTAAGTTCTAGTGCTGGGGTGGGGGCAGCACCGCCTCCCAGGCTTAATTCCCTCAGGGGCTTTATGCAGAGGCCTTCAGTAATGGAGCGGGTGGGGGCAGGACCGTCTCCTAGGCTCAGCTCTCTCTGGGGTTTATGCAGAGCCCTGAGCTTCTGCCTGCTGCTTGGAGAGTCCCGGGCCACTGTCGCTGCCTCTGCCTCCACTGCTCCCTCCCGAGGGGGCCCGAGTCACGGAGACACCCTGCTCTCCTCTCGGCCAGCCCAGACGTCTCTCTCACTGACCTGTAGCGCCTGTGGGTGGAGGGACCTTTGCGGCCGCCAGAGGTTCCGTCCCTGAAGCCTGCTCGGATCTGCTTCTTTGGGGCTGCCCGGCCAGGGCAGCGCTGGGGTGAGCTCTGCTTTCCAGGGCACAACGGACCCTGAGGACCGCTCTCCAGGGCTCTCTGGAACGGAAACCTTTTCCACTGTGTTTCTGCACGCCCTGCAGTGATCCAGAACGTGTGGGGAGCTCTTATTACATTAAATCCATGGGCTGTGGGTTCGGAGCTAGAATTCTCTAGTGGAGTCTTTTTACTCTGCCATCTGGTGAAAATATATTTAGTAGGAATGTTTGTGTAGTACTCATGTAATATTACACACTCTCTAGGAAAGGGAGTAGGGAGGTAGGCAGGAATGAAGGGGTGGATGGAGAAAATTCTAAGATATATTGAAATGATTGTAGAAATCTGAAAACCAAATGTTTTTGTAAATAGAAAGAGAGTAAATTAGAAGGAAAAATAAATCTGGAAAACAATTTTTACTTCTATTTATTTCTGATAAAGGCTGAATTCTGAAACACATAAATTTATGTGGGTTTATTTTGTAACCTTCAACATTTTCAACGTTGTTTATTATTTGAAATGGCTTTTTGCTTCCTTCTCTGGCATTCTCTAAGTATATCATCTGCAAAGAGTGACAACTTAGTTTCTTCTTTGCCTGTTCTAATTCTCCCAATTTCTTTTTCTTCCCTTATTTCTAAAGCTAACATTTCTAGTACCATATTGCATAACAGTGGAGAGAGTGTACATCTTTGTTTCACCACTGTTCTTATCTGAAATGGATCTAGATTATGACCATTGCATATGATGTTTGTTGGTGGTTTTAGGTAGGTACTGCTCATTAGTTTATGGAAAGTTTCATATTCCTATGCTCTCTAGTGCTTTCAATGGGAGGGTATATTTTGTCAAAAAAATTTCTCCATCTATTAAAGTAATCATTTGGTTTCTGCTGGTTTTGTTCTTGACACAATCAATAATGCTGATAATTTTCCTAATATTTCCTAATACTAGACCTGACTTCCTTGTATGAATCTTACCTGATCTTAATATATAATTCCCATAATAATTTGCTGTATTCTTTTTGCAAGTGACCTATTTTTTTGCATCTATACTCATTCTAGAAATTGGGCTGTAATTTTCTTTCTCTGTTTTGGCTCTTTCCAGTTTAGTTAACAGAACCATGTTTGTATCATAAAAAGAATTTAGTTGGACTATTTATTCCCCAATTTTCCCTAATAGTCTATATAATATTGGAATTGGCTGTTCTTTGAATTTTTGATAGAATTCACTTTTAACTCCATCTGGCCTTCTAGATTTTTCCCTTGGAATGTCACTGATGGTTTGTTTAACTTCTTTTTTTTAATGACATTGAGTTATTTAAGTATTCAAATTACTCTTCAGTTAGTCTTGGCAATTTACAATTTTTAAATATTCATCTACTTAATTAATGTTGTGGAATTTCTAGGCATACACTTGGAAAAGTATTTTCTAATTATTGTATTAATTACTCTTTTTTGGAGGTGATTCCACTATTTTCACTTTTCCTATTGGTGGCTTGGTTTTCTTCTTTCTTTTTTTAATTCACATTGATCAAAGGTATAACAATTTTATTGGTTTTTCATAAAACCAACTCTTAATATTATTTATTAGTTCAATAGATTTTTTTTTTCAGGGCAAACTTTTTTATTGTAGGTGCAGTGAGGCAGCTGGACAGTTTTTAGATGGTTCCAATTTTGTTGGCAACATCCAAAGCATCATAGTCTGGAGCAAGATGGACATAAAGTTTCTTCTCTCCATAAGGCCAGATCAGTGTGTTGACCTTGGCCACATCGATGTCGGACAGCTTCTTTACTGCCTGCTTGATCTGATGCTTGTTGGCCTTGACGTCCACGATGAAAACTAGGATGTTGTTGTCCTCAATCTTCTCCATAGTAGACTCGGTGGTCAGGGGGAACTTAATGATGGCATAGTGATCAAACTTGTTTCTCCGAGGGGCACTTTTTCGAGGGTATTTGGGCTGCCTTCTTAGTCTTAAAGTCTTGGGTCGCTGGAAGGTGGGAGATGTTCGGATCTTCTTCTTTTTGTAGCTATGGACACCCTTCAACACCGCTTTCTTGGCCTTCAAGGCCTTGGACTTGGCTTCTGTCTTGGGGAGGTGGGGGGACAACGGCTTCCTTCTTCGCCTTCAGTGCCATCTTGGGGGAAAGAGCTCAATGGATTACTTAATTTCAATTTTATTAATCTCTCCTTTGATTTTCAGTATGCCTAATTTTTTATTTATTTGGGGATTTTAAATTTGTTCTTTTTCTAGCTTTTTCAGCTGGATGCCCAATTGATTGGCCTCCTCTTTCTTTACTTTATTCATGTAGGCATTCAAATATATAAATCTTCCCCTAAGAACTTCTATTGAAATATGCTATATGATTTAGTAGCTCCTCTAATTATTGTCATTCTCTTGAATGAAGTTGAATGAAGAATGAAAGTCATTCTTTAGGATTAAGTTATTTAATTTCTAATTAATTTTTGATTTATCTTTACATGGTCTTTGTTACATATAATTTTTATTGCATTATGATTTCAGAAGGATGAATTGGCTATCTGTGTCTTTCTGCACTGGATTATGAGTTTTTTATTCTCTAACGCAATTTTTGTATATGCGCCATGTACCCCACGAAAAAGGTATATTCTTTTCTATCCCCATTCAACTTTCTCCAGAGATCTATCATAGTTATCTCATCCATAGTATTATTCATTTCCTTAACATCTTTCTTGTTTATTTTGAAGTTAGATTTATCATGTTCAGAGAGGGAGAGGTTGGGGTTCCCCTTTAGTATAGTTTTACTATTTCTTCCTATAACTCCCTTAAATTCTCCTCTAAGAATCTGGATGCTACGTGGAGAAGGACCTAGCCTTCGTAGGTTATGGTGCCTCTTAGCAGGATACTGTTTCATTTCTTATCCCTTTTGATTAGATCTGTTTTGTTTTTGCTTTGTCTGAGATTAGTATTGCTACTCCCGCTTTTTTGACATCAGATGAAGCACACTATATTCTGTTCCAACTTTTTCTGTTAACCCTGTGGGTGTTGCTAGTTTCAAATCTGTTTCATGTAAACAACATATTGTTGGATTATGGTTCTTAATCCATCCTGCTACTTTTCTCTGTTTTATAAAAGAGTTTATCTCATTCATATTCATCATTATGATTACTGTCTCTCTCTCCATCCTCTTTCTCCCTATATATGCTTTAATTTTCCCTTCCCCTCTACAATTGAGTTTTAGTTTTTGACTACCACCTTCGCTCACTTCTTTCAGTCCCCCTGTCTTTTGCTACCTTTCCCCTTAATACTTATTCCCTCCTTGTAGCCTCCCCTTCCTTTTCTTTACTTTTGCCCCTCCTACTGTCTATAGAGCTAGTTAGATTTTCATACTTTTCTGAGTTTGTTGATCTCTCCTTGAACCAAATCAGATGAGAGTTAATCTCAAACAATGCTTCTCTTCCTCCGCTCTTCCCTTCTATTGTAATACATTTTTGTGCCTCTTCCTGTGGTGCAATTTAACTTTTCAGCTTCCTTCTTTTCACATCTCCCATTACAATTCCTTTGCAACCTTAAATCACATTTTTATAATCACATAATTTACTTTTTATCCACTTCCTCTGTTTGTGTATATCCCTTTTATTGATGATAAAAAATATACAATTCTCAAGATAAACAGTTATCATCTTTGCTTATAAGGATGTAAACACTTTGCCCATATTGAATAGGAAGTTCTTTTTCTCCTTTTTACCTTTTTATGCCTCTCTTGAGACTGATGTTTGAAGATCAAATGTTCCATTGAATTTTGGCCTTTTCATCATGGAGGTTTGGGAAGCCCTTATTTCATTGAATGTCCAGTTACTTGCCTGAAGTATCATGCTCAATTTTGTTGGGTAATGATCCTTGGTTGTAATACCAGCTCCTTTTCCTTATGGAATATCCTATTCCAATCCCACCAATCTTTAAATGTAGAAGCTGCAAGATCCTGTTTGTTTCTTACTGTAGCTCCTCTATATTTTAATCATTTCTCTCTCACTGTCTCCAGTATATTCTCCTTCATTTGATAGTTCTGGAACTTTGCACTGATATTTCATGGCGTTTTTAATTTGGGATCCATTTCTGGAGATAAACAGTGGATTCTTTCAATGACTATTTTGCTGTCTGAGTCTGGAACTTCTTGGCAGTTTTCCTTGGTTATTTCTTGAAAGATGTTGCCCAGGATCTTTTATTTGTCATGTCTTTCTGGTAGAACAATAATTCTTAGATTTTTCTCTGTTGCATCTGTTTTCCAGGTCAGTTCTTTGTACAATTAGGTATTTCACATCTTCTTCTATCCCTTAATTTTTAAATTTTGGTTTAACCGATTCTTGATGTATTGTAAAGTCATTAGCTTCTACTTGCCCAATTCTAATTTTTATCAAATTGTTTTCTTCCCTTAATTTTTGAATCTTCTTTTCCATCTGTCCAATTGTTCCTTTTAAGGCATTGCCTTCTCTATTTAGTTTTTGTACTTTCTTTTTCATTGGTCCAATTTTCCTTTTAAATGCTTCCTTGATTTCTTTTTACATATTTTTTTAAACTCATTGGCCAGTTTTTTCTTCTACTTCCCTAACTTGGCTTTTAAAATCCTTCTTGACCTCTCCCAAGAATGCTCTTTGAGCTTCAGACTAGTTCATATTCCCTGTTGAAGTTTCAAATAGGACTTCAGTTCTTTCCTCTTTGGTATTCGTGCTTTGGTGCTTGTCCCCATAGAAAGATTCTTTGGTCTTATCTCTCCTGATTTGCTACTTGCATGTGATGATCTTACTTTTCCTGACTTTTAATGTGGATCTCTGTTTCTGAGGTACAAGGGCTCTGTCCCACAGTTCTTGTGTTTTGAATTTGAGGCTTTGTGTGTTCTGGCCTCTGGTTTTTCATCTAGAGGCTAGATCGATGAAGTTTACTTGGAGCTGAGCCGGCTGATGCTGCAAATCAGATATTAGGTGAAGTCTTTCTGAGGTTCCCTGGACCTACACGGGAGCTAGCTACATTAAGTGTAGGGGAGGGTTGCTCTGGGCAAACGAGGTCTCCTATCCTGAGCACAGGCAGTTTCAGTGTTTGGTGAACTAGTATTTTCATTACTGTCCTCCCTACAACCCTGCTTATGCTGAGGCAGACCTGGGCTCCTGGAGTTGAAGACTGCGGGTTCTAATGCCTTGGGGCTCAGGATCTCCTCCTGTGTTTGCTGAAGTGGGGCTGTCTGGGATCACTTTGGTCCTGCACTGGTCCCATTCAGTCACAGCAAGAAGGACCTACTTTTGCGATTTTTCTAGTCTCACAGGCTAAGAGTCTGTTTATCCCTTCAACTAATCCCACTATTATAGAATTTTTCATGGTGAAACATTCTATAGGTTTTTCAAGGTCAACAAAGGGAGGGGTAGAGCATTTACTGATGGTTAAGCTATCTTTCAAGGAAAGTCAAGTAGATGACTTACAAAAATCTTATGTGTGAGCTGATGGTATCAGGAGCAGTTTCTGCAGTAATCTGGAATTCTGAGGTTCTCTCTCTTATTCAGTCCTACTGGACTCCTGCCATGGGCTGATATGTTTGATATTCCTCACTGCAGTTGCTTCTTCTAACTACCCAGGGTTTTCTGCTCAACTTTGTTGCGGAGGGGTCCATGCTGGTTTAGCATGTACTTCGTATGCTGTGTGCTCCTTCAGCACCCCATGCAATGCACCTTCCACTCTTCCCTGAGTTGGAAATCTACCACACTCTGTCTCATATTGGATTCTGTCACTCTAAAATTGGTTCAGATTCTCTTTTTAGAAGTATCTAAGGAACCTTACCTTAGAATTTAGGTGAGTAGTTGCTCTCACTCCATCATCTTGACCCCACCCCCCTCATTGACTTTCTGTAAAACTTTTTTACTTTAATGTAATCAAAATTATCCATTTTGCACATCATAAAGTTCTCTATCTCTTTGGTCGTAAATCCTTTCTCCTTTCCTTATATGTGACAGGTAAACTCTTCCTTGGCCTCCTAATTTACTCATTTTATTGCCTTTGATAACTAAATTTTATACCCATTTTAATCTTATCTTGGTATATTATGTAAGATGTTGGTCAAGTCTATTTTCTGCTATATGATTTTCCAGCTTCCTAGTAGATTTTATTAAATATTTAACTCTTATCTAAGAAGCTGAAGTTTTTGTGTTTTTCAAACAGTAAATTAGTAGTTTCATTTATTATTATGTTTTGTGTAGCCAACCTATTTTCTTGACCCACTACTACATTACTTAGGCTGTACCAAATAGTTTTGATAGTTAGTGCTTTCCAATATAGTTTTTTTTTGATCTGGTATGGCTAGGCCACCTTCCTTTACATTTTTCACATTCTTGAGCTTTTATTCTTCAGATGAAAGTTATTACCAATTTTTTAGCTATAAAAATAATTTTAGCAGTTTGATTTTTGTGGCCCTGAACAAATAAATCAATTTAAGTATAACTGTAGTTTTATTATATTAGTTCAACCTAACTATGAGCAACTCATATGTTTTTCCAGATATTTGGATCTGACGTTATTTGTGTGAAGTGTCTAATAATTTTGTTCACATAATTATTGGCTTTGTCTTGGAAGGTAGATTTCCAAATATTGTATATTGTCTACACTTATTCCAAATGTAATTTTCCTTTCTATTTCTTTCTTCTGCTTTGTTAGTAATATATAAAAATGCAAATGATTCATGTTGGTTTCTTCATATCCAACAACTTTGCTAAAGGTGGTTAAAATTTCAAGTGGATTTTTAGTTGATCTTCTAGGATTCTCTTAGCATACCATTATATTGTCTGAAAAAAGTGAGAGTTTTGTTCCCTCATTGTGTATTCTGCTTCCTTCATTTGTTTTTCCTTTTCATTACTAAGCCTAACATTTCTTGTACAAAAGTGAATAACAATGATAATAATTGATATTATTCTTTCACCTTTTTTCTTGTTTTGCTTATTGCCATTACATAGAAGACTAGCTGATAGTTTTAGATAGATACTCAATTTATTCCTATGCTCTTTCTATTGTCAAAATACTATTTTTTTTTCAGTTTAGCATTTTATCTTTTCCCAGTAACATGGAAAAAAAACATTTTAATATTCATTTTTAAAACTTTGTGTTCTAATTTTTCTCCCTTCCTCATTCTCCATCCTCGGCCCACATAAAATAAGGAAGCAAGCAATTCAATATAAGTTATATTTGTGTAATCAAGTACAACATATGCATAATAGTGATGTTGTGAAAGAAAACAGGCAAAAAACCTTTAAGAAAACAATAGAAAAGAAAAGCATTCTTAAATCTGAATACAGATACCATCAGTACTTTCTCTGGGGATGGACAGCATTTTCCATTTTAAGTCTTTCAGAATTACTTTTGATCACTAAAGCCCTGAGAACAGTTAAAACATTCACAGCTGTTCTTGTCATTATACACACACACACACACACACACACACACACACGTATACATATACATGTATACATATATATAATACTATATTGTAAATCATATATAATACAATTAATATAACCTTATAATATTTTTTATTATTTCATAAGCAGTACATTTCACTTTGCATCAGTTCATACAAGTCTTCCCAGGTTTTCCTGAGAGCACCCTGCTCATCATTTCACATAGAATTCCATCAAAATCACATACCACAGTTTGTCCATTTCACAATTGATGGGGATCCTCTCATTTTCTGTTTCTTTGACACCAGGAAGTATCAGCTATAAATATTTTTGTATACCTACATCTGTATGGGCAAGTAAAGTGGGCTCTTTTTTGTTTTACAATAATCAAGACATCCAAGGCCTGTATTTGAATGTTTAAAGATCTTTCCCACCCATTGATAGGTCTGCCCATTGAAGGAAGTTTGATTAGGGGAGTTATTTTGTAGGAGGGCCCCAAGTACCTTTCCTTTTTCCTATTGAGGCACTGGGTCAGAGGGTCATGCTCTCTGACTGTGAAAAGTGTATAAATATTCTGAGGGTGAGATTATACCTTAGGGTTTAATTTTTGAAAGAAGATTTATGTGCCAGATGACAGATTCTGGAAAGATTCTAAGTAGCCTGCACCGCCCAGCTTGAAAATTCCAGATTTTGGTCCTTCCCTCTCTGGGAAAAATGTATGTACGTTAATGGTCAGGCAGTTTGGAACACTAACTGTTTTTTTTTTTTTATTTCTCTGAATTTTTCATTTCGATTTTCTCTGATGCTTGTGCTTGATTAAAATGTTTGCTAACCTCTCAGAATTTGCCTTGCCTTTTAGAGAAGCAGATAAAAACTTGTGGTAGCAGCACTCCCCGTGTAAGTTGGGGTACTTACTGATACAGGGTCCTTTATTCTTTTTCTTTTCCTTGTAAAATTTTTGGGTTTTTTTGGAATGCAGGCCTAGCAGTGGTATTGTTAGGTCAAAAGGTATATATCGTTTCATATCCCTTTAGGCACAGCTCTAAATTGGTTTACTGAATGCTTGAATCAGTTCACATTTCCACCAGCAGTTCAATGATATCTCATTTTTCCCACATTCCTTCCAGTATTTATCATTTTCCATTTCTGTCCCTTTATTTAATCTAGTAAGTATGAGAGTACTTTTAATACAAATATAGATAGTTTTAATTACTTCATCTGAAAACTGATCATATATTTTGATGATTTATCTTTTAGGCAATGACTCATTAAAATTTGGCTAGTTCTCTATATATTTCTGAGAAATGGGGTTTCAGAGAAAGTGACTTCAAAATGATTTATTTCCACTATTACTGTTTCAAAGTTACTATTGTTGATTGTATCTTTCTCTATTCTATTCCTTCACCACCTACTGTTTTCTTCAATTCTTTTTCTCTTTCATCTTGTCCTTCCTCAAAACTGTTTCGCTTCTGATTACTCCTCCCCAAACCTTCCCTACTTTCTATCACTCAACTTCTCTTACCTCTACTCCCTACTTTGCTATGGGGTAATATATTTCTATACCCAATTAAATGCATATGTTATTCCCTCTTTAAGCAAATTCTGATTAGAACAAGGTTCACTCAGTCTCCCTCACCTCCCCTTTTTCTCTCCACTGAAGAAAGACATTTCCTGGTTTTTATACGACATAATTTACCCCATTTTATTTCTCTCTTTCCTTTTCTCCTGCTACATTCCTCTGTCACCCCTCAATTTTATTTTTAGATATCATCCCTTCATATTCAACTCACATCTGTGCCCTCTGTGTATGTATGTATGTGTGTGTGTGTGTGTGTGTGTGTGTGTGTGTGTGTGTGTGTGTGTATATATGCCTTCAAACTATCTAATAATGACAAAGATCTTAGAAGTTTCAAATGCCTTCCCATGTAGGAATATAAAGAGTTGAATATTACTAAGTTCTTTATGATTTCCCTTTTCTGTTTAGTTTTACATGCTTTTCTTGAATCTTCTACTTGAAAGTCAAAGTTTCTGTTCAGCTCTTGTCCTTTCCTAACGAAGGCATAAAATCATATATCTCATTGAATTTCCATTTTCCCTGAAGGATTGTACTACCTTTTGCTGTGTAGGTGTTTCTTGTTTGTAATCCTTGCTCCTATACCCTCTGGAATATCATAACCCAAGCTCTCTTATCCTTTAATGGAGATTCTGCTAAATCTTGTGTTTTCCTGAGTGTGACTCTACAATAATTGAATTATTTCTTTCTGGCTGCTTGTAATCTGTTTTCCTTGATGTGATAATACTGAAATATAGGTACAAGATTAAATATTTGAATGATAAATAAATGACTATCTCTCCATCATATGCTTGCAATAGGGGGTAAATTTGTGATTTCATTGATAAAGGGAGCTCATAAAATGAAGAAATATCCAAGATGAGTATAAGTAGTCATTCCTTTGTTCTTCCAATTCAATCTTAGAGAGTTGTTCAGAGAATTTTAAGGACAAATTATATATCCAGGTTCAAACAGGCATGAGTAAGTAGTAATTCTTGACATTGAGGCCAGTTCTCTATAAGTTTTTCACTTTACCTCTTAACATTTTATGCTATTTGTCTTTCAAGTCATTGCAAAAGTGAGACTGGTGACCTGCATAGGCATTCCTCACTCAAAACAAAGTTAAGGGAGGAGCCAAGATGGTGGAGTAGAAAGACTCACATGTGCTAGGTCAGAACCCACAGCACAGAAATTTTCTGTAAAAAGACCTCCCCACAAATTCTGGAGCAGAGCAAGCCACGCAGAAACACATGGAAGAAATTTCCGTTCCAGAGAGCCCTAGAAAGCTGTACTCATGGGTCCGTCATGCACCAGACACAGAACACACCCCTGCGCTGCCCTGGTCATGTGGCCCAAGAGGAGCAGATCCGAGCAGGCTTCAGGGATGGAATGTCTGGCAGCCACGAAGGTTCCTCCACCCACAGGTGCCACAGGTCAGTGAGAGAGACTTCTGGGCTGGTGGAGAGGGTAGCTGGGTGTCTCCGTGACTCGGACCCCCTCGAGAGGCAGCAGCAGAGGGAGCAGCAGAGGCAGTGGTGGCGTCCCAGGTCTCCCACAGCAGTAGCCAGGAGCTCAGGGCCATTACTGAAGGTCTCCTCATAAGCCCCCTGAGGGAACTGGGCCTGGGAGGCGGTGCTGCCCCCACCTGAGAAAATGAATTTAATCTTACTCTGAATAGCAGCCCACCCACTGCTGAAAGCCCTGAGGCTGGGGAGCAGCATTTGAATCTCAGACAATAAGCAATAGTTGGGCAGATCTAGGCAGAGGTGGAGAGGAATCTCAGAAGACAAGTAACTGGCTGGGAAAATGCCTAGAAAAGGGAAGAAAAATAAGACCATAGAAAACTACTTTCTTGGGGAACAGATGTTTCCTCCTTTCATTTCAGATGGGGAGGAACAATAAGCAATACTTGACATCAGTGAAAGACATGGAGGTCGGGGCCTCTGTATGCCAGACATCGGAGGTGGATGTATGGTGGGCTCAGGCCATGGAAGAGCTCAAAAAGGATTTTGAAAATCAAGTTAGACAGGTGGAGGAAAAACTGTGAAGAGAAACGAGAGACATGCAAGAAAAGCATGAAAAATGGGTCAATACCCTACTAAAGGAGACCCAAAAAAATGCTGAAGAAAATAACACCTTAAAAAATAGGCTAACTCAATTAGCAAAAGAGGATCAAAAAGACAGTGAGGAGAAGAATGTTTTTAAAAGCAGAATTAGCCAAGTGGAAAAAGAGGTTCAAAAGCTCACTGAAGAAAATAGTTCTCTCAAAATTAGAATGGAACAGATGGAGTCTAATGACTTTCTGAGAAACCAAGAAATCACCAAACAAAACCAAAAGAATGAAAAAATGGAAGAGAATGTGAAATATCTCATTGAAAAAACAACGGACCTGGAAAATAGATCCAGGAGAGACAATTAAAAAATTATGGGAGTACCTGAAAGTCATGATCAAAAAAAGAACCTAGACATCACCTTTCATGAAATTATCAAGGAAAACTGCCCTGATATTCTACAACCAGAGGGCAAAATACATATTGAAGGAATCCATCAATCACTGCCTGAAAGAGATCCAAAAAGAGAAACTCCTGGGAACATTGCAGCCAAATTTCAGAGTTCCAAAGTCAAGGAGAAAATATTGCAAGTAGCTAAAAAAAAACAATTCCAGTATTGTGGAAATAAAATCAGGATAATACAAGATCTAGCAGCTTCTACATTAAGGGATTGATGGGCATGGAATAAGCTATTCCAGAATTCAAAGGAACTAGGACTAAAACCAAAAATCACCTACCCAGCAAAACTGAGCATAATACTTCAGGGGAAAATATGGACTTTTAATGAAACAGAGGACTTTCAAGCATTCTTGATGAAAAGACCAGAGCTGAAAGAAAATTTCACTTTCAAACACAAGAATAAGAAGAAGCATGAAAAAGTAAACAGCAAAGAGAAGTCATAAGGGACTTACCAAAGGTGAACTGTTTACATTCCTACATGGAAAGACAGTATTTGTAACTCTTAAAACTTTTCAGTATCTGGGTAGTTGGTGGGACCACACACACCCATACACACATGCATGCACAAACATAGAGAGACAGAGAGCACAGAGTGAATTGAATCGGATGGGATCATAGCTTAAAAGAAATTAAGGTAAACGGTGAGAGAGAAATGTAGTGGGAGGAGAGAGGGTGAAATGGAATGGGGTAAATTATATCTCATTCAAGAGGCAAGCAGGAGACTTTTTAGTGGAGGAAAAAAGAGGAGAGCTGAGAAAAAAAAAACATGAAGTTTACCTTCATCTCATCCGACTAAAGGAAGGAATAAAATGCACACTCATTTTGGTATGAAAACCTATCTTACAATACAGGAAAGTGGGGGAGAAGGAGATAAGCAGGAGGGGATGATGGAAGGGAGAACAATGGGAGGAGGGAGCGATTTGAAGTCAAACTCTTGGGGAGGGACAAGCTCAAAAGACAGAATAGAAACAATGGGGGTCAGGATAGGATGGAGGGAAATACAGTTAGTCTTACACAACACAACTATTATCGAAGTCATTTGCAAAACTACACATATATGGCCTATATTGAGTTTCCTACCTTCTCAAAGGGAAAGGGTGGGGAGGGAGAGATGGGGAGAATTTGGAACTCAAAGTTTTAGGGACAATTGTCGAATATTGTTGTTGCTACTAGGAAATAAGAAATACAGATAATGGGGAATAGAAAGTCATCTGGCCCTACAGGACAGAAGAAAAGATGGGAACAAGAGAAGGGAGGGAGGATAGAAGAGAGGGCAGACTGGTGATAGGGAAAATTAGAATGCTTGGTGTATTGGGGTGGGGAGAGGGGACAAATGGGGAGAAAATTTGGAACCCAAAATTTTGTGAATATGAATGTGAAAAAAAGTTAAATAAATAAATTTATATTTAAAAAAACAACAAAAAAACAAAGTCAAGTGCAAGTCATGTCAACACTTCTCTGATGGTATGTTCTTCTTCAACAATGAAGGATGGACAAACGTACATACATTATTACTACATTAGACTCTAGACATAAAATCAGAGGAATTTTACAGCTAAATTGGGATAACTGTGTTTTCTTTGGGTTAAATTTATCCATTTGTAGATTGGGAAATTGAATTTCAGAAAAGGAAAGCAATATTTCCTATGTCATCCTTAGATCTAGGACCTTTGAGCATAAATGAAATACTCTTACGAGTAACTTAGTACAGGTATCAAATAACTGATAGAGTTTAAGAAGTTGTTTGTATGAAAGCATGTAAGACCTTGACAAAATCTTTCCGGTTAAGGGAATAAATTCCTCTCTTCTCATCTTTCTTATAAAATTCTTGCTTTCTTTGACCTTTCAAGGTTTGCATTAATACAATATCTCCAGGGAATGAACAAGATAGCTGAGTAACAGCAAAGACTTGCTAATGCTCTCTCCCCCCCAAACCCAGCCAAATGTATGTAAAAATATAAACAAATTCTGAATGTGCAGAACACACCCAATGACAGAGTGAAGGGAATCTCCAGCCAAGGACTACCTGAAAGGTAGCCTAGAAGTGTCTATTGCACCATTCTTGCAGCAGAGCACAGTGCAGCTTGGGATACATCAACACAGAAGGGACCTGAGCAGGCTGTGGGGGAACTAAATCTCGGGTACCTGTGGTGCCTTCCAGACATTGCAACCCCAAAAAGTCAAGGACAATTTGGAAGCCATTGGAAAAAATACTGTGGGATTTTTGTGAGAGAGTGTTTGAAGGGTTGTTGGAGAGGGCAGGGAGCCCATGGAAGATGACCCTGTGGCATCAGCAACAGGGGTGGGGGTAGTAGCTCCGACTGTTTCTGGAGGTCTAGTCCTACAGATTGTGGTGGGTTCAAGGAACTGACACCTCCCCAACCCCCACTGGAAGCAGAAAAGTACCTTGACAAAGAGCTAAAAAATGAGGTAAATACCTGGGAAAATGAGCAAAAACAGGAATAAATCAGACTATAGATCCTTACTTTAGTGACAAGAAAGACCAAATCAGGCAAAGAGAAGAAAACCAAATCAAAATTCGTAGCCTCAAAGACTTCAGGACAAATACTAATTTGTCTCAGACCATGGAAGCATTTAAAAAGGATTTTGAAAATCAAGTTAGAGAAGAAGAGCAAAAGTGAGGAAGCCAAATGAGAGTGGTGCAAGAAAATCATGAAAAATGAGTCAACTGCTTGCTAAAGAAGACCAAAATTGCTCAGAAGATAATATTTCAAGAAATAGTCTTACCCAAATTGCAAAATACGTCCACAAAATCAATGTAGAGAAGAATGACCTAAAAAGCAGATTTGATCAGATGAAAAAGGAAATCTAAAAGCTCATTGAAGAAAATAATCCCTTAAAGATTAGAATGCAGCAGATGGAAGGTAATGATCTTATGAAAATGAAGAAATTATGAAATAAAGCCAGAGAAACTAAAAATAGCAGACTATGTAAAATATTTCATTGGAAAAACAACTGACCTGTAAAATAGATCAAGGAGAGACAGCTGAAAATTTTTTGTATTTCCTGAAAGTCATAATCAAAAAAACAGCATAAACATCATCTTTCAAGAAATTACCAAAGAAAAATGCCCTGATATTGTAGAACCAGAGGGTAAAGTAGATATTGAATCCACTGATCACCTCCTTAAAGAGATCCCAAAAGGAAAGTTCCTACCAATATTGTAGTCAAATTCAAGAGCTCCTAGGACAAGGAGAAAATACTGTACTCAGACAAAAACAAACTGTGCTAGTATTGTGGAAATACAGTCAGGATAACACAGAATCTAGAAACTTCTACATTCAGTAATGAAAGGACTTGGAATATTATATTCCAGAGATCAGAAGAGCTAGGATTAAAACCAAGAATCACCCATCCAACAAAACAGATTACAATACTCTAGGGGGGGAAATAGAACTTCAATGAAATACTAGACTTTCAAGCATTCCTGTTGAAATGATCAGAGCTGAATAGAAAAGCTTGACTTTCAAACACAAGTACCAAGAAAAACATAAAAAAAACAGGAAAGAGAAATCATAAGGAATTTAGTAAAGCTGAATTGTTTACATTCCTACATGGAAAGGTCATATTTGTAACTCTTGAGATTTTTCTCAGTATTAGCATAGTTGAAGGGATTACATACATATAGACAAAGGGCCCAAGGTGAGTTGAATAGGGAGGAATGATACCTAAAAAAGCAAATTAAGGAGTGAGAGATGAATATGTTGGGAGGAGAGAGGGATAAACAGAATCAGGCAAGTTATCTCATATAAAAGAGGCCAAAAATGTTTTTACAATGCAGGGGACAAAGGGGAAGGTGAGAGGGAAAGAGTGTACCTTACTCTCATCCCATTTGGCTGAAGGAGGGAATAACAAATATGCTCAACTTGGTGTGAAAATCTATCTTACACTACAGGAAAGTTGAGGGAAATGGGAAAAGTGGGGCATGGGTGGATAATAGAAGAGAGGGCAAATTGAGGGGTAATTAGAAGTAAACACTTGTAAGGAGGGATAGGGTCAAAAGAAAGAATAGAATAAATGGGAGTCGGCATAGGATGGAGGGACATATAGTTAGCATTTCACAATATGACTGCTATGGAAGTGTTGTGCATAACCACTCAAGTATAATCTGCACTGAATTGCTTGCCTTCTCAGAGGGGATTGGGAGGTGTGTGAAAGGAAGGTAGAGAAGTTAGAACTCAAAGTTTTAAAACGAATATTAAAAATTATCTTTACATGCAACTGGTAAATAAGATATAAAAACAATGGAGTATAAGAGTCTTTCTTGCTCTACCAGAAAATAAAAGGGATGGGGATAAGACACAGATGGGGTATAATAAAAGGGAGAGCAAATTGGGGGAAGTGGGAATCAGAATCTATGTTCTCTTGGGGTGGGTGAAGAGGAGAGATGGGGAGAAAATTTGGAACTCAAAATATTGGGAAGTGTCTGTCTAAAACTAAAAATAAATAAATAAATTTTAGAAAAGAAAAGGCAAGCAATTTTATATAGATTATACATATGCATCATACAGAGCATGTCCAATTTAGACATGTTGCAATGGGGAATGCCAACCAAATAATTCTAGAATTTTTTTATGTAGTTCTGTACTCAGATCTGTACTCAGGAGTCATCAGTTCTTTTTATGTAAACATCCATGGTCTTTCACAGATAACAGGAAGTGGTTCAATAAAGACAGCTATTTTAGCAAATAAAATAAAATAAAAGAAATATCTGCGTGTGAGAAATAACCAGACTTGCTCAGATTAGAAAAACAAAAGGAAAGCAGAAATGACTGAAAAATATCTTGATATAGTCCATGTTCTTGAATGATGATCCCAGTTCCCATTTTCATTTTTAATTTGATTCCACTAGTAATGACTACTATATCAACTCAGAATTCTACTATTATTTTTGAGGGATTAGGTGTGTCTTTCTAATGCTATTGCTCATGAGTGTTCAGTGGTTTGTTTTTCGCATGATGGCAATTAGTTATCCTATTTAGCATTGATAAACATGTAGTTTCTAGAGTGGGGCAGCTAGGTGGCACAGTGAATAGACTGCCAACTCTAGAATCAGGAAGACTTATCTTTGTGATTTCAAACCTGACATTTACTAGCTGTATGACCCTAGGGAACATTCTTACCCCTGTCTGCCTCTGTTTCCTAATCTATGAATGAGCTGGAGAACGAATAGAGAAACCACTCCAGTGTCTCAGCCAATAAAAGTTCAAAATAGGTTCAAAAAGAGTCAGACACTACAGAAATAACTGAACAACTACAACATTTTCTAAGCTGACATTCTAAGAATATTTAATGCAGAACTTTCACCCCTGAGCCAGTATGCTCTGCTAATATAATCTGCAGAATTCAGAGGAAAACAGTTGAAGGGGCAAAGGCATAAATCACCCTTCCTAGATGTTCTTTTTCATATCTGGCATACCTTTCATTGCTTGGTTCATTGTAGCACTTTTCATCAGAATCCAAGTTGTTTCCTCCTAAGTCAGATGTTATTATCAGTTGATCCTGAAATGCTGCTATGGTGATAAGGGAAGATGGAAAGCTGTCAATATTTTCAAAGTTCATGTGGTTCTCCTCTGATTTAAGGGAGAGTTGTGGAGGAGAACTGAACTAAAATGCCTGGGGCTCTGCTTTTTTTTTTTTTTCTTAATGATAGAAACATTCTCACTTGAATTAGCTGGAGTACTCTCTTCTATATATTTGCTAGAATCTCTCAGGCTTAATATCTTATTCATAATCCACTGAGTGTGAGCATATTTCCTCAATCAATTTGAACTTCCTTTTGATATCACTCTAGTTGACTGAGAAATGTTGCACTTATTCTAAATTCTATGTTCCCCTGATCCACCTTGTCATGGTGGAGGAACTTGCATAATGAAGCATGATATATCCAATTCAATGTTATCCAAGATGGCCAGGTCATATTGGAGAGTTTTGACAAAAAGAAGGAAATGGCAAAGCATTCTTACATCTTTGTCAAGAACATACCATGGACATACCATACCATCATTAAATGATAAAATAGAAGAAATTGAAAAATAAGCTCCTCACATTATAAGGTGCCAGAAATGGTACTGGGGAAGAATGAAGGACAAATACAAGTAACTCTATTTCTAATGAAGTCGTCAGGCCAAAGGAAAAAAAAAAAATCTCAGCTGCTGATACATTTGTTGATGACTGGAAGTCAATGCTGTAAAGACCAATATTATATAGGAACCTGGAATGTACAATCTATGAACTAAGGTAAGTTAGAGTTGGTCAAACAGGAGAAGTAAAAATTAAACATTAACATCTTAAGTTTCAGTGAACTTAAATGGATGGGAGTGGTTGAATTTCATTCAGATGATAATTGCACATGCTCCTGTGGGCAAGAAGAGTCCCTTAGAAGTAAAATAGTAGACCTCATAATCAACAAAAAGGTGAGCAAAGCAGTACAGTGGTATAATCTCAAAAATGCTTGAATGATATATTTTTGAATCTAAGGCAAATAATTCAACATCAAGTAATGTAAGTCTGTGCTTCAACCACTGATGCTGAAGAGGCCAAACTTGATTAGTTTTATAAATATCTACAACATATCCTAGAAATAACACCCCAAAGAAAAATGTCACATTCATTATAGCTGATTGGAATGCCAAGGTAGTGGGAAAAAAAAGATAATGGGAGTAACGGGCAAGTTTAGCCTTAGAGTATTAAATGAAGCAAGGCAAAGATTAATAGAATTTTGTCAAGAAAACGCACCGACCATAAGAAACACTCTTTATCAAAAACTCAAAAGGTGATTCTGCACATAGATATCACCAAAAGGTTAATATAGTAGTCAGGCTGATGATATACATTTCAGCAAAAGTGGGAGACATTCTATACATGTAGTTCAAACAAGATCTTGAATTTACTGTGGATCATATCATAAGTTTCTTATTGTAAAATTCAGACTTATATTGAAGAAAATAGAGAAAAGCATCATATATCCTTTATGAATAAGGAGTGGAGGTTATGAATAGATTTAAGGGATTAGATCTGGTAGATAGAGTGCCTGTAGAACTGTGGACAGATGTTCAAATATTGTGCACAGGAGACAGGAAACAAATTCCAAAGTAAAAGAAGAGCAAGAAAGCAAAATGGATGTCTGATTAGGCTTTACAAATAGCTAATAGTAGAAAGAAAGTGAAAGGGAAAAGGTATACTCATTTGACTACAGAATGCTAGAGAATATAAGGAGAGATAAGAACGTTTTCTTAATTGAGCAATGCAAAGAAATTAAAGAAAGCAATAGAATGAGAAACACAAGAATTCTTTTCAAGAGTATTAGAGGTATCAAGGAAAAGTTCCATGTAAAAATGGGCATGATGAAAGACAAAAATGGTAGGGTTCAACTAAAGCAGAAATGATTAATAAAAGGTGGCAAGAATACAAAAAAAAATAGAACAAAGATCTTAAGATCTTTGAAATCCACCATTACTGATATAGAACCAGATATCCTGGAGAATGAAGTCAAGTTGCTCTTTAGACACATTGCTAGCCATGAGTGGGAGTGATAGAATACCCACAGAGCTATTCAAAACCCTAAAAGATCATCCTGTTTAAATGCTGCATTCAATATGCCAGCAAATTCGAAAAACACAACAGTGTCCTCTTGATTTGAAAAGATAGCTATACATCCCAATCTCAAAGAAAGGCAATAGCAAAGAATATTTACCAAGCATATGCACTCATTTCACATGCCAGCAAGGTTATGCTTAAGATTCCACAGGGAAGAGTTCAGCAAAATGTGAAGTGAAAATTACCAGAATAACAGGCTGATATTTGAAGAGGCAGAGGAATTAAAGATTAAATTGGCAACATTTGCAGGATCATGGAGAAGGCAAACAAGTTGCAGGAAAAAAAAACCAAAACATTTATTCCTGCTTCGTTGATTACACTAAAGCCTTTAACTATGTAGATCACAAGAACTTGTGGCAAGTCAACAAAGATATGGAAGAATTAGAAAATCTTTCTTTTCTTCTGAAGAATCTAAATGAGGGACAAGAAACAGCAATTAGAACCAGACAGAAAAAAAAAAAATTATTAGCTTAAGATTGGGAAAGGAGAATCAGAAGGGTCTGTATTGTCACTTTATTAATTTATTTGCATAGTACATCAGGCTAAATGCCAGGTTACATGGATAAAAAACTGGAATTAATATTATTTAAAGGGCCAGTGCTGATGTAGTAGGGATTGTGAGGTACCGTCCAGGTTTTACTTGAGACTCGTACTAACATGAGCCGCTACCTTTTCAGAACAATTGGCTCATCATCCCCACTCTTGATATGTAAGGATGAGAACATCCTGAACTTGCAGGTGTACCCCAAGACTGTGCCTCCCTAAGGCGGTCTCTCTAGGAGGAACTATATTAGGGAGTGTAAGAAATAATCTAAAAAGTCCTCATGGAAATGACGTTGGTTGTTTGAATATTCTCACAATGAACAATTCTGCTTGCTTTCTGGTAATAACTTATATAAATCTTGCCTATCCAGTTAATAAATAAGAGCTGTCCTTTACAACTCTTCTCCTGGCCCCATGTCTACTTTTCTCTTACTATCTCTCAGCAATCACAATTGGTAGCCCCCACGGCCACTCTGCTGCAAATGGTGCCCAGAACAGGGACTATGTTACTGTAACCAGTGCCTGATCTCTATCAGCGACAGGTACCTGAGGGATTGCTGTGAAAATCGGAGCTCCGGACAACGCAAAGGTAAGGGCAAAAACTGTGCCTCCTCATCAGGGAGGGCTTTTTTGAGACAGTCACCAGGTTTGCCCGGATAGGGCACACAAAAGAAAATAGTTTTACAAGCCTCCTCATCAGGGAGGGTTTCTTTAGAGTCAGACTCAAAAAATAGTTTTACAAAAGGTAGTTTTAACAAACCAAATTTGGTGAAAAGAAAGTAACATGGGACTCACATATTCAAAACGTAGAGAGTATTATTTAAAGATCTTAAAGAAGCAGGATAGAGGAACTTCATTCACAGAAATGCTTCAGGGAGCCCAAGAAATTTTTCCTAATTTCCTATACAGACTCATACGTACATTTACAGAGATCTGCAGCTGAAGAAGAAGCATGTGCAATTTTATTACAAAAGTTAGCAATAGCAAATTGTAACGAGAACTATAAAAGAGCATTAGCTGGGGGCAGATCAAATATGACCATCACAAAGGGAAGGAAGATGGAAAGACCCCCAGCTATTTCTGGAAGTCAGGCTTACTGGTGCTCTCCAAATATGATTCCCAACTGTGACTACGGGTGGAAAGGGGCAAGTATAAGTCTGTTAAGTATAGTACCACAAGAAGCAAGAACATTTTCAGGACAGCATGACTAGGGTTTAGGTGAGGAAAAGAGAAGTTCTTGAGGTTGAGCCCCCTAGACAGAATTCAGAAAACACAACAAGAACAGCAATAACAGTAAGAGGACATGAGGCCTAGGTCACCATTAACCACAAGTCAGGATTAAAGTTTGGTTAATATTAAACTGCTAAAAATAAAGCAACACAAATTAAAAATTAAAATTAGTAAGCAAAGGAAAAAAAGACCTGACCACTGACAGCTACATTGGTGTGAGATATTTGAGTTCATATTCAGATGAAAACCATAAGGTAGAAAAAAAAAAAAAAGCTACTCCTAACCTAAAGAGTAATATCAAATGGTCACAAGCCCAAAAAGACAATTTGAAATAATTTAGGAATGAATTAAAAAAACATAAGAGAGAATTAGAAAAATTGGAAAAATGTTCAAGCAATTCAAGAAAATTATGAAAATAAAGTTAAACTACTAGAAAAAGAGATTCAAAATCTGTTTTCAATATATTTGAATTTATTTTAAACAAATGCAAAATAGGAAAAAAATATTTCCATATATACACAGCAGAACATAAGAGAAGATTCAATCCAAAGTAATAAGTCTCCATTTCAAGAAAACCTATATAATACACATTTTTTCAAACCTGTCTATCTTGGCTTCCTTGTATGTTTTCTTTTGTGCTCTGTTGTGTATGTTTTGCTTTATTTTCCTGCTCCACCTTTCCAAGAGGCTTCAGTTAAGTGTGGATCTATCAATCAATTTATCTATCTATCTACATATGAGTATGCATATAAACATATATGTATATATAGTATACACTTATATTCACACACATATAGTCATGCATACACATGTACAAAAATATATATGCATCTATACACATATACACATGCACATATATGCACATAGGCAATCATAAATGCAGATATTCATAACTATAAATATATATATGCACGTATGCACTCAAATCAACATGTATAAGATTGTATTATGCTTATGTCCACTTGTCATGTGTTTGTAGGTGGTTAGCACCTTCTCCTCATAGGTAAAAGTCTTTCCCTATTTTCCTCAATCCACTAGCTCATCATTTCCTACATATTGCATAAAATATGTTTTGTGTTTATGTTGGTAAAATTCCCATGTTGATTTTGGCAGGTGTATAGTCATATTTTTACATTGTCTATTTATTTTTATATTTTATGGAGAGGGATAGAATAGTTTTTAATATTATTGTTCTGTGAAACTGTGATAAATCATTTTGCTGACCAGAGATCTTAAGTTCCTCAGAGATTATTATCTTTAAAACGTTGTTATAACTGCATAAATTTGTAAATTGTTCCCCTTTTCTATTCACTTCATTTTGTAAACAATTCTTCCAAGGGTTTTTTCCCTGAAACTAGTACCTTCATCATTTTTAAAAAACACAATAATATTCGTTTATCATAATGTATTCATTCATCTCAAACTGATGGCACCCCCTCAGTTTCCATTTATTTACTGCCACCAATATGAAATACTATGAATACTTCATCTTTTTATTAAAGCCTTAATGAGGTATAGATATAGCGCAGGTATCACTGGGTCAAAGAAATGCATAATTTCAAAAATTTTACACACTGTGCCAAATTGCTGTCCATAATGTTTAGACAAGTTTATAGTTAATAGTTCATTTGTTTCAGCAGTAGCCATTTTCTTTCTTTTGTCATATTAGGAAATATGATTGCTTTGAGATGATAGTTCAGAATTACTTTTATGTGTCTTTCTTCAATTATTACTGATTTTTAACTTTTTTCATGGCTATTGATAGTTTTGATTTCTTGCTTGAAAAAATTAAGAGTTGATATCAAGTTCTCGTTTCTCAACTGACTGCAATACTCTATGATTCCGTGGTTTCTTGATACTTCAGCCAAGTCTGAATCTCTTGCTTTCTCTTGGTGCTAAGTGGCCTACTACTTTACCTCATGTCACCCTCTTCTCCAACAAAACTCTGTGGCCAAAAACTGTCATCACAGATGGCCATCCTTCTGGTGATGAATCTCTCCAAAATTAGTGAGGATGATCTTTGGATGACAGTCAATCTCTAGGCCCATGGTCAGAGCTGTGATAGCTGTGAAAAAACATCAGAACGATACTTTATTTAAGGAAGATGTAAGTTAGTTGAAGAAATGTAAAGTATTATACCTTTATCCTAATATACCAACCCCACCAATATACGATGAAGAAAACATCTTTGGATGTTAGATATTTTGTTTATGTGAACAAGACATAGGTATTTAAAAGACAACATGGTTTAATCCAGAGATATCCATGGATTTTTGACTTAGTAGAACTGGATCTGAAGTTAAACTATTTTAGCTATTAATTCTGTGACTGTAGAAAATTTATTTATTTTACCTCATTTTCTTCATTTGTGAAATAATAAAAAACTATTGCTTTGTTTGTTGGTTGTTGCTGGCCTTCATCTTCAAAGAAGACCAAAATGACATTACCATGATAAACTGAAATTTCAGTGTGTCCAACTGTGATTGTATCATTTTTTATCCCAGGGCTGATGATGCATTGGATAGAGCAGAGTGGAGATATCACTGGAACTGGCATCAGGAAGACTTTATTTCATAATCCAACCTCACATACTCACTAGTTTTGTGATTTTGGACAAGTGATTTATTCTCTGTTTGCTTCAGTTACCTCAATTTTTAAATGGGTATAATAATGCACATACCACCACGGCTTGTTGTGAGAATTAAATGAAATATTTGTAAAACATTTTTCCCAATCCTTGGCACACAGTAGGTACTATATGAAGGCTAGCTGCTATTATTATTATCATCACTACTTTTTCATCACAATATAATTTGAAATATTAGTGCCAAAATCAAACAACATCAACAAAATGGAGTACTGTACAGTGATGAACAAATGCAATCACTTCCTATTTATGAGGGAGTTACATAAGGGACAATGTAGTACACTTTTAATACTCTTAGTAGAGGCATCAAGGAGGAAGCTACTCCAGTGATTTGGTGAGAAGCATGGACAGTCAACTAGTATTGACTGGCAAATGAATCTGAAGTATTGATTTTAGAAGATGGACTTAGTGTAGTAAAGAGAGAGGAGTGACACGGAGTCTAGCACCCAGAAAGAAATTGGGAGCAAGATAGAGTGGTCAGAAGCTACAGGAGTTGTTGTAATTGGTGTACAGAGATTGAAATCTTCTAGGTTAAGATTGAAACAGTGCCTGAGGAGACTAGAATCAACCATCTCCACTAAATATATGAGAATGAGATTTGAATGGGTGCACATATTTTGATGAAGTGATGGTGGACAGGGGGTGTTGGCATTGTTTACAATCCTGCTGCTCACATCCATTATGCATTAATGTCAGTAATTGGAAGAATGGATGCTTGATAATTATTTACAGTTCTTATGCCACTTATCTAATATGGAATTACTCAGTTCTCAGTGGTCTGTAAAAGGGAATAGAAAGTTTCTGCAGCTCACAAAGCGACCTAGAGCTTGAATTATGAGTTAGCAGTAAGTGACAATGTGAATTGGGTGTTAATAAATTTGTGGGAAGAATGCAAAACATGAGTTGGGCTTCCCCAAAAACAAATGACATCATAGGCTACTTTAAAAGAAATGCTGTATAGAGAATGATGGAGATTATTTTACTTGCCTGGACTGATGATGTTTCAAGTTGTGTTCAATTCTTGAAAACCATTTTAACTAGGACTTTGAAAAGATAGAGACTAAGGAGAGTGTAGCAACCAGAATGATGGAGACCTGAAGATCATGCCATATAGAAATTGAGGATATTTAGCCTAGAGATGATATTCCCATCTTCCAAATATTCCTAAGGCCATAACTTTGAAAAGGAGGAAGACTTATTTTACAAGGCCTTGAAAGGCATAAGTAAAACCAACGAGTAGGCATCTTTTAGCTTAAAGGAGGAATTTCCAAATAACTAGAGTTTTCCAGTGTTTCATGAAGGTAGTGTGATCTTCATCACCGAAAATCTTTAGTGAGATATGTCTGATGAGATCAGATGCTATTAGGCTCTGATATGTCAGATATTTGGCTCTTCCTTATGGCAGCAGATAAAAACTGTAAGTTCCTGTCTCCTGTCGACTGCTATTTACAAATTATAATACAGCCAAAGTTCTTGCCTGGGGTCTGTGAATTTAAATAGTGTATACATGTTGTATATATATATATATATATATATATATATATATATATATATATATATATGTATGCACATATATATGTATATGTATGTATGCACATATATATATATGTATGCACTTATGTGCGTATAATATATATATATATATATATATATATATATATATATGTATGTATGTATTTTCAGTTCTTTGCCATCACAAGAAGAGCTGCTATAAATATTTTTCTATATGTGGGTAATTTTCCCATTTTTATGATTTCTTTGGGATATAGCACTAGGAGTGGCATTGCTGGGTCAAAGAGTATGCACATTTTATAGTTCTTTTGGCATTGTTCCGAATAGCTCTCCAGAACGGTTGGATCAGCTTGCTGCTCTACCAATAATGAATGTGTTCCAACTCTGCCACATGCATCCTTTTCCTGTTTTGTCATGTTATCCAGTCTGATTGGTGTAATGTGGTACCTCAGGGATGTTTTGATTTGCATTTCTATTAAATTGGGATTTAAGGACTTTTTTTCACATAACCATAGATTTCTTTAATTTCTTCTGAAAACTGCCTGTTCATTTCCTTTGACCATTTGTCAATTGGGGAATGACTTGTACTCTTGCAAATTTGACTCAGTTCTCTACATGTTGTAAAAATTCTTTCTCAATTTTCTGCTTCCCTCCTAGTCTAAGTTTCATTGAATTTTTGATTTAATGTAATCAGTATTACCATTTTGCATTTCATAATGTTCTTTTGGTCATATGATCTTGTATTTGGTCATAAATTCCTCCATTCTTCATAAACCTGACAGTTAAGCTATACCTTATTTCTATAATTTATTTTTAATATTGCATTTATACCTTGACTGTGTACAACATTTCTGACTTAATTCTGATGTACAGTGTGAGGCACTGGTCTACGTCCAGTTTCTGCCATGCTATTTTCCGGTTTTTCTAGCATTTTTTGTCAGTGAATTCTTATTCCAAAAGATGGGGTCCTTGGATTTACCAAACAATAGACTGAGGTCGCTACTGACTACTGTCTTTTTTGTATTTTACCTATTCCATGGATCTACCCTACTGTTTCTTAGGGAGTACCAAGTTGTTTTAATATTTGCAGCTTTATAACACAATTAAAATTTTCTATGGTTCAGCTATCTACCCTAGCATTTCCTCTCATTAATTTCCTTGATATTCTGGATATTTGATTCTTTCAGATTAATTTTGATATTATTTTTCTAGCTTTATAAAATTTTAGATACTTTGATTGGAATGGCACCTAATAAGCAAATAAAATTAGGTAGAATTTTAATTTCTATTATATTAACTCAACTTAAAAGCAATTGATATTTTTCTTCCAATTATTTATATCTGGTGGTATTTGCATAAAAAAGTATTTTGTTGTTGTGTTTATATAGTTCCTGAATGGACTTTGGCAGGCAGAATCACGAATATTTTATAACGTCTACAACAATCTACAATTTTATAACGTCTTTTTGTCTCATACTTTGGGCTTTCTTAGTAACATATATAAATGCAGATGATTTATGTGGGTTTGTTTTGTATCTTGCAACTTTGCCAAAGCTGTTTATTGTTTCAAGAAGTTTTTTTTTATGCTTGATTCTCTATGTTTTTCTAAGTATATCATCATGTCCTCTGAAAAGAGTGATAACTTAGTTTCTTATTTGTGTATTCTAATTCCTTCTATTTCTTTTTCTTCCTTTATTGCAAAAGCTTTTAGAACCATATTGAATAACAATTTAAATGGACATCATCGTTTCAACCCTGGTCTTATTGGAAGTGCATGTAGATTTGTCACGTTCAGGGAGGAGAGGTTGAGTTCTCCCACTAGCACAATTTTACTATTTTTTCTGTAACTCCATTAACTTCTCCTCTAATAATCTGGATTCCATACCATTTGTTGCATATATGGTTAGTAATGATATTATTTCATTGTCTATGGTGTCTGTTAGCGAGATATAATATTATTCCTTATCTCTTTCGATTAGATCTGTTTTTGCTTTTACTTTGCCTGAGATTAAGATTGCTATCCCTATTTTTTTTTTTTTTTTACTGTAGCTGAAGCATAATATATTCTACTTTGGTCTTTTACCTTTACCTTGTGTGTATTCCCCTGTTTCAAATGTATTTCGTGTATACAACATATTTCAGGATTACAGTTTTAAATCTATTCTCCTATCTGCCCCAATTTTATGGGAGAGTTCATTCAATTCACATTCAAAAGTTATGATTACTATATGTGTCTTTCTCTCTATCCTAATCTGCCACCCTTTATGTATGCTTTTATTTCTCCCCTTTCCCTTCTTCCTCAAAAGTTTTATTTTTGTCCAATGTCTCCCTCAATCTTCCCTCTCTTATATTAGCTCCCCCTTTTACTCTGCCTTTCCATTTAACCACTTTTTTCCCTCCCTTCTAACCAACCGTTCATTTTCTTTCTCCTTTCCCCTTCTACTACTTGTAGGGCAAGTTAAATTTCTGTACTTAACTGAGTTTGTTATTCTTTCCTTGAACCAAATCTGAAGAGAAAAGCTCAAACAATGCTCATCTCCCTCCATTCTTACCATCTACTGTAGTATGTTTGGTGCCTCTTGACGTGATGTAATTTATCGTTTTCTGCCTCATCCTTTTCTCTGCTCTCATTACAATCCCTTTGCACAATTTAATTGCATTTTTCTCATCACATCAGTTAATTTATCCCTACTCCCTTTATGTCTGTATATACCTTTTCGGTGCGGCTAGGTGGTGCAGTGGCTAGAGCACCAGTCTAGGAGTCTGGAGGACCTGAGTTCAAATCTCACCTCAGTCACTTGACATGCACTAGCTGTGTAATCATGGACAAGTCACTTAACCCCAATTGCCTCATCCTGGGCCGTCTTCAGTCATCCTGATATATATCTGGTCACTAAATTCAGATGACGGAGAAGAAGTGAGACTGGTGACCTGCACAACCTTCCCTCACTCAAAACAAAGCCAAGTGCAAGTCATGTCATCATTTCTCTGACATGGATTTCTTTGGCAATGAAGGATGACCACACACATATCCCTTTTAAATGGCAGAGCAAATATATATTTATTAAGGGTATCAGTTATCATACTCCCATATAGATTGGAAAACAGTTTGTGCATATTGAATAATAGGTTGTTTTTCTCTTTTTTTCCCCTACTTCTCCTCCTTTGCCTCCCTTGAGTCTTGTATTTGAAGATAAAATTTTCTATTGAGTTCTGGCCTTTTCATCAGTAAGGTCTGGAAATCCCCTATTTCACTGAATATCCATCTCCTTGCCTGAAAGATTATGATCAATTTTGCTGGAGAGCTGATTCTTTGTGGTAGTCCAAGCGCCTTTGCCTTATGAATTATCATATTCCAATTCCTCCTGATCTTTTAATATAGAAGCAGCAAAGTCCTGTGTGATCCTGAAAATAGTTAACTGATATTTGAAATGTTTCTTTCTGGATGCTTGCAGTATTTTATCATTGATCTGTCAGTTCTGGAATTTGGCTAAAATATACCTTGGTTTATATATTTGGGATCTCTTTCAGAAGACAATCAGTGGATTCTTTTGATTACTTTTTTGCCCTCTGAATTTAGGATCTCTGGGCAGTGTTCCTTCATGATTTCTTGGTAGATATTGGCAAGGCCCTTTTTTTTTTTTCACCACGGCATTCCAGTAGACAAATAATTCTTGGATTTTTCTCTCCAAGATACATTTTCCAGGGCACTTGTTCTTCCAATGGGACATTTTACATTTTCTTCACTTTTTTTCATTCTTCAGATTTTGGTTCACTGATTCTTGATGTCTAACAGAGTCATTATCTTCTACTTGCTCAGTTCTAACTTTTAAGGAATTCTTTCCTCAGTTAGCTTTTCTGCCTCCTTTTGAATTATTTGTCCAATCTTTCTTTTCTCAAACATATGTATGTGTGTGCATATATTAATATATAATATGAATATACATATAAATATATATTTATAAATATCTACGTGATTTATTTATTTTTTATTTCTCGACATTCACATCCACAAGAATTTGAATTTAAACTTTTCTCCCTATTTCTCCCGAACTTACCCCCCAGGACAGCATGCACCTCTTTCAATCCTTCCTCAGATCTGTACTCCCATCTATTACCCACACTTCTTCCAACCCCCCTTCTCTCTCACTTCTTGTAGGGCAAAATAGTTTTTTATATGGCATCGTCTGTATATCTTAATTTCAAAATGCATGACAAAACAATTTTAATATTCATTATTAAAGTTCTCAATTCCATATTCTCACTCACCTTCCCTACCCACTCTCATTGAGAAAGCAAGAAATTGAATGTAGGTCATATCTGTGTAACAATGCGAAGCATTTACATAATAGTTATGTTGTAAGAGACTAACCATATTTCCCTCTGTCCTATCCTATCCTGCATTTATTCCATTCTCTCCCATGAGCTGTTCTCCCACAATAAGGATTGTTTCTGATTGTTCCTTTCCCCAATATGCTGCCCCTTCTATTATCTTCGCCACCTATCCCCTTCCCCCTTGCCTTCATGCCTGGGAAAATTGTTTTCCATATAAAATTGAGTGTGTGTTATTCCTTCCTTAAACCAAATCCCATGAAAGGAAAGAACAGTTATTTCCTTTCATCCTCGCCTTTGATCTCCATTGTAAAAGCTTTCTTCATTCTTTTATGTGTGATGATTTCCCACATTCTACCTCTCCCTTTGTCTTATTCCTAGTACATTCCTTTCAAAAGTAAATTTATTTTTTAGGTATTCTCCCTTTATATTCAGCTCTTGGGTCCTAAATCAGTGTGTGTGTTTGTGTGTGTATATATTTATATGAATATACATATATATATATACATGTATGTTTATGACTGTGTGTATATAAATGTGCTTGTATATGTATATATACATATACACTAATATATGTATGATATGTACACATATATACACATATGTATAAACACATGTATATAAGTATGTGTATATATGTATGTGCATGTCTATATATATACGTGCATATATGTGCATATACTCCCATATATTTTATAGTGTTTATCTTGGCTTTAAATGGGATATATCTTTCTATCTCTTGCATTTGGGCTTTATTAGTAATATATGGAAATGCAGATGATTTATGTAAATTTCTTTTGTTACCTTCAACTTTCTTGAAGTTGTTTATTATTTCAAATATTTTTTTTACTCAATTCCCTATGATTCTCTAAGTATATAATCATATCAATTGCAAAGAGTGATAATAGTTTCTTCTTTGCCTATTCTAATTCCTTCTATTATGTTTTCTTTTCTTATTGCTAAAGCTAACATTTCTTGTACCATGTTAAAAACAATGTTGATGATGGATCTCCTTGTTTCATCTCTGATTTTACTGGAAATACATCTAGCTTATCCCTGCTACATACAATGCTTGCTGATGGTTTTAGGTTGATTCTGCTGACTTTTTTTAAGGAAGTCTCCATTTATTCCTATGGTATCAAATATTTTCAGTAGAGATACGTGCTATATATTGCAAAAAGGTGTTTTATTTTTACATCTACTGAGACATTATTGAAATAAAAATATGGTTTTTGTTAGTTTTGCTTTTGATATGGTCAACAGTGCTGATAATTTTCATAATTGTGAACCAGCCCTGCCTTGATACAAATCCTATCTGATCATAATGTATTATTCTCATGATAAGTTGCTACATTCTTTTCACTGATATCTTATTTAAATTTTTTTACATCTATGTTTATTAAAGAAATTCGTCTATAATTTTCTTTCTCTGTTTGGGGTCCTCTGGGTTTAGGTATCAGAACTGTACTTGTATCATCAAAATAATTTGGTAGGACTCCACCCACTTTCCCAAATAGTCTACATAGTATTGGAATTAGCTGTTCTTTAAATATTTGATAGAATTACCTTCTAAATCCATCTGGTTGTGGAGATTTTTTTCTAGGGAGTTCCTTGATGACTTGTTCAAATTTCCTTTTCTGAGAGAGGGTTATTTAAGTATTTGACTTCCTCTTCTGGGAATCTGGGTTACACACACACACACACACACACACACACACACACACACACACACACACACTTGTGTATATATATATATATATATATATATATATATATATATATATATATATATATATATACATACACATATAGGCATGTATGTATTTAAAGTATTGTCCACCTCACTTAGATTGTGACACTTATGGACACACAGTTGGCCAAAGTAATTTTTAGTTATTGTTTTAATTTCTTAGTTGCTGCAAGTGAATTCACCCTTTTCATTGTTGACATCGGTAATTTGATTTTCTTCTCACTTTTTTTTGTAATCAAATTCACCAATGTTTATCAATTTTGTTGCTTTTTCAATAAAAGCAACTTTTAGTTTTATTTTTTAGTTCACTACTTTTCTTAATTTCAGGATTTTTTAATCTCTCTTTTGCTTTTCATTATTCCTAATTCCATAATTGCTTGGGGATTTTCAATTTGTTCTTTTTCTGGCTTTTTCAGTTGCATGCCCAGTTCATTGATCTCCTGTTTCTCTGTTTTATTAATGTAGGCATTCGATGTTATAAAATTTCTCGTGAAGACTGTTTTTGCAGTGACCCATATGTTTTGTAGATTAGTTAAATTTTCAAATTCTTTTGAATGAAGTTACTGATTGTCTCTATGATTTGTTGTTTAACTCACTCATTCTTTAAGATTAGATTATTTTCTTTTCTTTTAATTTTTGGTCTATCTTTCCCTGACCTTTTATTACATATATATATTTTTTTTTTTTGCATTATGATCTGAGAAAGCTGCATTAATTATCTCTGCCTTTCTGCTCTGGTTTGTGAGGCTTTTATTCAGTAGTACATGGTCATCAATTTTTGCATATGAATGAATCTCCATTCAGTTTTATTTCATTTTGTCAATCTCTCCTTTGATCAATAGGATTTCTATTTAATCAAGTGGGAAGTGTTGATTTGTTGTTGTTTTGTCAAAAGTTTTGCTTTTAACTATATACGCAATTTTAATTTGCTTTTTTATCTCCTTTATTGGTATTTTTTATAGATATACATGTACAAATAATTGCTACTCTTGCTGCATTATCTCTCCTCTTTTTCATATTAACTCATTGTTGCTACCATCTTTAAGTAAATTGATGCTTCACTAATTTACACTTTGATGCACCTTATTTTTTTTATTTTCCTACTTAGTTTTTAACTAATGTTTTGAATCCTTCCTTCAAGCAATCGAAATTTAGTGTATTTTTCATTTTATTTAGGCAAATAAAAGTACATTTAATATTTCTGCTTTTGAGAATTTATTAAAGGTTCTTTTTTTTCTAATCATCAATAAATAAATACAACTACGGACTTTAAAAAAGATAAACCAGTGCAAGATTCTGGGAAGATAATGGAGTAGTTCAGAAAATTCCAGTACAAAATTGAAACATTGCTATAGTATAGGGAATGACATGTTGGTTTACTTAGACAATTATGAAAAAAACTTAAACTTATAGAGGAAGATTATTCACCCTCAGAGAAACAGAGGATAAAAAAGTGTAGCACAGCCTTACCCAGATGTGAATATATGTATAATGTGATAATGTGTATATATATATGTATGTATGTATATATATATACATATGTGTGTGTTTGTGTGTGTGTATAACTGTAGATATCTAAGTATCTGTGTATGTGTTTGTGTGTATATGTGTGTGTGTAAACATATTTGTGTGTATATAAATACTTTTGTGCATGTGTATATATTAATATTTATTCATAATTGTAGCCTTGAAAGGGGCAGGGGAGACAGGAAAAAGAAAAAAAATGTCAAAATACATAGAACAGAGGGAAACAAATAAAAGACTGATAGGTCTGAATATAATGTGTGATATTTATTATATAGACCTTCCTGAAATAGAAATTTATTGCTGTATATTTTGAATCCTTTCATATTCCTTTGTGCACAGGGAAATGTTTTTTGTTCTTTTATTCTTCTGTATTTTGTGTTTGTTTTAGAATTTAAGTTTATAATAAGTTTCAATTTCTGTTCTTAATTTGTATTTAAATTGTAGCGTTTAAATTAAATAAATTAATGATAAAATAAAAGAAAAAGTTCAGTAAAATTGCAGGCTAAAAATGTAAATCTCAAAAATGGTCAACATCTCTGTATATTACTAATGGTAAGAGAAAGAAAGAATAATTCCATTTAAAGTAACCACATAGAGTATAAAATACTTGGAAATATATCTGCCAATATATACATGGGAAATATATGAAGGTCATTGCATAACATTCTTCACACAAATAAAGAATCTAAAATATTAAAGAAATGTTAATTGATCAAGGGTAAGATGAAACAATGTAATAAAAATGACAATACTACCTAAATATATTTACTATTTCACTGCTTTGAATTGGAAAGGGATGTCATCAGAGATATCTTCGCAGAGGAGGGGACTATCATTTGCCTTATTTTTTAATCCCTAGTACTTGTTGATGAGCAAGTGATAGGCACTTAATAAATGTTTATGCCATCATCGTAATACAAGTGGTCACCACCACTCACCTGGAGTTTAGCAATAGTCTTCTAGCTGTTTTTTTCCTGCATCATGCTATACTTCTCACTTTTTCTAGCACAGGATTTTGCTAAAAAGTACTTCATAACATAAAACCCCCTTACTCAATATATTCCGATAATTCCCTAAGACCTCCATGAATAAAAAGTCATTTTTTTTAAGATTTAAAGCTCTTTATAGATAGATCCCTTCCTACCTTTCTTGATTTCTTTCTATGCACTCTGCTTCTAGCAACCTCGACCTACTGGTTGTTCCTGACACATGATACTGGGCCTCACATTTCTATGCCATTCTTCTGGCCATCCTTGTTTCTCCCTGTACTCCTCTCTCACCAAGCTTCCTTGGAAGTCTTCAAAATTAAGCTTGAATCCCATGTCAAATTGCCTTCTCCTTACACAAACATATCTTATATATGCTATTTTTTTTTTTTTTGGAATGAAAATTCCTTGGGGAAAGAAACCGTGTTGTTGCCTTTCTTTTTTATAGGTACAACTAAATATTTTTTAAATGTGTTTTGATTTACTAACATTTTAGTGTTTGCTGATTCCAAAATTAAATGAACTTTAGAACTTTAGAAATGAAAACTTTTTCCCTCAACCCACAGGCTCAAAGGTCAGTGAGAGAGCCTTCTGGGCTGCCTGAGAGTGGAGCAGTGTGTCTCCATAACTCAGGCTGCCTCTGAAGGAAGCAGCGGGGAAAGCAGCAGACAGGGGCTCCTGGAGCAGGCAGGGGCTCAGGTCCATCCTTGATGGTTTCTGCATAAACCCTCTGAGGGAACTGAGCCTGGGCAGTGGCGCTGTCCCAACATGAGCACCTGAACTTAATCCCACTGGATAGCAGCCCCGCCCCCCACTGAAAGCCCTGAGGCTGGGAAGCAGCTTTTGAATCTTAGACCTGAAGTACTAGTGAGGTGGGAGTGGAGAGGAAGCTCAGAGGTCAAGTAACTGGCTGGGAAAATGCCCAGAAAAGGGAAAAAGAAAATAAGACCATAGAAGTTTACTTTCTTGGTGAACAGATATTTCCTTCTTTCCTTTTTGTTGAGGAAGAGCAATGTGTACCATCAGGGAAAGACATAAAGTCAAGGCCTCTGTATCCCAAACATCGGAAATAGATATCCCTTGGGCTCAAGCCATGGAAGAGCTCAAAAAGGATTTTGAAAATCAAGTTAGACAGGTGGAGGAAAAACTGGGAAGAAAAATGAGAGAGATGCAAGAAAGCATGACAAACGTGTCAATACCTTGCTAAAGGAGACCCAAAAAAATGCTGAAGAAAATAACACCTTGAAAAATAGGCTCACTCAATTGGCAAAAGAGGTTCCAAAAGCCAATGAGGAGAAGAATGCTTTTAAAAGCAGAATTTTCCAAATGAAAAAAAGAGGTTCAAAAGCTCACTGAAGAAAAGAGTTCTCTCAAATTTAGAATGGAACAGATGGAAGCTAATGACTTGCTGAGAAACCAAGAAATCACCAAGCAAAATCAAAAGAATGAAAAAAATGGAAGAGAATATGAAATATCTCATGGAAAAAACAACTGACCTGGAAAATAGATCCAGGAGAGACGATTCAAAAATTATTGGACTACCTGAAAGCCCTGATCAAAAGAAGAGTGTAGACATCATCTTCCATGAAATTATCAAGGAAAACTACCCTGACATTCTAGAACCAGAGAACAAAACAAGTATTGAAAGAATCCAACGATCACCACCTGAAAGAGACCCAAAAGTAGAAACTCCTAGGAACATTGTGGCCAAATTCCAGAACTCCCATCTCAAGGAGAAAATATTGCAAGCAGCTAGAAAGAAACAATTCCAGTACTGTGGAAATACAATCAGGATAACTCAAGATCTAGGAGCTTCTACTTTAAGGGATCGAAGGGCATGGAACAGGATATTCCAGAAGTCAAAGGAAGTAGGACTCAAACCAAGAATCACCTACCCAGCAAAACTGAGTATAATACTTCAGGGGAAAATATGGTCTTTCAACGAAACAGAGGACTTTCAAACATTCTTGATAAAAAGACCAGAGCTGAAAAGAAAATTTGGCTTCCAAACACAAGAATGAGAAGAAGCATGAAAAAGTAAACAGCAAAGAGAAGTCTTAAGGAACTTACCATAAGTGAACTGTTTACATTCCTACATGGAAAGACAACATTTGTAACTCTTAAAACTATTCAGTATCTGGGTAGTTTGTGGGACCACACACACACATGTACACACATGCACGCACGCACACATACATACATGCACACACATACAGAGACAGAGAGCACAGAGTGAATTGAATAGGATGGGACCATATCTTAAAAGAAATTATGGTAAATGGTGAGAGAGAAATGTAGTGGGAAGAAAGAGGGTGAAATGGAATGGGGTAATTATATGTCATTTAAGAGGCAAGTAGGAGACTTTTTAGTGGAGGGAAAAAGAGGAGAGCTGAGAAAAAACAAACAAACAAGAAGTTTACCATCATCACATTTGACTAAAGGAAGGAATAAAATGCACACTCATTTTGATATGAAAACCTATCTTACAGTATAGGAAAGTGGTGGAGAAGGAGATAAGCAAGGGGGGGATGATGGAAGGGAGGGCAAAGGGAGAAGGGAGCAATTTGAAGTCAGCACTCGGGGAGGGACAGGATCAAAAGACAGAAGAGAAACAATGAGGGGCAGGATAGGATGGAGGGTAATTCAGTTAGTCTTATGCAACATGACTATCAGGGAAGTCATTTGCAAAACTACACAGATATGTCCTATACTGCCTTCCCAAAGGGAATGGATGGGGAGGGAAGGATGGGGAGAATTTGGAACTCAAAGTTTTAGGAACAGCTGTTTAGTATTGTTGTTGCTACTAGGAAAGAAGACATATAGTTAATGAGGAGTAGAAAGTCATCTGGCCCTAGAGGAGAAAAGAGAAGATGGAGACAAGAGAAGGGAGGGATGACAGAAGAGAGGGCAGATTGGACATAGGGACAATTAGATTGCTTGATGTATTGGGGTGGGTGGAGGGGATAAAAGGGGAGAAAATTTGGAACCCAAAATTTTTTGAAAATGAATGTAAAAAAAGTTAAATAAATACATATTAAAAAAAATAAAATTATAAAAAAAAAATTCTTTCCTTTCCTTCTCCATGAATTTGATAAATGCACTATTCCTTGATTCTCCAGTTTGTCTATGGAATCATTCTTGACACCTAGGTCGTGTACACATTTGGACTTAATTCTTGTGTACAGTGTGAGGCATGGGTCTATGCCTAGTTTCTGCTGCACTGTTACCCAGTTTTCCCAGCAATTTTTGTCAAGCAGTGAGTTCTTATCCCAGAAGCTGAGGTCCTTGGGTTTATCAAACAGGATGTTGCTATATTCCTTGCCTACTGTGTCTTGAGTGCCAAGTCTTTTCCACTTGTCTACCCTTCTGTTTCTTAGCCAGTACCAAGTACTTTTGACAATTGCTGCTTTATAGTACAACATGAGATCTGGTAGTGCTAGGCCACCTTCCCTGCCATTTCTTTTCACTACTCCCTTTGATATTCTGGATCTTTTTTTCTACCAGATGAATTCTGATATTATTTTATCCAGCTCTAGTTTGATATGGCACTAAGTAAGTAAATTAATTTAGGCAGAATTGTCATTTTTATTATATTAACTCAGCCTACGCATGAGCAAATGATGTTTTTCCACTTACTTAAATTTGATTTTATTTGTGCAAAAAGCATCTTGTAATTGTGTTCATATAGTCCCTAGGCTTGTTTTGCAGGTAAACTCCCAAGTATTTTATAGTGCCTACTGTAACTTTTAATGGGATTTCTTTTTCTTGCTGTTGGACTTTGTGGCTAATGTATAGGCATGCAGATTTGTGCGACTTTATTTTGTAACCTGCAAATTTGCCAAAGTTGTTTATTGTTTCAAGTAGGTTTTTACTTGAATCTCTTGGATTCTCTAAGGATATCATCATATCATCTGCAAAGAGTGGTAACTTAGTTTTTTCTTTACCTGTTCTTATTCCTTCAGTTTCTTTATCTTGTCTAATTGCTACACTTAACATTTCTAGTACCATATTGAATAATAATGGTGATAATGGACATCCTTGTTTCACCCCTGATCTTATTGGAAATGCATCTAGCTTATCTACATTGTATATCATGCTTACTGAAGGTTTTAAGTAGATACTGCTTATTATTTTATGGAAAATTCCCTTTATTACTATGTTCTCCAGTGTTTTTAATAAGAATGGGTGTTGTATTTTATCAAAAGCTTTTTCTGCATCTACTGAGATAATCATGTGTTTTCTGTTAGTTTTGTTGTTGATATGATCACTAATGCTAATCCTTTTCCTAATATTGAATCAGCCCTGCATTCCTGGTATGAATCCTACCTGATCATAATGTATTGTTTTGGTGATAAGATGCTGTATTCATTTTGATAAAATCTTATTATAATTTTTGCATCTATATTCATTAGAGACATTAGTCTATAAGTTTCTTTCTGTGTCTTTTTCTCTTCCTGGTTTAGGTATCAAAACTATATTTGTATCATAGAAAGAACTTGGGAAGATTCCTTCTTTTATAATTTTCAAAAATAGTCTATATAGTATCGGAATTAACTGTTCTTTAAATTTTCGATAGAATTCACTTATAAATCCATCTGGCCCTGGATATTTTTTCCTAAGGAGTTCATTGATGGCTTGTTCAATTTCTTTTTATGAGATGGGGTTGTTTAAGTACTCAACTTCCTCTTCTGTTAAACTGGGAAATTTGAATTTTTTTAAAATTCTCATCCATCTCGTTTAGATTATAGAATTTGTGGGCATAAAGTTGTGCAAAGCCGCTTCTTTCTTCTAATACTTATATCACTTCATAGCATATTCAATATAAGATATACCCAGTTGACTATCTAGGACAGGAGATATAATTTTGTAACTGTAACACTGTAGTCAATTTGACAATGCATTTTTGATGTTCCCACCATCCACGTATTGTTTGAAGCTATGTATACCTTTAGATGCTGGTCGTGTTCAATGTTGAGCCCATGGTCATTTTTACTAAATGTTTAATCAGGTGATTAGACTGTCTTTTGTTAAAGCGCAGATAACTGAAAATATCTTTGCCTTTGAAGTGGGAAAACAATATGTAGGCCTTATCTGTTCTCCTAAGTGGAGTTCTTGTTAGAGCAATATCCTTATGTCTTTTTATTCCCATGATTCATTTGAACTTAAAATTAAATGAGTTGGCGACTGCCTACATAGTATCTGTCTTTTCCCTGTGAAAGTGTTCAGCCATCAAAATACACATCTGTAGTGTCTCAGCTGTGATATTCTGACACTTAACTATCCATCACGTCTCTGCTGGACTCTAGATTACTTTGATAAGAGCTTTTTAAACAGTGAACAAATTATTTGTCTCACCAGCTTTTCAATTCCAACAATTTTCCAGTCTGAGGCTTCCTTATTTTCCCTTTCTTCCCTCATCCCCATTCCTTTTCTTTCCTTTCCATTTCCTCCTCTTGAAGAGGGTTAAGAGATTTGAACATAGCAAAGAGTTGCTGAATATTTGGAAGAATATGCTTTCTGCACAATATTCCTCCTTATCCTACACAAAGAAAGTAGAAGAAAAAATTCCCTTAAGACATATTCAGATCTCTCAAGCAACATCTTGCTTTAGAACAGATTTGATTTTGCAATTTAACCACCTGACTAGTAAATGTTTTTCTATAACTTCCTTCATATCCCCCACAAATTTGAGGTTTCTTGGCAGTCAAAGAACACATCTTAAAAGTTGTACTGTCCCACAATTTAGGCATTTTAAGCAAAGTTAATTAGCAAATGACCCAATTGTTGTGTTTGTCAGCATGAAGTTAGTTATTTTTGCGCTGCTCTACTTAGGAGCACCTGCAGGGAAAGGATCAGGAGAAAGGAATTACTTCAATTCTAACCTATCTCTGAAGGGGGTGGCAGGCGAATAAAATTCCCTCTGAACTGTTTACCCAGCTTACATTCATGTAGAGGGAGGTTAAATTTAGCAGTAATTCAGGTTAATCACAAGTAATTATATTGTACATCTTCTCCCATGCTCATAAGTTTCTAAAGTGCCATGCCTGAAATTAACTTGCTTGTGATAAAAAAAGACTATGCTCAATGTTTTCCAAATACAATGGGGTGCTCATTTTGTAGAAAGCAACAATTTAGGCACAAACCAAGTGACTTCTTGAAAATAATAAAATCTTTAAGTAGTGGAATTTCTCTTTGATCAGGAAATCCAGATATTTTTATTTGGTGCCTCTTCCAGGGAAGTACTCCCCTCCCTCACCTCACTACAATCACCATTGCAAAACCTATCTTGTATTCGGTTCTCTACTCAAATCAAATTTGAATGCTAATCATGAGGTAGGCTTCCTGACACAAATTCCTCGCAGACTTTACATAATGCATTGTCTTTCCTTGTTATAAACAACAGGGTTTTCAGTAAAGGTATGAGCATGGAAGGGAAAAGTGCACTCTAGGAATAACTTCAAGAGGTATAGTGCCAGGTAAAAATGTAGGATGAAAGATAGATTCCTCATATCCTCTTACTGGGTTCTCCTTAACTTCATCTGTCATTAGCACATGATCTCTCTCAGTGTAGCAAGCCATGTGGCACATTGTAGGGACTGAATAAAACCTAGCTGAATGATTGAATGAATGCCACTAAACGTGACTTAATTCTATCATTTGGACACTGCTCTGGTAAGGTACAAAAAACAAAACAAAACAAAAAACAGGCACTACCTCACTGTTTCCCAATGGCTGGAAGAAGACTTTATTTAATATAGAATTCCTTACTGAAAATTGTATAGTCTCTTAAGATACACAGAACAAAAAACAAAAAGATACACAGACCAACTCCTTTTCTTCTAATAAGATAGATGTTCCATCCTTCCAGTCTCAGAGGGTCACCTGACTGCAGGAATGTATCTTTTCCCCAGAAAGATCACTTTAGACAGGATACAGTCTCTTAAGAGCCATGTATTTTTCTCCGGTGGAATCAGCTACCACTGGTAATGAGGCAATGTTGTTTCACCCTGCCCAGCTCATGTGTTCCTCTTAATTAGCCCAGGGTCACCTCACTGTTCAGCAGCATAAAACCTTTCTTCCATTATCACAAGTAAAAAGTCAAATTAGAAAATTGCATGATCTTTGAACTGTACAGGCGGGCAGTTTAACTGTGGAAGAAATATGCCAGCAACTATATGTGATTATTTCTTTCATGCTCTCATCCTTCTTTTCAACAACTTCAGTTTAACAATATTAATATGAGACAGCTCATATTTTTGTTTTATTCCCATCAAGTCCTGAGCAAAGGTTAATCTCTTTTATGACCTTTGTGCTTTGTAAAGTGAACACATTGAATATTAAATGAACAGAAATGACTAATGCTGGCTTTGCCTTTTAAATATTGTTGCTATCATCAGAAAAAATGCAGCATTCCTTTTTTCCTGTCTTTTAATAGCACCTTTAATAACAATTAATAGAAAAGAAAGGGTATTAGATAGGCTATAAATTTTCACTCCTATTAAATTGATGGTTAGCTAATTTTTCCAGGGCTCTGATTGACTTTCAAGAGTAATCTACATTGCAATGCCCTATTTTAGTTTTGGAGGTCAGAAAGCTATACGTGATGTGGTTAGACTCATATTAGAGTCAAAGTTTCAAAGCCTCTATACTAACTGGATTCATTAGACTTATATTTCAAAGTAATAAAGAATCATCTATTGCAATGGATAGTTCATTTATCAGCCTAAAGGGGCAGGAGTTGAAAGTCTAAAGTTCAGGGATGTGAGAGAAGAGAAGTTGAAGAGTATCAGGGTCTCAGTTTGAACTCATGACCCCATGACTAAATTGCTATTTTCATCCGTGGGTGCTTTTTCATGTTGATTTGTTAGAGGTGAAAAGAATGGTAGTAGTCATGAATTTTCTGGCTTGTACCTGGTTTTCAAAGAAGAAAGAATTTTGTCCCTATAGGAAGCAGCACAAAGCACTTTGTCTGGGCCATTATTATTATTATTTAACCTGGTGACCCAGCAAGACAATCAGGTAGGGTGAACATCTCTAAAGGATTGTTCTTTCACTAAATCAGACACTCAAAGAGCTGAAGGGGAACCCAGAGGCTATTGAGTCAAACATAGCCCTGAAAAACAAGTCTCTCCATAACGTACCTGAGAATTGATCATCCAGACTTTGCTTGAAGATCCCCAGTGAGGGCATTTTCACTTTTTAAAAAAAAAACAAAATATTTTTCTTATTGCTGGTACCTCCAAGTACTAAAATATGTACTCCAAAAAAGTTTAAATTTATCTTTTTATCCATTACTCCCATTATTCCTAGTTGTGTCTCCTATGGCCTAGAAGAACTAGTCAATTCCTCTCCCATGAGATAACTCTTTGTATACTTCAGATAATAGGATGAAAATTTTAAAGATGGAAAGGATTTTGAGATCTTGAAAACTGATAGCACCTTTCCCTACCCCTACTAGGTCATTTCTTGTCCAAGGTAAATATAGTCTATTTCCTTCAACCCAACTTTACAAGGCATGATGTCAAGAATATTACTCATCCTGGTTTCCCTGGTAACTCTCTCCATGTTTTCAATGTCTTTCCTAAAATGTGATACCTAAAACTAAATTCAATATGTATTTCCTTCTGCAAAACATAATGGAAACTATTTCAGCTCAGAAGGGATGCATTAAGTGAATTCTAAAGTTTCCTTTTACATCTAGGAGCTTATAAAAACGATTTCAGAATGGCACTAGTCAGTCTGAATTTTGAGTTGGCATATTATGCATTTACACTTTAAATCTCAACAAAACAAATTTGAGAAACATATCAGATTGTTCTCTCTTTTCCTTGCATAGAGAAGTTCAATTAACTACTTAACATTTAGGTGTTTAATAAATAACATGTATAGGAATAACTAATATTTTAACAAGTGAGAGTTAAATGTACTATCTTATTAATACATAGCTTGTATCTAGAAATATTGTATTTCTACTTTATTTCATGTTTGTATCACTCAAATTTGCTGTCATAGCTTAATGCTAACATTTTCTTCATAATTTTATGCAGTTCATTTTGAAGTCAAGGTACAAGAACATCACAAGAAGTTACAAAATAATCTCTGATGATAAAGTAGAAAACATAAGGACACTCTATCGAATTAGTCCTCTAAATCCTCCTAGTTCACAATATTGAATTTTGTAGAAGCCAAGGAATGCTTTATGGGAGGGCATAAGCTTCCCTCTTCAATGACGACATTGGGAACATATGGTCAAATATTCCAATTTCCCTTAATAAATAAGCTTGTTTCAGTGATCCATGAATTGATCTAGACATGTTCTTTTTTTAAATATATTTATAACTTTAGTCTCTGCCATCTCTTGAGGTAATAAGTTCCACAAGTTTATTATTTCTTTCATGAACTATCATTTCCCTTAACTTGTCCCAAATTACCTTTCTCCATATTTAAGAACTGCATTTTATTTATGACCTTAAATGCTTCAATCATAATATTTCATTGTTTTCTCTAAGATTTTGTTTGTGAATGATACTATATTTATTGACTTTTCTGTCTAACATCATTCCTGATATATAATAAGATGTGTAACTTTTATTCCTATTGAGTTAGCTAATTGATCATCACATAAATGATTAATCTGAAAAAATATATATGCATGAAACTCACTCCAGATCTCTTTCTGCAGGCATCTTGGGTCCGTGTTCCTTTTACAAAATGCCCGGCGAAGAGCCAGAAACTGTTCCAGCCACAGAGCAAGAGTTGCCTCAGCCCCAGGCCGAGACAGGGTCTGAAACACAATCTGATAGTGAATAATCAGTACCAGAGCTTGAGGAACAGGATTCTATCCAGACAACCCCGCAACATGTCCAGCCAGCAGCCACCGAAGAGATCAATGAGGAACCAGTGAGTAAAACAAAACAGAGTGGAAGTTAAAAGAAAGCATGAAGGGCTATGTCCAAACTTGGACTTTGACAAGTGACAGGGGTCACCAGAGTCACAATCTGAAAATCTAAGAATATCCTCTTTGTAATCACAAAGCCAGATGTCACCAAAACCCTGCTTCAGATACCTATATAGTCTTTGGAGAAGCAGAGATTGAAGATCTCTCTCAGCAGGCACAGTTAGCTGCTGCTCAACAGGGAGATGCTGTTTCAGGCATACAGGAAAACACACAAACTCCAACTGTACAAGAAGAAAGTGAAGAGAAAGAGGATGACGAAACAGGTGTGAAAGTTAAAGACATAGATTTGGTCATGTCCCAAGCAAATGTGTCCACAATAAAGGCTGTCTGAACACTAAAGAACAACAGTAATGATTTTGCAAATGCAAATTATGGAATTAACGATGTAACAATCTGGAAACAGATTATTTTTTCAGTGTTTCAGAGACAATTAAATGCAACCTGGTTTGAAATTTGTACTGTTTCTATCAATAAAGTTGTGGTTTCTTGTTGGATGAAAATATGTGTGTGTGTGTGTGTATGATGTATGTATGCATATGTACATTTATCTTAAAATATAAGAGGGAATTTTTCCAGACCATTTAAAAATAGTGGTAGTGAGGGATCGAACTAAGATGGCAGAGATGAACCAGAAAGTTATCTGAACTCTCCCCTGTTCACCTTTAAATCAAGCTTATAAACAAGTTTTACAGAGATACATCACACAAAAAACAAAGTGAAACAATCAACTAGCATAAAATAACTTAGAAGGGCTATAGAAAAGATCTGTTTCACTTGGGAGAAAGGGGAGTACAGTGCAGCACAAATGGTGTGCAGGCAAGCTAGCTTGAGGCTTTTAGCTGCAGCATAGTTCAGTTACCCAAGTTGTGGGATCTTGTCTCAGCACACCAGCACTGAAGTATGCAGCCCCAGCACAGAAGGCAAGTTATAAGCCCCTATCCCCCATTACAATAAGACCCACTACGCTGGGCCACCCCTAGCACAATGAGTAAGCCACAAGTACCTGAAGCCCAAGTATGGAAAGCCAGTGACCAGATCCCTCTCCCACAGCTTGAGAATTTGGGGATAGTGGTCCCTATGCCCCAGGAGCATAGTTCAACTTGCAAAATCATGAAATAATCTTGAAATTGAATAAGAAAACAAAAGAGACCTGACAATAGAAAGTTGCTATGATTGCAAGGAAGATAAAAATATAAATACATGAGAGGACAATGTCAAATTGTCTTTTTGGGAAGCCTCAAAGGAGGATATAACTTGATCTCAAGTGCAAGAATTCCTCTTAGAAGAGCTCAAAAAGAATTCTAAAAATCAAAAGAGATAGGAGAATTGGGAAAATAAATGAGAATTATTCAGGAGAATTATGAAAAAATTCTCAACAGATTGGAAAACGAAGTACAAAAGTTACTGAAGAAAACAACCACTTTGAGAATAGAAGTGGCCAAATGGAAAATCAGGTACAAAAGGTAACTGAAGAAAATAATTACTTAGCAATCAGAATTGATGCAATGGAAACTAATGATTCTATGTGAAATCAAGAAACAATTTTTAAAAAAGAAAGAAAAATTAGGAGAAAATGTGGAATATCTCATTGGAAAAATAACTGACCTGGAAAAATAGACCAAGGAGTAATAACATGAAAATTGTTGCACACCCTGAAAGCCAAGCTTCAAATAAGAACCTAGACAACATCTTTCAAGAAATTATCAAGGAAAATTGCCCTGATGTTCTAGAAAAAAAGAGTGGAAAATAGAAATTGAAAGAATCAACTCATCACCTCTTAAAGAGATCCCCAAAGGAAAACTCCCAGGAATATTATAGCTAAAAATTGAGTTTCCTGGTCAAGTAGAAATTATTGTAAACAGCCAGAAAGAAATAATTCAAGTATTGTGGCTACAGAATCTGGATAATACAAGGTTTAGAAGTTTCTACATTAAAGGATCTGAAAGTTTGGAATATGATATACCGGAGGTCAAAGGAACTAGGATTGCTAGGATTGCAACCAAGAACCACCTACCTAGCAAAATTGAGTGTATATATATATATATATATATATAATCCTTCAGTAGGAAAAATGGATATTCAATGAAATAGAGGACTTCCAAGCATTCTTGATCAAAAGACCAGACGTGAAAAGCAAATTTGACATTCAAATACCAGAGGCAAGAAAAACATAAAAATGAAAACAACAAAGAAAAATCATAAGAGACTTAATAAAGTTAAACTATTTATATTGGAAGATGATTTTTGTAACTCATAAGACTTTTCCCATTATTAGGATAGTCAGAACATTGGTTGTAGTCCTTCCTCTTCAAAGAGGACCAAAATGACATCATCACAATAAAGTGAAATTTCAATGTATCTGATTGCAGCTAATCATTCCAATATGAGCTCAGGAATGTTCTACCATAGTTTTGGCACACACACACACACACACACAGCACAGGTGTTAGTTGAATATGATGGAATGATTTTTTTAAAGAAGGGGGGAGAGGAATATACTAAGAGAAAGAGAGAGTGAGGTAGAATGGGGTAAAGTATTTCACCTTAAAGAGGAAAGAAAAAACTTTTCAGCGGTGGCAAAGAGGTGGGTGGTGAGGGGGATTGAGAAAAAAATTACTTTCATCAGAATTCTATGAAAGACAAAACACACGCACGCATGCACACACACACACACACACACACACACACACACACACTCAGTTGGCTATAGAAATCCATCTTACCCTGCCAGAAAGTAAGAAGGGAAGGTTATAAGACAAGGGTGGTTGTGGTGACTAAAGAAGCACAGATTGGAGAAGGGGGTAATTGGAAGAAAAATACTTCTGAAAAGGGACAGAGTGAAAAGAGGGGGAGAATAGAATAAACACTATTTAGCAATAGTGACTGTGAAAAAAAATGAAGTAACTTTCTTTGTTAAATGCCACATTTCTCAAACATAAAGTACTGAAACAAATTTATAAAAATAACCACCATTCCTCAATTGATAAATGATCACAGGATGTGAAAAGTTTTCAGGTGAAGTAATCAAAGCTATGTATAGTCACACGAAAAAAAAAATGTTCTAACTCACTATTATTTTTAATTAGTGAAACTTCAATACAATAAGAACAGAAAAAGAAACATAGTATAAATTTAATGTTGAAATTTAAATACAAAACAGGAAAAGAAAAAAGCATGTCATACACAGCAGAAGAGAGCACTGAAACATATAGAAATAAGTTTCCATTTCCATTAAGTTTATATAATAAATAATGTATATTGTGTTCAGAACTCTGCATCCTTTCATTGAGTCCTTGTAAATTTTCTTTTGTTCTCTTCTGTGCATTTTTTTCTTTTTTCTTTTTTTCTTTCTCCCCCCCCTTTGAGGACTGCAATTAAGCTCAGATATATTTAAATGAAGATATACGTATATACATACACCTATACACATACATTCCAACTCACTATTGATTACATAAATGCAAATTAAAACAATTCTGAGGTACTACTACATGCCTATTAAAATATCTAATAGGACAGAAAAGGAAAATAATAAATGGTGGAAGGGATGGGACAAAATGAGACATTAATACATTGTTGGTGCAATTGTGAACTGATTCAATTATTCTATAGAATACGTTGGAATTATGCCCAAAGTGTTATAAAGCTATCATAGCCTTTGACCTGGTAGCACCATTACTAGGTTTGTATCTCAAAACAGAATAAAAAAGGGAAAAGGTCCTATATGTACGAAAATATTTATAATAGCTTTTCTCTAGTATGAAAAGGTGAATGGTTAAACAAATTGTGGTATGTGATTGGTATGGAATACTATTATGCTATGAAACATGATGAGCAGGATGCCCTCAGAAGAAGCCTGGAAACACTTCCATGACCTGACATAAAGTGAAAAGTACTATGTCCAAAATAACAGCCATATCGTAAGAGGATCAGTTCTGAGTGATGTAGCAATTCTCAGCAATATAATGATCCAAAACATCTCTGAGGGAGTTATGATCAAAAAATACTATCCAAACCCAGAGAAATTACAAATGCTGTCTGAAAATCTATTGAGGCATACAATTTTTGTTTTATCAAATTTTTCCTGAGTTTTTTTTTAGGAGGGGCGGGGAGCGAAAGTGTGGCTATGTGTGTGTGTGTGTTTTAACACAACATGACTATTATGGAAATGTTTTGCTTGAATACACATGTATAATCTACATTGAATTGTTTGCCTTCTCAATGGGATACAGGGTAGGGGGGAAGGAAGGAAGAGAATTTGGAACTTGAAGTTTTCAATAGGAATATTAAAATTGTTTTTCCGTATTACTAGGGGAAATCAAATACTAAATAAAAGTAAGGAAAAATAATATGATTATCTCAATAAATGCTGAAAAAGCTTTGGACAAAATACAACACCAATTCCTATTATGAACATTAGAATTTTTCTTAAAAATGTTAAGCAGTATCTATCTAAAACCAGCAGCAAATATTAGATGTAATGCGGATAAGCTAGAAGTTTACCCAGTAAAATCAGGGGAGAAAAAAGTATGCCCAATACTAACACAATGATTCAGTTTTGCACTAGAAATTTTAGCTTTACAAATGAGAAAAATAAGAAATTGAAGGAATTAGAACAGGCAATGAGTAAACAAAACTATCACTCTTTGCCAATGATATGATGAATTACTTAGAGGATCCTAGAGGGGAAAAAAAAAAACCTGAAAAAAGGATAAATAAAACAATTAATATTAGCAAAATTTCAGGATATAAAAGTAACCCACATAAATTATCAGCATTTCTGTATTTTACCAACAAAGCATAGCAGCAAGAGATGGAAAGGTAAATTCCATTTAAAATAATGATAGAAAATACAAAATATTTAGGAGTCTACCTGCCAAAATAAACCCAGTACCTATATGAACACAATTACAAAACATTTTTCACATATATAAAGTTAGATCTAACAATTGGACAAATACCAGTTGTTCATGGGCAAGGTAAGCTAAGAAAATAAAAATGACAGTTCTACCTCAATTAATTTTCTTATTCAGTGCCCAATAAAACTACCAAAAATGTACTTTTAGAGCTAGGAAAAAATAATAATAAAATTCATCTGGAATAAAAAGTGGTCTAGAGTATCAGGGGAGATGATAAAATGAAATGCAAGGAAAGGTGGCATAGCTATGCTAGATCTAAAACACTAACGTCTAGCCACAATACCATTTGACCCATCAATATCACTTGCAGGTCTATATCCCAAAGATTTCATAAAAGTCGATAAAGACCTACATGTCCAAAATATTTATAGAAGGTCTTTTCATTGTGGCCAAAAATTGGAAATTGATGGAATGTCTATCAATTGGGAAATGGCCGAACATGCTGTAGTGTATGCAAGTAATGGAATACTATTTTTTCCATAAGAAATTATGAGCAAGTAGACTTCAGAAAAACCTGGAAAGACTTGGATGAACCAATGATGAGTGAAGTAAGAAGAAGCAGTAGAATACTGTACACAGTAACAGCAGCATTGTGTGATGACTAACTTTGACAGACTCATCTCTTCTCAACAGTGCAAGGTATGATAACCCTAATGGCCCATGAAGGAAAATGCTTTCCATGTCCAGAAAAAAATATGGAATCTGAATGTGGATCAAGAATAATATTTGCTTTCTTTTACATTTATTTGTTTCTTCTTCCTCAGGGTTCCTTTCGTTGGTTCTAACCGATCTTTGCAATATGACCAGTGTCAAAAATGTGTTTAATATGAATATATACGTAGAGCTTAAATTGGATTCCATTCCATCTCTGGAGATGGGTGATGGGAGAGATGGAGAGAAAATTTAGAACTCAAGATCTGATGGAATCAATGTTGAAAACGTAAAATTAATTAATTAAAATAAAGATTCTCTATTGCCTTTTCTAATTGGTTTACTTTCTTTTCATCTTCTTGTTTTTCTTGGGTTAATTATAGTTTTTTTATGTATTTCTTATTACTCTGTGGGGTAAAAAGAGTTTCTTTGCTTCAGTATCCTCCTCTGAAGATAAACCTCTGTTTTCTCTATTTTCATGGTAACTCTCTGTGGTTGAATTTTTTCTCCTTTGCCTCTACATGTTTTTTTTCAATTTGTAGTAACTCAGTTTTTATAATCACCTATAGGCCCAGGGTATGGGCCTCTGATCTTCTTTTCATTCTCTCTTCTGGGTTAAAACTAACCAAAATCCCTGGCCTCCTGTAAGTTTTCACAGCCTACTCCACTGCTTCTGCACTCACTGAACTTATGCTGGCTCCTTTTCACCCCAAACAATGATTCTGCAACACAGTTCTGTCTGTTGTTTCTTTGTCACAAAGGTTCCCTCAATCTTCCCTGGCTCAGATGCCCAAAACTCCTCACTGTTCTAGGGGTAAAACTTCCCTACCCAGGCATTCTCCCAAACAGCTAAGGTCAGAGCTCTCCACTTGTTGTTTAAGCAGACCTAGAACGTAGCCTGGAAGTAGTTATTCTTCACAAGGACCAAACCTCATTCTGAGAATTTTCTTCAGATATACTCCAAATGTACCAGGAGTAACCCTGTTTTCCCCCCAACTCCTATTTCTTTTACTGCTCAATAGTTACTCTGAGATTCTATTTCATCTCTTTTTCTTTTGAGGGGGGAATGTTGGGAGCTGAGAATTTTCTGACTTACTCCACCATCTTCCCACTATCCTTTCCCATTCCCCAATTAAGGGGCATCTTTTCAGGGTGCAATTCTTCACCATCACAAAAAGAAATGTTTTTGTGCATGTGGGTCCTTTTCCTCTTTTCTGATATCTTTGGAATGCATGCCCAGTAGTAGTATTGCTGGATCAAATTGTATGCACAGTTTTATTGCCCTTTGGACATAATTCCAAACTGTTCTCCAGGATGATTACATCAGTTTGCAACTCCTCTTACAATGCATGAGGGTTCCATTCTTTCCACATCTTCTCCAACATTTGCATTCTACTTTTCTGTCATATTAACCAATGTGACACCTGTTCAGTGGTACCTCAGAGTTATTTTATTTTGCATTTTTCTAATTGATAATGATTTTAAACATTTTTATATGATTCTGAACATCTTTAAATTCCTCATCTGAAAATTTCCTGTTCATAACCTTTGATCATTTATCAATTGGAGAATGGCTTGATTTCTAATAAATTTTTTAGAAATGAGGTCTTTGTCAAAGACACTGGTTGCAGAAATTGTTTTCCAGTTTTCTGTTTCCCTTATAATCTTCATTGTATTAATTTTATTTGTGCAAAAAATTTCAATTTAATATAATCAACATTTTTCACTTTCTATTTTAGATTGTCCTCTGTCTCTTATTTGGTCATAAATTCTTCTTCATATGTCTGACAAGATATTCCTTACTCTGCTACTTTCTTTAAAGTATCAGCTTTATGTCTAAATCTTGTACTCATTTTGACTTTATGTGTTGGCCTATGCCTAATTTCTGCCATGCTATTTTCAGTTTTCCTAGGAGTTTTTTTTCAAACAGTGAGTTTTTAACCAGGAATTTGAAGTCTTTGGGTTTATCAAACAGTTGATTACTATAGTTATTTATTATTTTGACTTGTGTACCTAATTTATACCACTATACTTATTAGCCAGTAACAAGTAGTTTTGTGATTGATGCTTTTTAATACAGTTTGAGTTCTGGTAAAATATTTCTTTTCATTAATTCCCTTGACGTTGTGGACCTGTAATTCCAGATTAATTTTGTTACTATTGTTTCTAGCCCTATAAAATAATTTTAGTAGCTTTATTTAATATTATCATTTTTATTATATTAGCCAGACGATCCATGAGCAACCGATATTTTTCCAATTATTTAGATGATCCACAACCTTACAGAAGAAAACCCCTTGAAAATCAGAGCTGGGGAAGAGGAAGCTAAGGAAATTGTAAGAGATCCAGATATAATAACACAAAATAAAAAGAATTAAAATATAGAAGAGAATGTGAAACATCTCATAGGAAAAACAAATGATCTGGAGGAAAGATCAAGAAGGGAAAATATAAGAATAATTGGACTACTTGTAAGCTATGATTAAAAAAGAAACTTGATGCAATAATCCAAGAAATAATTAAAGGAAATTGTTCTTAAGCATTAGAACAGGAGGGGAAAATAGAGATAGAAAAAACAAACTATCAATTGCCATCTGAAAGAGATCCTATGGATAAAATCCATAGGAATATTATGATAAAATTGCAAAAACCTTGGTTCTAGGACATGATATTATGAGAAACAAGAAAAAATAACTATGTCGTTGCCACAATTAGAATAATGCAAGTTTTAGAAGTGATGACAGAAAAGACTGCGGGTCTTGGAACTGATTGAAGAGCCAAAGACCTGGGTTTCTGAACAAAAACATCATACCCAGCAAAACTAATCATAATCATGAAATGAAAAAGAAAGGACATTTAATGAAATATCAGACTTTCAGGACTTTTTTAAAAAAAAATTCAAATTTAATAGAAGATTTCATATACAAAATCCAAGAAAAATATAAGGTACATACTAGACGCTAATTACAATGTGCTGAATAAGAACAGACTGCTTAACTTTTATGTAGATAAAATGTAAAACACATGTCTAAAATTGTTTTAGTACTTGGGTATTTTGTAAGAAAGATTGGAATAGGCTTGAGTATTATATGACTTTAAAAAGTAAAACTGTTTAGAAGCAGCTAAAAACAGTAACTACTTTATAGAAATGATGTGCAAGAAAGAGAATTGACATAGAGGAATTAGACAGGAGAGGTTAATTCTGTAAACTTAATTACTTCATGAATCAATTCTAGAGGGAATAATACATATATTTTAAGAGTATAATAATTTTATAAATTCAAAAAGAAATAAAGTGCTAAGTCTATAAGGAGGAGGGAGAGAATAACAAGGGATCTCTAGAGGAGAGAGTGAAGGAATAGGTTTAAGGAGATGTATAGTAGAGTGTTTGGATTTAAGGGAACAGTAGTATAAGGAAAGGATCCTTGGAGGGAGGCTAGGTTAATAAATAAGAAGGTGGGTATAGGGTAGTAGTTAAATCAAGGAATTAGGAGAGATATTAAATAAGTAATAGAAACAAACATAAAAACAAAAATCAGCATTAAAGTTTTCTAGAGAAAGTATACTTGTGTATATATGTATATATGTTTGTATGTGTATATAGGGCTTATGAAAAATTATGTCAAAATGTGTTTGCCTGGATAAGTTCATCAGCATTGTACATCAGTTTTATGATGGCATTCTTGCCCAAGTTTTGGGTGATGTACAATGCTCTCATGCTGTCCCAATCTCCAATGGAGCGAAACAAGGTTGTTTGCTTGCTCCCATGCTGTTTCCAAGCATATTGTCAAATGCCTTAAATGTATACAAAGACAATATTAAGATAATCTACTGCACTTATGGTACATTCTTCAATTTGAAAAGACTACGAGTCAAGTCCAATGCGGAGGGAGTGTTGGTGCATGATGTTCTCTTTGGAGATGATTGTGCACTCAATGCATACTTGGAAGCTGAGATGCAACAAAGTATGGATCTACTCTCTGCTCTTTGTGCTAATTTTGGCCTAAAAATTAACACCACAAAAATATATGCTCCATCAGCTACCACAAAACTATCCATAAGGAGAACCATAAGCTATCATAAATGTAGAAGTTTTGAATGCTGCAGTTAAGTTCACTTACTTTGGTAGCATACTTTTCAGGGATACACGTATTGATTACGCTATTGACAAACAGATTGTGTGAGCTAGTTCAGTGTCTGGGAGGCTCCTGAAGGAAACTGTGGCAGAAAGGAGGTATTAGACTGACTACCAAACTTAAGGTCCACAGAGCTGTAGCGTTGACTTCATTGTATGCTTATGAAATCTGAACAGTATGTCAATGTTATGCCAGGAAATTGAATGTCTTCTACTTGAATTTTCTTAGAAGGATTCTGAAGCTCAACCAGCAGGATAAGACACTAGATAATGAGGTTCTTTCTTGAACTAAACTACCAAATATTAAAACTTTACTGGAAAGAGCACAACTCTGATAAGCTTGTCATGTTGTTCAAATGCCAAAAATGTGCTTGCCAAAATGATTATTTTATGGAGAACTTGCAAAAGGTAGGTGCCCACATGGTGGACAGAAAAAGGCATACAAGGATACTCCAAAGATCTAGGAAGAACTGATTGTGTGACATTGAAGAAACTGACAAGATCACCCAGAATGGCTTACCCACATCAGAAAACATCCTGTGCTCCTTAGCAAAACCGAATTGAAGTGGCTCAAATTTAGCAATTTAACAGAAATATTTGGATGGACTATATGTGCTTGACTTTTGGTAGAACATTCTGAGCTTATATTAGTCTTATCAAATACATTATAATTTGACTCAAGCATAATTATTTCATTTTAATTCTCCTCAAGAGCAAAGGACAACAACCAATTGTACTGACAATACATTTTTGCTTGTCGATAATATAATTTTGCTTGTTAATGTCTACCCCATCCATTACTGGGCCAGTCCATTAAAGGGAGTTTGATTGGGGAAGATTTGTAGGAAGGCCCAAACCATTTGTTAATTTTCTCAATGGTTGTAATGCCCTCTGGTTCTAAAAGGTATATAAGGGCTCTGAGGTGAAGTTTTGCTTTGGGGCTTATTGATTGAAAGTATTTGATTGGTCAGATGAGACTCTGGGTAGCTGCTAAGGAGGCCCTTGGCTTTCAAAACCCAGATGTTGGTGCTTCTATCTCTGGTAACTATGTATGTATGTAATGGTCAGGCAGTTGGATATCTCTGTTGACTCGTGATGTATGTATTGCATATGTCAGACAGTTGGAAGTCATGTTTGTTGATCTTGATTTCTCTGTATTTTCTCTGAAGTTCAGTGCACTGACTTTTCTCCCTGAACTAAGTGAATGATACGTGTGTTTGGTTAAAGTGATTGTCGGTTCCTTGAAAGTTATCTTTTCTTTTAGAAATGCAGATCTAAGAATTTGTGATAGCAGGCTCTTTTGAGTATGTTGGAGTGATTTCTGTTGCACCAACCAACCAACCAACTAACCAAGCAACCATGTTTATAAAAATTTATAAATATATATATGTATGTATGCATGCATGTATGTGTGTATGTATATATATACATATATATGTATATATATATATGTATATATATATATATATATATATATATATATATATATATATATATATATATATATATATGTCCTCACCTAATTGTAGCCTTTGTAGCAGAGGTAGGAGAAAGGGGGAAAAGAAAGAAGTACATGGGCACATCAGAGAACAAAAAAAAACTAACAAGGAACAAATAAAAGGTTGACAATTCTAAACATAATGCCTAGTACTTATTATATAGACTGTCTTGAAATGGAAATTAACTGCCATATGTTTTGAATTCTTTCTTACATGATCCTGTGCACATGACATGCTTTTAAGTTTTTAATATGTTAAATTGGAGAATGACTTTACAAGTTGTGATATATGAATGTAATGAAATACTGTTGTTCTATAAGAAGGACGAGCAGGTAAACATGAATTTATGCTAATGATGTGAGCAGAACCTGGAGAATATTGTACAGAACAACAACAACACTGTACAGTGATCAAGTATGATAGACACAGCTCTTCTCAGCAATGCAATGATTAAAGATAATTACAAAGGAATTGTGATGGAAAATACTAACCATATCCAGAGAAAGAACTATGGGATCTAATTGCAAAATGAAACATATTATTTTCTCTTTTTTTTCTTTTCTCATATTTTTTCCCTTCTCATTTTTTTTTCTGTTTTGTTCTGATGCTCCTTTCATAACATGACTAATAAGGAAATATATGTAATATGATTCTATGTATGTATAACCTATATCAGATGGCTTCCTTTTTGGGGGAAGGCAGAAGGAAGTGAGGGAGGGGGAAAATTTGGAACTCAAAATTTTACAAATATGAGTGATAAAAGCCCCATGTAATTGGAAAAAAATACTATGAAGGAGTAAAAGTCAAAAGCACCAATCCTTCTACAAGTCCATTATCAATATATTGCACCAGAGAATTTTTTTCTTTAACTCATGCCCTTTGTTTCTTGTTCTTTCCTTCTAATATTACATCCAATTTACTAAGTATAACTTTTTGCATAATTTCTCAATAACTGTTTTTTATATAGTTTTTTGGGGTCTCTCATATTATAATCCAAGCTCCTTGAAGTGAGGAACTGCTTTTGTCATTCTTTGTTTCTATATTGTTTAGGACCTTTCCTGACACATAATAAGCAGTTAATAAAGATTTTTTGACATGATCTGACTTAATTGAGTTCCTTAATTATGAATGTTCTTCCCTATCTGTACAGTGACCCTTTGTTATAGATTCCTGGATACCTAGACTTTCAAAGATCTTTGAAGATATAAGCATTCAGAAAAGCTAGCTATCAGTTAGGCACAATTCTATAGAGAAGCAGCATGTTATTCTGAGATAAACTTTGGATTTATGGTCAGAGGACTGGAGTTCAAACTATGATTTTGCTACTTATTCTCTGTGTGCCTGAGGATAAGTCATTAAGCTTCTCTGGGTCTTATTATCCTTATTTTTAAAATAAGAATTTTGGATGAGACTAAAATTGTCCTAGGTCCTAGTTCTAAAATTGTTCCATTTAATAATTGCTTATTAAAACACCTAACGTATGAAGGGAACTCCATAAAGTTCATCACACAAGGAAACATCAGGTCTTTTACGAGCATAGCATGACTGACAATGGATGAAATGTGTGAATTAAAGACTGGGTTCCACAAAATCACAAATAACATATCATAAATTGCCAAGATAAGTGTTATGAGCCAGTAATTTGGGCAGAAATGGAAATAGCACATGAATACTAACTTCTAGAATTCAATGGATCTATGCTTACACCTTGTCAATCAGTAAGGAATTTGAATGAAGGAATGAATAAATACATTAAAATAAATCATATCTATTTTTTTAAATTTATTTATTTATTTAACTTTTTACATTCATTTTCACAAAATTTTGGGTTCCAAATTTTCTCCCCTTTTATCCCCTCCACCCACCCCAATACCCCAAGCTTCTAATTTTCCCTATCTCCAATCTGCCCTCTCTTCTGTCATCCCTCCCTTCTCTTGTCTCCATCTTCTCTTTTCTCCTGTAGGGCCAGATGACTTTCTATTCCTCATTAAATGTATTTCTTCTTTCCTAGTAGCAACAGCAATACTAAACAGTTGTTCCTAAAACTTTGAGTTCCAAATTCTCCCCATCCCTCCCTCCCCACCCGTTCCCTTTGGGAAGGCAGGCAATTCAATATAGGCCATATCTGTGTAATTTTGCGAATGACTTCCCTGATAGTCGTGTTGTGTAAGACTAACTGAATTACCCTCCATCCTACCCTGCCCCTCATTGTTTATCTTCTGTCTTTTGATCCTGTCCCTCCCCAAGTGTTGATTTCAAATTGCTCCCTCCTCCCTTTGCCCTCCCTTCTGTCATCCCCCCCCTTGCTTATCTCCTTCTCCCCCACTTTCCTATACTGTAAGATAGGTTTTCATACAAAATGAGTGTGCATTTTATTCCCTCCTCTAGTCAAATGTGATGAGGGTAAACTAATTGTTCTTTTTTTTTTCTCAGCTCTCCTCTTTTTCCCTCCACCAAAAAGTCTCCTACTTGCCTCCCAAATGACATATAATTACCCCATTCCATTTCACCCTCCTTCCTCCCACCACACTTCTCTCTCACCATTTACCTTAACTTCCTTTCAGCTATGGTCCCATCCTATTCAATTCACTCTGCGTTCTCTGTCTCTGTGTGTGTGTGCATGTGTGTATGTGTGTGTGCGTGCATGCGCATATATGTGTGTGTGTGGTCCCACAAACTACCAAGATACTGAAAAGTTTTAAGAGTTACAAATATTGTCTTTCCATGTAGGAATGTAAACAGTTCACTTCTGGTAAGTCCCTTAAGTCTTCTCTTTGCTGTTTACTTTTTCATGTTTCTTCTCATTCTTGTGTTTGAAAGTCAAATTTTCTTTCAGCTCTGGTCTTTTCATCAAGAATGATAGAAAGTCCTTTGTTTCATTGAAAGACCATATTTTCCCCTGAAATATTATACTCAGTTTAGCTGGGTAGATGATTCTTGGTTTGAGTCCTAGTTCCTTTGACTTCTGAAATATCCTATTCCACGCCCTTCGATCCCTTAATGTAGAAGCTGCTAGATCTTGAGTTATCCTGATTGTATTTCCACATTACTGGAATTGCTTCTTTCTAGCTGCTTGCAAGATTTTCTCCTTGAGGTGGGAGTTCTGGAATTTGGCCACAATGTTCCTAGGAGTTTCTCTTTTTGGATCTCTTTCAGGTGGTGATCAATGGATTCTTTCCATACTTATCTTGCCCTCTGGTTCTAGAATATCAGGGCAGTTTTCCTTGATAATTTCATGGAAGATGATGTCTAGGCTCTTTTTTTTGATCATGACTTTCAGGTAGTCCCATAATTTTTAAACTGCCTCTCCTGGATCTATTTTCCAGGTCAGTTGTTTTTCCCATTAGATATTTCACATTCTCTTCCATTTTTTCATTCTTTTGGTTTTGTTTGGTGATTTCTTGGTTTCTCGTAAAGTCATTAGACTCCATCTGTTCCATTCTAATTTTGAGAGAACTATTAAATTCAGTGAGTTTTGAACCTCTTTTTCCATTTGGCTAATTCTGCTTTTGAAAGCATTCTTCTCCTCATTGGCTTTTTCAACCTCTTTTGCCAATTGAGTGAGCCTATTCTTCAAGGTGTTATTTTCTTCAGCATTTTTTTGGGTCTCCTTAACCAAGGTATTGACCCGTTTTTCATACTTTTCTTGCATCTCTCTCATTTCTCTTCCCAGTTTTTCCTCCACCTCTCTAACTTGCTTTTCAAAATCTTTTTTGAGTTCTTCCAAGACCTGAGCCCACCCGACATCCCCTGGGATGTCTGCGGTACTGAGCCCCCCCCCCCCCCCACGTCTTTCCCTGATGGCAAGAATACGTTCTCGTCATCAGATCCGAATGTCAGGATCATTTGCATTTGTTGGAAAAAACTCTCTATAGTCTTATTTTTCTTCCCTTTTCTAGGCATTTTCCCAACCAGTTACTTGACTTCTGAGATTCCTGTCCACCCCCGCCTAGATCTGCCCAGCTAGTGCTTGGGGTGAAATTCAAATGTGCTTTCCACGCTGTCCGCCTGGGAATCAATATGAGCTTTAGTTCTGTTGCTGGGGTGGTGGCAGGGCTGCCTCCCAGGCTCGGCTTCCTCAGGGGCTTTATGCAGAGACTTTCAGTAATGAAGATCCTGCCTGCTGCCGCTGTTGCCTCAGCCACTGCCCACGCCTTTGCGTCCGCCACTTCCTGCCCCCATCTCTGCCACTGCCGCTTCCTCCTGAGGGGGCCTGAGTCATGGAGACACCCCACTCCCCTCAGCCAGCCAGCCATCTCTCTCACTGACCTGTAGCTTCTGTGGGCAGAGGGACTTTCCCGGCTGTCGGAGCTTCCGTCCCTGAAGCCTGCTCGGTCAGCTTCTCTGGGGCTGCAGCCAGGGTAGCGCTGGGGTGGGGTCCAACAGACCCTGGGGACAGGTCTCCAGGGCTCTCTGGAACGGAAATCTCTTCCACTCTATTTCTGTACACCTTTCAGTGGTCCAAAAGTTATGGGGGTCTCTTTTTACATTAATTCTATGGGCTGTGGGTTGGAGCTCGTAAACGTGCGTCCTTCTACTCCACCATCTTGGCTCCGCCCCCTAAATCCTATCTATTAATAAATAAAATATATTCATTTAAAACTACAGGCTCCCCCTTAAACTATTTGAATACTCAACCCCTCAAAGAGTTTGCTAGACAGGATTTTCTTTTGTAGAGAATTGGACATTGAATTTGAATATAATTTGAAATTGAATACAAGGAAACATTTCCCATGAAATAAGAGGCATTGAAGATGGTGTAACAAAAAGAGCACTAGTCTTGGATCTAGAAAACGTCAGTTAAGTCCCATGTTAGACAATATCCCTATGCAATCTTCGCCAAGTGTCTTCAAGTTTCTGTTCTTTATTCTCATGTGTAAATGGAGGCTAATATTGCTTAGGTCATATATCTCATTAGTTATGTGTGTTTTGTTAATCATAAAGTCTTACATAAATTATTATTTTTATTATTACATAAACTACATTGTATTTTTCTCTTTCCCCCAGGAGGCTATGCTTATTAAAGATTTAATGATCATTCTTTAATTACAATTTTTGACAACTTACCCAATATTAAAATGAGGAATTAGAAACTATACTGAAGAAATTGCAAAGGATAAAATGTTTACCTTAGTAAGGAAAATCTGATAAAATATTAGACAAATTCACTTCTCAAAGAGGTATGGAAGTAATATCTGTATCTTTTGATTTGGAAAGTAAATAGTATTTTACTAGCCAGACATCTGATACAGCATCCCACAAATTATAGCTGAAGTCAGCCCTCAATGAGTCTTATAGATTACAGTAAGGTTTAGAGGGGTGAAGGGACTTGTTCGGGGTTTCACATCTATTAAGTGAGGAGAAAGGCCGAAATTCAATTATAAATAGAAATATCAAAGATCTTTTGCTTCATTTAGGAGATATAGGAATGTCCTAGAAATAGAGTTCAAAGATAACTGTCCTCATGATCACTTTCTCCCCATTTCAATCCATTCTTCACCCTACTATCAGGATAACCTCCCTAAAATACAACATTTTTTATGTCACTCGTTTAATAAGAACCAACAATGGTTCCTCATTACCTATAGAATAAAGTCTAATCTCTTTAGGATGGCATCTGAGGCTCTTCATCATCTATCCTCCAAACTATTTTCTAACTTTCTCTTCCCCATTGTCCATAACAGAATCCTATGCAGTAGTCATACTAGTTTATTAACTGTCCACATAATGCATTTTTGTCCCATTATCTTTGTTCACACTTTTTTCCCTTTTATAATGCATTCCTTCCTGTCTACCTATCTATAGTAATTAATTCTCCCTTTGTGTCAAAATTCAACACAAGACACACTGTCCTTACTTTCTGTAATAATAATCAAAATATATGATTCGTATTTTTTTAAGTTCTACATCTATAACATAATAATGATACTTTATAGAATCTTCTAGATTTTAGGGATAGCATCCTAATTTTAAAGATAATTAAAATAAAAGGCAGCATGGTGGAAGAACTTACCTTGGGCTATGTAAGTGCTAAGTAGCAAAACCAACACCCAATTTTCTCAAACTCCAGATTCAATTTTTTTTTTTTACAATACCCCAGGACTACACTGCTTTACATTACACTATATATCCCTCTTATTGCCACATTTATCATATTCAAAGTCAACATTGTAATATTTCCACCCACCCAATTTATTCATTCATTCAATAAAAGCATTCCTGAAACAGAAATTCATTGAGCCACCTAGCCTCAGCAATTTTAGATTTCTTTCTGGAAATACACTTATAAAGGGCTAGGGCAGTCAGTAATAGCTTCATGAAGTAGACTGAATCTAAAGAGAACTATTAAAAATACTCAGAGGCTAAAAGTAGGAAATATCATTAATATTAATCTTACTCGTTAGGTGTTGTAGGTCAGACAGTGGATTTCTTGAGTTCAGGAATTCTAAGCTGCATTGGGCCAAACTTCTCAGGTATCCAGGGTAAGTCTGCCATGAGGAGGGTGTGTACATTGGATTGGAGGGTCATGAGATTGCTTAAGGAGTGACAAATCAGTCAAGCTTAGAAAAAAAAAGTTCAGCTCCTATGAAAATTATTATTGTGATGAGACCTGTTCATGTCTATCCTGGGTAAGATAGGAAAGTACAAAGAAAAAAAAAGACAAAGGAAGGAAGGAAAGAAGAAAGGAGGGAAGGAAGGAAGGAAGGAAGGAAGGAAGGAAGGAAGGAAGGAAGGAAGGAAGGAAGGAAGGAAGGAAGGAAGGAAGGAAGGAAGGAAGGAAGAAGAAAAATAATTCACTCAAGAATTGGAAAATGGCCTGGGTTATTTCCTTTTCTAAGCACAAGTCACATATCATTGGAATTTAAATAAACATTTTACAAAAAGTATTTTTCCAAATTTCAAGTGGGATATAAAATTAGAAGTCAGTATCTTGTCCATGGAATTTATCCATTTCTTTCTGGTTGTGGAAGATTCCTGATCCTTTCCTTAGAAAGGATTTGTTCATATTGTCATTTAATATTTTGCTGCCTGTGCCTTTTCTGTTTAGGCCTTTCTCTGGTTGGCACTGTCATAGATATATGGAAAATTTACTTCTCCAGAGAGAAAAATCCCCAGCAGTCAGTCATGACAGTTCCACAACATTCACTAAGCTTTTTTCATTGAACATTCCACTCAGATCTACTCTGATCAATGGAGACCTTAAAATAAATATAAAAGACTTCCTTTCCATCAACATTCAAGCTGAATACCTAATCACTGTTTTTAGAGATAAGTACTAAAGAATAAAGGGACCTTGTGGTAAGTCCTTTTGCATAGCATATTCTTACAATTTGCAAGATTCACTGATCACTAGTATTTGATTCTATTTTTTTTTTTTTACTTCAGGTACTTCAAGAACATCTTTCCTAATCCTTTCATGAAGAAGCTAAGGTAAGTTGTATCTCCCAGTCATATTTGGGTCTTTGAGCTCCCTTGTAACTGAAATGCAATCAGTCTGTCATCATAAGAGGAATACCTACTCTTACCTAAAGACTGATATATTAAATATGCTAATATGTACATCTGTTGAATATATTAATATACTGAAACTTTATTTACTCAAATACAAATAAAATAGCAATTTCAGCGTTTTAGAGAAGTTTCTTTTTTGGTGGCCTTTCTTCTTAGGATATACCATACTGTATGAATTCTATTTCCAGTTTACAGACATTAGATTCAAAATATCTCTTACATTTAGTGACACTTTAAGAATAACTTTAAAATATCAAAATTCTTTCTTGAAATATTTTGTTTGCATCAGTTTTCCTGTTGAGTCTAGATTCAGTCCATGCCAATTGGACAAACATTAGCAAAGCACATTTTACTTTGTAAAGCAAAAGACTAATTTGAGGGCACATGTAGTTCAGTCTTTTCACTCATAACTCGACTCTTTATAACCTTTTATTTGAAAAGATACTGTGTTGCTTTTTCCTTCTCCAGCTCATTTTTTTCCAGTTGAAGAAACTGAGACAAATAATGTTAAGTGAAGTGCCCAGGGTCACACAACTAGTAAGTGTTTGAGGCCAAATTGGAACTCAGATCTTCCTGACTACACATGTATCACCTAGTTGCTAATCTGAGGGGCAGTTATTGACATACAAAATTAAAATTGAACATGGTCCATGCCCTCATAAAGATTGCTGTGTAGCAGGGTATTACTGAATATTTGCATTCAAAATTTGCATTCAAATATGAAGTTTTAGGTAAATGTCAAGAAATAAATTTTGAGTCACTGAATATTTTATACCCATTTATGATCATCACACTATGGAACACTCAGATGTATTATTAAGACATTTCTTGTTAAAACTATAAAGTTTTTCTAGAAGACTTATGAGAAGATTCACTTAAGAATTCAGAGACATTGATGAAAATGACCTTTCATTTATAAAATGAATCTTTCAATTAGTTTTCTTTTTGCTTTTCACAAATGCCATCACACATCAACAGAAACTCAAAATGTATTTTTATTTAATAAAAAAAGTCGAATAAATATTGATTCAGAAATACACAATACTCATTTGTAGGTATTTGTTTTACAGAGCCATTTTTCTTCGATTAAAGTGAATATATTCATATGTATGTCCATGTGTTAGAGTATATGTATGTATGTATATATATATATATATATATGTGTGTGTATATGTATATACATATACATGCATATATATGTATACACGTACTATATACTTATGCCTGCATTTCACTTGTATGTAGGTATTTATAGAGGGTATTCAAGGCAAAACAATACCTTTGTTGTGAGAGCTACTGAACTCTTTTCAGTGTTATTTTTCACCTTTGGTGTCCACCTGAATCACCCAACTCACTTGTGGCTAGAAGAAACCGTAGCATGCCTGAGAGAAACATCTTGGTAAAGCATTTTGGCAGACAAGATAAACCAGTCTGAAGGTAATGGAGGCATTTCAATTACAACAGCAGGTTAGAATGGTATCGACCTCCAACATGTGAACACTTTCCCTGGAAAAATGGGCAGGAGGAATAAAATCCATGAAGGCAGCTGAAGCAGAAAATGTGGAGTACTTAGAATTTGGTTAGGAATTGAAGGCAAAGAAGTCATCCACAACATCTCAAGCTATCTTAACTCTATCCTGTCACTGGAGTGTGGTGATTCTGGAAGAGAGAATGAGGCCAGAGACTGTGTAATTTGCCTCCCTTAAATCCAATATATGTACAAATCAAGACACCAACCATACTGTTTTACCGCATTTACCTATCTCACAGTCTTGTGATGACAGGTGGGTGATGAAGCACAGGGGGAGATACACTGGGATCAGCAGTCATAACCTTGCATACAGTCTATCCAGGCCATAGAGTCATCTTCTCATTGGAAACAACTGTGGGATTTGTCAGCCCCCTGCATATCTGAACAACCTTTCAAGGATCACATTGCTCACCTTCTGGTGTGAGGAAAAGGTCCCTTAAAAAGTGTCTGCTTAGAAATCCTGGAAATACTTACATGAACTGATACTTAGTGAAGTATGCAGAATGAGGAGAACACTCTTCACAGTAACAGTGACATTGTGCAATGACAAATTTTGGTAGACAATTATTCTCAACAATGCAATGATCTAAGACAGGAGTAGGGAACCTGTGGCTTCAAGGCCACATGAGGTCCTCTAGGTACTCATATGTGACTGTTTGACTGAATTATAATTTCACAGAACAAATCCTCTTAATAAAAGAATTTGCTTTGAAAAACTTGGGCTCATTCAAAAGACCTTACCCAAGGACTTAGAGGGCCACATGTGGCCTTGAGGCCAGAAGTTTTCCACCTCTGATCTAAGACAATTACAAAAGCCTAAAGATGGAAAAATCTATCCACATCCAGAGAAAGATTTATGAGGTCTGAAAGCAGATCAAAGCACACTATTTTCTGTCTTTCTTTTTGTTATTTTTCTTTCTTGTGGTTTTTCCCTTTGGTTCTGATTCTTCTTAACAACATGACTAATGTGGAATTATTTTTAGTATGATTGTACTTAGCTTATATAAGATTATATATTGTCTTGGGAAAGGGGAAAATTTAGAACTCAAAATCTTGTAAAAGTGAATGTTGATAAAATAAATAAATCTTTTATTTGTTTAAAAAATATACATGCAATTTATGAAAAAAATTACAAAACACTTTTCACATAAATAAAGTCAGATCTAACTAAATGGAAAAACATCAGTTGCTCTTGTGTAGGCCAGGCTAATATAATAAAAATTACAATCTTACATAAATTAACTTATCTTTTCATTACCATCCCAATCAAACTACCAGATAATTATTTTCTAGAGATAGAAAAATAATATCAAAATTCAACTGGAAGAGCAAAAGGTGTCAAATAGCATGGAACCCATGAAAAGAAATGCTAGGGAAGGTGGGGTAGCCCTACCAGAATTCAAATTGTATTATAAAGCAGAAATCATCAAAACAACTTGGTACTTGTACTTAGAGGGTTGGACCAGTGGGACAGGTTAGGTACTGAAGATACAGCAGTCAATGAAGATAGCAATCAACTGTTTGCTAAACCCAAGGACTCCAGTTTCTGGATTAAGATATCATTTTTGACAAAACTTCCTTGGAAAACTAGATAACAGTGTGATGAAAACTGGGCATAGACCAATATCGGACACCATACAGAAGAATAAAATTCAAATGAATATATAATTTAGGTATAGACTGATACTATAAAATTTAGGGGAGAAAGGAATAGTGTATTTCTCAGATGTATTGAGAATGGACAAATTTTTAAATAAACAAGAGATACAGGACATTGTGAAGTGCAAAATGGATAATTTTGATTACATTAAATTGAAAAATTTTTGCACAAACAAACCCAATGCAGTGAAGATTATCAGGGAAGAGAAAACTAGGAAATGTTTTGCAATTACTGGCTGTTATAAAGGACTTATTTCTAAAATATATAATGAAGTAAAAAAAAATTACAGGAAAACAAGTTTACAGGAAAGAAATGAAAGCTATCTATAATTGTATGAAAAAATGATCTAAATCACTATTGATTAGTGTAACACAAATCAAAATAACTCCGAGGCACAACATCACATCTATCAGATTGGCTAACATGACAAAACAGGAAGATGATAAATATTGAAGAAGATGTGGGAGAGTTGGAACACTAATTCGTGGTTGGTAGAGCTGTGAACAGATACAACCATTCTGCAGAGCAGTTTGTAACTATGCCTAAAGGGCTACCAATGTGTGCATACCGATTGACCCAGCAATATTACTTCTAGGACTGTTTCTCAAAGAGATCATAAAAATGAGAAATGGTACTACATGTACAAAAATATTTATAGCAGCTCACTTTGTGGTGGCCAAAAACTGGCAATCAAGTGAATACCCATTAATTGGGGAATGGCTGAAGAAGCTGTGATATATGAAAGTAGTGGAATACAATTGTGTTATAAGAAAAGATGAACAGGAAGATATCAGAAAGACATGGAAGGACTTATATGAATGGATATTGAGTGAAAAGAGCAGAACCAGGAGAACTTTGTACACAGCAACAGTCACAGTGTGCAAAGAATTTTTTCTGATAGAATTAGCCCTTCATAGAAATTGAAGGACCTAAACATCTCACAATTGACTCTTGAGGCACAGTGCCTTCTACATACAAAGAACTATATAATTGGGTCACAGAATGAAGTAGAATATATTTCTTGTGTAATGACTTGTTTTCATGTATTCTCACATTCGTTTTAATTTTTCTATGCAAGATGACTAAGGGAAAACATATTTAATAAGAATCTGTGCAGGGGGAAAAGCCAAGTTGGCAGAGAACAAGGAAAGACCTGTAGAACCTCTCCCCCACAACACATAAAATACCTGCAAAAATGACTCCAAACCAATTTTTGAACAGCAGAACCCACAAAATGACAGAACGAGAAAGATTTTCACTCTAAGACAGCCTGGAAGGACAGTGGGAAACATCTATTGCACTGGACTCTAAGTGGAGTGCAGCACAGCATTGGCTGCATGGCATGTCAAAGACAGGATTGCAGCAGGCAGGGGCTTGGAATCTTGCACAGCAGCAGTTCCCAGATCCCCACAAACACCAAAGACAGCTTCAAAGGTAAGTGAGTAAGTTCTCTCACCTGGGTGAGGAAAGGGCAAGGTCCTGCACTATCCCTAGCCCCCAGTGGCCCCATGCACTAGTAGGTGGCAGCAGCATCCACTTTTGGAGCCTGCAGTCTAAAGACCCTGGGGAAATTGAACAGGTAATCTGGATTTCAGCCAGGAGTTATTGTCCTGGGCTGAGGAAACTTACTGGCATGGTTGAGCTGCAGAGGATCTAGAGAGGATCCTGGGCAGAAAAGTTTGGGGTTGCTCCCAGACCAGAGAGCAGGCCAGGAGAGTAGGATCTTCCTCTCCCTTGATTGCTCCACCTTGGAGGAACTGAGAACTTACAGGTCCCTAAAGTATACACTCTTCTTGACAAAGGACTCAAAAGTCAAGTAGCTGGCTGGGAGAATGCCACAAAAAAGGGAAAAAAAATAGGAATATGGTTACTTTCTTGGAGGACAGGTATTTTCTTCTGTCGTTTCAGATGAGGAAGAATAATGCAAGTCATCAAAGAAAGACATAAGAGTCAAGGTTTCTGCACTCAAAACCTCCAAAAATAAATATGAAATGGTGTCATGCCATGGAACAGCACAGAAAGTATTCAGAAAATCAAGTAAGAGAGGTGGAGAAAAAGTCGGAAAAGAAATGAGAATGATGCAACAAAATCATGAAAAAGAAGTCAACAGCTTGCTAAAGGAGACCGGAAAAAATGCTGAAGAAAGTAATACCTCTAACAGTACACTAACCCAAATGGCAAAAGAGATGCAAAAGTCAATGAAGAGAAGAATACTTTAAAAAGCAGAATTAGACAAATGGGAAAAGAGGCTCAAAAACTCACTGAAGAAAATATAGCTTTAAAAATTAGAATGGAAACAGATGGAAGTTAATTATTTTATGAGAAATCAAGGATTTGCAAAGGAAAACCAACAGAATGAAAAAACATAAAGATGGGAAATATTTCATTGGAAAAAAATTGACTTGGAAAATTGATCCAAGAGAGACAATTAAAAATTATGAAACTACTTGATAGTCATGATCAAAAAGGATCCTACATATCATCTTTCATGAAATTATCAAGGAAAACTGTCCAGATATTGTAGAATCAGAGGATAAAATAAATATTGAAAGAATCCACTGCTCACTTCCTGAAAGTGATACAAAAAAAAAAGTGCTCCTACGAATATTGTAGACAAATTCCAGGGTTCTCTGGTCAAGGAGAAAACATTGGAAGCAGCCCAGAATGAAACTTTTCAACTATTGTGGAAATAAAATCAAGATGACACAAGATCTATCATATTCTACATTACGGCATTGAAGGACATGAACTATGATATTTCACAAATCAAAGGAAGCAGGATTAAAACCAAGAATCACCTACCCAGCGAAACTGAGTATAATACTTCATGGGGAAAAATGGTCATTCAAAGAAATAGAAGGCATTTGAGTGCTCTTTATGAAAAGACCAAAGCTGAATAGAAAATTTGATTTCAAACACAAGAAGCATGCAAAGGTAAACAGGAAAGAGAAATCATAAGGGACTTAATAAACTTAACTGTTTACATTCCTACATGGAAAGACAATATTTGTAACTCTTGAAATTTTTCTCAGTGTTTGGGTAGTTGTAGGGATTATATACATTTTGACAGAGGACGCAGGGTGAGTTGAATAGGAGGGGGATGATATCTAAACAATAATATGGAGGGGTAAGAGGGGAATATATTGGGAGGAGAAAGGAAGAAATTGAATGAAGCAAATTATCTATCATAAAAGAGGAAAGAAAAGGCTTTTTCAGTCTAGCGGGAAAGGGATGCGGTAAGAGGAAAAAAAGTTAAACTTACTTTCATCATATTTGGTTTAAGGAGAGAATAACATGCTCACTCAGTTTGGTAGGAAAATCTAACTTCCACCGCAGGAAAGTAGGGAAGAAAAGAGAAAGCGGGAAGGGATAGATGGATGAAAAAATGGAGGGCAAATGGGAGGAGGGGGTACTTAGAAGTATACCCTTTTGGTGAGGGACAAAAGAGAAAGAGAGAATATAATAAATAGGGGTCAAGATAGGATGGAGAAAAATATAGTTTGTCTTTCACAACATGATTTCTTTGGAAGTCTTGCAAAACTATACATATATAGCCTATATTGAATTGTTTGCCTTGCATTGGGAATGGGTGGGGAAGGAGGAAGGGAAAGAATTTGGAACTCAACGTTTTAGGAACAAATGTTGAGAATTGTTTTTACATGCAACTGGGGAATAAGAAATACATGTAATTGGGTATAGAATTCTATCTTGGCCTTCAAGAAATGAGAGAAGATGCAGATAAGGGAAGGAAGGAGTGTGCCACAAGAGAGAGAAGATTGGGGGAAGTGGTGAACAGAATGCACAGTGTTCAAGGATTGAGGGAGGGGAGAGGTGGGGAGAAAATTTGGAACTCAAAATCTTATGGAAATGAATGTCAAAAAATAAAAATAAATACATAAATAAATGATTTTATCCCAGAGAGGGAATGGGGAAGGGAGGGGGAAAGTCTAAGATACATGAAGTGATTGTGGAAAACTAAAAACAAAGAAATTTATTGTTTTTTAAAAAGTGTAGTACAAGTGAAGCTTTGAGATATACAGAAATCTAGGCTCAGTAAGATTGTGGATGAAATTTAGGTTTATACTGACACTAAAAATCCAAACCTCTTTTATGATGCCCTGAAAACTATTTGTGGAACAAAGACCTAGTGCATCTCAATTACTGAGTACTTATAGAGCCATATTGATTAGTTATAAAGACACAATCTTAGAGAGATGGGCTGAATATTTCCATAGTTTTCTTAAGAGATCATAATCAATCAATGCTGAAGTCATTGACCACTTATCTCAGATTCAAGTCAATACCTCCCTACCCAATGTTCCAACTGAAGAAGATATTTTTGAATGTTATTAGGCTCCTTTCCTGTGGTAAAGCACCTGGTGTTGATTCTATTCCATCTGAGATTTATAAAGTGGGGAGTCCACTGCTCATAGAAACTTGCCTGAAATTTTCTAGGTTTTATGTTATAAGGAAGTTATCCTATAGGATTTCAAGGACACTTCCATTGTCTATCTCTATAAAGGTAAAGGATATACACTGTTCTGGGATAATCACAGTTTGGTGATAGGGAGAGTCCCTCTCTTTGTCATTGCTTGCAAATTCTGGCCAGCATCCTACTTAATGGGCTGCTCCATCACCAAAAAGATGTTCATTTACATGTGAGACAGTATGACTTCAGAAGGGCTGAACAATTCCAGGAGAAATGGCAGGAGCAGAACAGCTATCTGCATGCAATGTTTGTATGTCTGACTAAGATCAATCACAAAAGCTTATGGAAAATTTTGTCAAAATTTGGTTGCCTGGAGAAGTTCATCAGTATTGTGTTTGTTGACATCATACTTGCCTGTGTTCTGGATAATGGACAATGTTCTTGCACTTTTCCAATGACCAACCAAATGAAACAAGACTGTATATATGATTTTAGCATGATGTTTGCTGCCATGTTGTAAAATGCCTTCAATGAGAGAAAACGTGGCATCAAGGTTAACTATTACACTGATAGCAAATTCTTCAACTTGAAAAGGTTTCAAGCTAAGACCAAAGTGGAGGGAATGTGGGTGCATGATTTTTTTGTTTGCAGATGGTTGTACACTTAATGCAGCCTCTGAAGCTGAGATGCAACAAATTATGGATCAATTCTCTGTTATTTGTGTTAATTTTGACCTATAAATTAACACCAAGAAACAGGTGCTCCATCAGCCAAATCACATGATCCATTTTTGGAACCATTGGTCACAGTAAATGGAGACGTTTTGAATACTGTGAGTTCACTTACCTTGGCTCTTCACTTGCTTTTGAAATATAGTTTCCAGGAAAGTAAGCATTGATAATGAGGTTGACAAACACATTTCAGGGGTAGCTCAGTGTTTAGAAGGTTCTGAAGCACAGTGTGGCAGAAAAGAGGTGTTAGACATACTGCCAAAGTGAAGGTCTACAGAGCTGCAGTGCCGACCTCATTGTTGTATGCCTGTGAGATATGGACGGTATATCAGTGCCATCCCAGGAAACTGAATCACTTCCATTTGAATTGTCTTAAGAAGACACTGAAGTTCACCTGGTGATATAAGATTCTAGACACTTATGTCCCTTCTCAACTAAATTACCACTAAATCTCTACCGCAGAGAGTACAACTCCCATAACTGACCACGTTTTTCCAATGCAAAATTTTTTATGGAGAACTCGCACAGGGGAAACTATTACACAGTGGTCAAAAGTGATATAAGGATACTCTCAAGGTCTTTCAAGGACTTAGGAATTGATTATGTGACATGGAAGCACTAGCACAAGACTTCTCAGCTTGGCATGCCCTCATCAAAGAGGGTGCTGTGTTTTATGAGCAAAGAAGAATTGAAGTAGTTCAAAAGAAATGTGAGCTGTGCAAATTTAGATATCCACCCCAAATGTTCATATAGACTGTTTGTACCCAAATTGTGGTTGAGCATTCCAATCTCTTACTGGTTTGATAAACCACAGCTGGACACACTACAACTTCACTCTAACATAGTGATGCAATTTTGGTCCTCTTTCAGAATGGACAACATATATATATATATATATATTCATTTATATATATATTACTCATTTATATATATATATTTATTCATTTATATATATATATATATATTTATTCATTTATATATATATATATATATATATATATACACATGCAATCATACCCCGCACACACACACATATACATATATGTGTAATGTACAGTATATTGACTTTTTACTTGGTTTACCTATATTTGATCTTGGTCCTGCCTTTATCCTTAAAGTCATATCAGAAAAGACATCCTTACTTCTCATTAAGATTAGTGCATCCATCTGTAATATGGATATAATTTCTGCCAATAAATACACTTATACTCATATGTACACAAACACATATATACATATGTGTGTATATAAGTGTATAATATATATACATGTTTATGTATATGCACATATGTATGTATATGTGTGTATATGTGTATGTGTATATATAGATATAGATATATGTAAATATCTATATACATATATAGATATATGTACTATATGAGTAAAATAAATCAGAAATCTGCCAGCATTCTATGACTCCCCCACCTCCCTTTCTATTCTTCTATATGGATGTCCAATTTTTCTACTAGCATTTTCTATGAGAACTCTCTCACTAAATGCAAACCTATATTTTTATAATGTGCTAAGTATATTCTCTGTCTTACAGACCTAAGATTTAGTTTTGGAAACATTTAGAATTTCATTTTAGCTATTTCATATACTAGGACATTCATTTCAGGAGGTTACAAAACTGTTCTAACAGTTCCCTTCCTCCCATATGAAAAAATATTCAGGGAGAAAATATATTTGCATGAGTTGTCACTTGCTGAGAAAATAGGAGTCAGAATCTCCCTCATGGCAATCAGAAAGGGATACCATTTCTGATTGTGAGAAACAAATTGAATATGTGAATATAAGGAGAAAGATGTCTACTTAAGTAAATTAAGACTACCTTTGAATGACAAATATTTTTTTCCTTAAAAAAGAATCACCTGCCTTTGAACATTTGCACTCTGATATATGGCATGTTTAAGAATGATTCCTGAAAATTTCGTAGAAAAGGATGCATTGCAATATAAAGTGGTTTGTGTATGAATGGAGGCTATATAATGTCTACATTAACAAATCTTCCTTTGGTAATAACAGATGAAAGTTTGTTTGTTTGTTTTTTTTTGACAGTGCTTTTAAAAATATTCCGTTGTATTTGTAGCCACTCAAAAAACTCAGATGAACAAAAAAGTCATCTCAGTTTAAAAGTTCCTCTTTGTTTCCCACTTTCTGCAAGCATTTGGTTTAAATATTGTCTAAAAGCAGGAATTATTCTTCTATTCTCTCTGTAATTCTTCATATCATCCAATATTTTGCTGATGACTTTGCACAGCTCTGCCCTATTCAAATCAAATTTACTTGCAAAATCAATACATAACCTTCCTAATATCATTGGTACATTCAAAAATGAAGGATGGACAATCTATACAGGTTAGAAATATGATAAATATTGCTTACTTAGTGCATCATAACTAGTTAATTGAGACCATTACTAGTTGCTTGACAGGGACTCCTTTAAATTCATAGAAGGCAGTCATTCTATACAGATTAAAGTAAAAAAAAAAAACTTAAAAACATATTCATTTTACCATCTCCTTTGTACCATAACATTTTGTTGTTTTGTTGTTGTTGTTGATGTTGTATATCTGCCTTCTTCCCTCCTCTTTCTTCTCTACCCCAAGGTGCCTATCATTTTGTTGGGTCAGCTAGGCAGCAAAGTGTAATGCTTTAGGTGGAGCTAAATACTTACATAGGCACTTAAAAGCTGTGTGACCCTGAGCAAATCATAATTTGTTTCCTTCAGTTTCCTTATCTTTCAAATGGACATAATAATAGCACCTATCTCTAAGGTTATTGTGAGAAACAAGTGACTAATAATTGTAAAGTGCTTCACACTTTGGCTTTCTCCTAGTATGTCTTTTGTACATGTTGATGATGATGATGATTGATGATGATGATGATGATGATGATGATGATGATGATGATGATTTCCTCCTTGTTTATCAATGGAGCCTTTAATAAATATCTACTGAGAACCACTTAAATGCTTAGGGGTGTGTGTGATAGACTCTTATGTCAGAGATAGATATGCTTATTCTATTTTCCCCGCAAGCAGAATTGTCTTTGCAATACAAAATGAGACACCAAGGGCTGCCAAAGGAAGAAGATCACAGACATTATCACAAAAGGGGGTAAAATGCAAACACTTCTGTATTCCCTTTTAAGAATTTAGCAAGGGGGTAGAGCCAAGATGGCAGACTAGAAAGATACACTTACACAGGGTTCCCACCACAGCCCATAAAATACTGTAGAGAGGGACTTTCAACAAATTTTGGAGCATCAGAAGTGGAGAACAATTGAGGGGAGGAGATTTCCAGTCCACAGAGACCTGAAAGACACATGGAAATGTTGGTTATGCCGGACGCAGAAGCCGAGCGTAGAGCCCAGCCCAGCCTTGGCCGAGCAGTGTGGCTCGATGAGACAAGACTCTGGGAGGAAGACACCTCTAGGGCAGAATCTCCAGTCACAGTAGCAGGTCCTCAGATCCCTTGGCACACGGGCACCAAATGTCAGTGAAGGGGTTTTATCCAGGAAGGGAGAAAGGCCTTCCCATACCTCCAGCAGCAGGCAGCGGCCACAGAGCCAGCACAGGAGCCCCTGTGGAAACTCCACTGTTGGAGTGTAAAAACCCCTGGGAGCACTGAAGAACTGAGTCTTACCTCAGCCCTGGGTGAAAAGCCTGGCTGAGCTGGTCTTTGTCTCAAACTGAATGGTGGGACTGCCCATCCAGCTTATGAGAATATCAGCCCCAAGTGCTGGCTTTGTGGAACTGGAGGCAAAGTGGCTGTGGAGAGGTATCTGCTAAGATTCTAGGCACGAAAAACCCCTCTCTACATCCAGACCAGTACACTCTTGATTGTGCCACCTGTGAAAACTGAGACCTCACAGATTCCCAGAGTATGCCCTACTCTTGACAAAGGACTCAAAAATCAAGTAACTCGTTGGGAAAATGCCCAAAAAAGGGAGAAAAAATAAGACCATAGAAGGTTACTTTCTTGGTGAACAAAAATCTCCTCCCATCCTTTCTGAGGAGGAAGAACAATGCTTACCATCAGGGAAAGACATAGAAGTCAAGGTTTCTTTAACCCAAACATGCAAAATAAAATATTCAATGGACTCAGGCCTTAAAAGAGCTCAAAAAGGACTTTGAAAAACAAGGGAGAGAAGTGGAGGAAAAAATACGAAGAGAAATGAGAGAGATGCAAGAAAACCATGAAAAGCAGGTCAACACCTTGCTAAAGGAGACAAAAAAAATTCTGAAGAAAATAACACCTTGAAAAACAGGCTAAGTTATTTGGCAAAAGAGGTTCAAAAAGCCAATGAGGAGTAGAAAGTAGAATTAGCCAAATGGAAAAAGAGGTTCAAAAGCTCACTGAAGAAAATAGTTCTCTCAAAATTAGAATGGAAAGGATGGAGGCTAATGACTTTATGAGAAACCAAGAAATCACAAAACAAAACCAAAAGAATGAAAAAAAGGAAGAGAATGTGAAATATCTCATTGAAAAAACAACTGACCTGGAAAATAGATCCAGGAGAGACAATTTAAAAATTATGAGACTATCTGAAAGCCATGATCAAAAAAAGAGCCTAGACATCACCTTTCATGAAATTATCAAGGAAAACTGCCCTGATATTCTAGAGCCAGAGGGCAAAGTAAATATTGAAAGAATGCACTGATCTCTCCCTGAAACACATCCAGAAAGAGAAACTCCTAGGAAGATTGTGGCCAAAGTCGAGAGTTCCCTGATCAAGGAGAAAATATTGCAAGCAGCTAGACAGGAACAATTCAAGTAGTGTGGAAATACAATCAAGATAACACAAGATCTAGCAGTTTCTACATTAGGGGGTCAAAGGGCTTGGAATATGATATTCCAGAAGGCAAAGGGACTGGGACTAAATCCAAGAATCACCCACTCAGCAAAACTGAGTCTAATAGAGAAAAGATGGTCTTTCAATGAAATCGTGGACTTTCAAACATTCTTGATGCAAAGACCAGAGCTAAAAAGAAAATTTGCCCTTCTAACACAAGAATGAAGAGAAACATGAAAAGGCAAACAGCAGTGAGAAGTCATAAGGGACTTATTAAAGTTGAACTGTTTACAATTCTATTTGGAAAGACAATATTTGTAACTCTTTAAACTTTTCAGTATCTGGGTAGTTGGTAGGATTACACACACACACACACACCAAGACAGAGAAAGAGAGAGAGAGAGCACAGAGTGAATTGAATAGGATGGGATCATATCTTAAAAAAATGAAATTAAGTGGTGAGAGAGAAATATATTGGGAGGAGAAAGGGAGAAACAGAATGGGGCAAATTATCTCTCATAAAAGAGGCAAGCAAAAGACTTTTCAGTGGAGGGAAAAAGAGGGGAAGTGAGAGAAAAATATGAAGCTTACTCTCATCACACTAGACTAAAGGAAGGAATAAAATGCACAAGCATTTTGGTATGAAAACCTATCTTACAATACAGGAAAGTGGGGTAGAAGGGGAGAAGCAGTTTGGGGGGGATGATGGAAAGGAGGGCAGTGGGAGGAGGGAGCAATATGAAGTCAACACTCTTGGAGAGGGACAGGATCCAAAGAGAGAACAGAAGAAATGGGGGGGCAGGATAGGATGGAGGGAAATATAGTTAGTCTTACACAACATGACTATTATCGAAGTCATTTGCAAAACTACACAGATATGCCCTATATTGAATTGCTTGCTTCCCAAAGGGAATGGGAGCGGAGGGAGGGATGAAGAAAAGTTGGAAGCCAAAGTTGGAGGAACAACTGTTTAGTATTGTTCTTACTACTAGGAAATAAGAAATGCAGTTAATGGAGTATAGAAATTTATCTGGCTCTACAGGACAAAAGAGAAGATGAGGACAAGGGAAGGGAGGGATGTTAGAAGAGAGGACAGATCGGTGACAGGGGCAATGATAATGCTCAGGATTTTGAGGTGGGAGGAGGGGTGAAATGGGGAGAAAATTTGGAACCCAAAATTTTGTGAAAATGAATGTAAAAATTAAATAAATAATTTTAATAAAAAAAGAGTTTAGCAAATACTAATGAAGATGGACAATGAAACAATCTTCTCAGCTACTCATTTGAGGTAACTGAAACATTTGCATAAAACTTAAATAAACCAAGTGTTTATAGGACAAATTCATAAAATTCATAGTACTCTTGATGACAATGTAGGGAAAGAAACCAAAAAGGAAACAGAGAGAAATATGATATTGAAAAACTACTTTAATTTTTATTATGAGATTGTATGAAGGACAAATTATGTCACTGATGTTGAGAAAACAAGCCAATAAACACAGTGTTCTCTTTTCTGTCATATATCCTGTTGACACTAATTGGGCTACTGTGCCGGATAATTACTCCCTCTCTTTAACAAGTAGGCTGCTCTATGGGTGAAGGAGAGTGACAGAAAATCCTAATTCTTCCATATATTTCTGTTCCCAGCACCTCTTATATATTGTTACGCTAATCATGCTACTATACAGTCTTGGTTCCCTTATAACACAACATGGCATATAGTCAGTGAGGTGAATACAACTAGGGCCTTTACATATATAAATAATTGCTAGATAGAATTCTTAAGAAAAAAAAGAGTGGGAAATAAGAAGAAAGGAAGGAAGGAAGAAGGAAGGAAGGAAAGGAGGGAGATAAGAACATATGGAAGGAAATAATTATTTATTAGGGATTTATTATGTGCCAAGCACTTTACTAAATGCTTTTATAAATATTTTCTGATTTAATCTTCACAGCAACTTGGGAGGTAGTGCTACCTCCTAAAATAGCATAGCATAAAAGTCTAGTTTAAGTTAAAAAAATAATTAATGATCATTTTTAAAAAATAGTTTTTAAGTCAACACCATCTCTAGTCGTGTGCCATGGGTATGTCTAAATGTGTGCTTGTGTACTTGTGTGTGTAACTCACCATGTAGCACGTGATTTAGAAAATCCATTTTTTTTATTTTTATTTTATTTATTTTTAGTGTTCTACAATCACTACCATATAACTTAGATTTTTTTCCCCTTACCTAATCCATACCTCCCTTCTCCCTTGTGGAGATAGCATATAATTCTATAAAGGATCTACACGTACATTCTTATTAAAAACATTTTCCCTATGGTCATGTTGTGCAGAAGAACTAAAATGAGTGGGAGAAATAATATAAGAAACAAAAACATAATACACACACAAAGTGATCTGCTACCTTCTTGAGATTGACTTGCACAGTTATTTCTCTGGATGTGGAGAGAATTTTGCCTAGAAGACCATTGCGAATTTTTTTAAGTCCTTGCATTGCTACAACGTACCCTGTCTACCAGAAAAAAACTCACACTGTAGTCGTTGATGTGCACGAAGTTCTCCTGATTCGGCTCCTTTCACTCAGCATCACATCATATAAGTATTTCCAGGCCTCTCTGAAGTCCTCTTGTTCATCATTTCTTATAACACAATAGTATTCCATTACATTCATACACCATAGTTTATTCCATCATTCCCCAGTTGATGGGCATCCATTTGATTTCCAGTTTTGGGCCACTACAAAGATTACTGATATAAATATTTCTGTACGTGTGGGACCCTTTCCCATTTTTATGATCTCCTGGGGATACAGTCGTTGAAGAGATATTGCTCAGTCAAAAGATATGCATAGTCTGGTAAAGCTTTTGGCATAGTTCCATACCATTGTCCAGAATGGCCAACAATGAATTGGTGTTCCAAGTCTCCCACATCCTCTCCAACATTTATCATTTTCTTGTTCTGTCATGTATGCCAATCTGATAGGTGTAATGTGGTACCTCAGAGTTCTTTAGATTTGCACCTATCTAATCAAAAGTGATTAAGAGCATTTTTTCATATGATTATAAATATCTTTAATTTCCTCCTCTGAAAATTGCCTGTTCATATCCTTTGACCATTTGTTGTCCAGTTTTTCCAGCATTTTTTGTCAAACAGTAAGTTCTTATCCGAGAGGCTGGGGTCGTTGGGTATACCAAACAGCAGATTACCATATTAATTGTCTACTGTGTCTTGAATACCTAGCATATTTCACTTGTCTACCCTTCTGTTTCTTAGCCAGTACCAAGTGGTTTTGATAACTGCTGCTTTTTATTATACAATTTGAGATCTGGTAGTGGTAGGCCACCTTCCCTGGCATTTCTTTTTATTAGTGTCTTTGACATTTTGGATCTTTTGTTCTTCAGGCTAAATTTTGATATTATTTTTTCCAGCGCTAGAAAATAAGTATTGACAGTTTGATTCATATGGCACTAAATAAATAAATTAATTTAGGTAGAATTGTCATTTTTATTATATAGGTTCAGCCTACCCATGAGAAATTGATGTTTTTCCGCTTACTTAGGTCTGATTTTATTTGTGCGAAATGTATCTTTTAATTTTTCTCACAGAATCCTGGGGTTTGTTTTGGCAGGTAAACTCCCAAATATTTTATAATATCTACCCCAATTTTAAATGGGATTTTTCTTTCTTTTTCTTGCTGTTGGACTTTGTTACTAATATAAAGGAATGCAGAAGATTTGTGCTGGTGTGAGTTTATTTTGTATCGTGCAAATTTGCCAAAATTGTTTATTATTTCAAGTAGTTTTTTTACTTCAGTCCCTGGGATTCTCTAAGTATATCATTATAGCATCTACATATAGTGATAACTTAGCTTTTCTTTGCCTATTCTAATTCCTTCAATTTCTTTACCTTGCCCATTGCTACAGCTAACATTTCTAGCACCTTATTGAATAATAGTGGTGACAATGGCCATCCTTGTTGCATCCATGATCTTATTTGACATGCATCTAGCTTATCTCCATTGCATATAATGCTTGCTGCAGGTTTTAGGTAGGTGTTCTTAGGATTGTATCGAAAGTTCCATTTATACCTATGTTCTCCACTGTTTTTAATAGGAATGGGTTCTATATTTTGTCAAAAGCTTTTCTGCATCTACTGAGGCAATCCTGTAGCTTCTGGGTGATTTCTTTTTAATATGATCGATAATACTAACAGTTTTCCTAATATTGAAACAACCTTGCATTCCTGGTATGAATCCTACCTGATCATAACGCATTATTCTCTTGATAAGATGTTGTATTCTTCTTGCTAAAATCTCCTTTAAAATGTTACACCTCTATTCACTAGAAAAATTGATCTATAATTTTCTTTCTCTGTTTCATCTCTTCCTGCTTTGGTTATAAAACAATATTTGTACCATAGAAAGAATTTGGGAGGACTCTTCTTCAATTTTGAAAAAATCCTCTATGTACTACTGGAAATAAATGTTTTTTAAATGTTTGAGAGAATTCACTTGTAAATCCATCCAGCTCTGGAGATTTTTTCCTAGGGAGCACAGTGATGGCTTGTTCATTTTTTTTTTTTCTGAGGTGGGGTTATTTAAGTATTCAACTTCCTCTTCTGATAATCTGGGCAATTTGTATTTTTTTAAAATACTTATCTATCTCATTTAGACTGCTGAATTTATGGGCATAAAGTTGGGTAAAGCAATTTCTAATTATTGCTTTAATTTTGCTCTCATTGGAGATGAGATAACCCCTTTTATTTTTGACATTAGTAATTTGGTTTTCCTCTTTTTTTAATGAAATTGGCCAAAAGTTTGTCAATTTTGTTAATTCTTTTCATAAAAGTAAATATTGGTTTTAGTTATTTTTTTAAATAGTTTTCTTAATTTCAAATTTATTAATATCTCCTTTTGTTTCCAGGATTTCTAATTTATTATTTACTTGGGGATTTTCAATTTGTTTTTGTTCTAGCCTTTTCAGCTGCATGCCCAAATCATTGATCTCCTTTTTTATTTTATTCATGTAGGCATTCAAAGACACAAAACTTCCTCTAAGAACTGTTTTTCCAGTATCCCATAAGATTTAATAGGTTGTCTCATTATTGTCATACTCTTGAATGAAGTTGTCCATTGTTTCTATGATTTTTTGTTTAACCCCTTCTTTCTTTAGGATTAGAATATTTAGTTACCAATTAAGTTTTGGTTTATCTTTCCATGGCCTTTCATTGCATGTAATTTTTATTGCATTATGATCTGAGGATGCATTGACTATTTCTGCCTTTGTGCACTGGATTGTGAGGTTTTTATGCCCTAGAACATAGTCAGTTTTTGTATATGTGCCATGTACCGCTTGGAAAAAGGGATATCCCTTTCTATTCCTATTCAGTTTTCTCCAGAGATCTATCATATCTACCTTTTCTAGAGTTTTATTTACCTCCTTTACTTCTTTCTTGTTTATTTTGAGGTTAGATTCATCAAGTTCAGACAGGGGGAGGTTCAGGTCCCCCACTAGTAGAGTTTTGCTGTCTATTTCTTCCTTCCATTCCCCCAAACTCTCCTGTAAGAATTTGGATGCTATATCACTTGGAGCATCCATGTTTAGTAATGATTTTGCTTCATTGTCTGTGGTGCTTTTTAGCAGGATATAGTTTCCTTCCCTATCTCTTTTGAGTAGATCGGTTTCTGGTTTTTCTTTTTCTAAGATTAGGCTTGCTACCCCTGTTTTTCTCACAGGAGGTGAAGCACAATATATTTTTCTCTAATCTTTTACCTTTATCCTGTGTGTATTCCCCCATTTCAAATGTGTTTCTTGTAAAAAACATATTGTTATATTATGACATTTAATCCATTCTGCTCTCCATCTCCTTTTTATGGGAGAGTTCATTCCATTCACATTCACAGTTATGATTACAATCTGTGTATTTCCATCCATCCTCTTTCCTGCCATTTGTGCTTTTAGTTCTCCCATTTCCCTTCCCCTCCTCAATAGTTTTCATTTTTCACCACCACCACCGCCTGTAGTCTTCCCTTCCTTCTTTTACCCCCCCTCCATTTTTCTCCCCTTTACACTTACTCCTCCTTCCCTCCCTTTTAGCTTCCCTTCCCCTTTCTTCCCCCTTTCCCTCCTATTACTTATAGATCTAATTAGCATTATATACTTAAGTTCACTGCTCTCTTCTTAAAGTAAATCAGATGACAGTACTTCGAAATGTTCATCTTGCTCCCCTCTTTCCCTCTATTACAATATAATTTTGTATTTCTTCCTGTGATATAATTTACCATTTTCTGTTACCTCCTTTTCACACCTCCTGTTACAATCCCTTCGCATGTGTAAATCATATTTTTATCATGACATCATTTACTTTATAACCATTCCCTCCATGTATAACCCTTTATTATTTCATAATAGATGTACAATTCTCAAGATTAACAGGTATCATCTTCCCTTATATGGAGTTTGCCCAAATTGAGTAACAAGTTTTGTTTTGTTTTGTTTTCTCCCTGTTTACCTTTTTATTCCTCTCTTGAGACTTGCAACTGAAGATGCAAATTTCTATTGAGTTTTGCCCTTTTCATCAGGAAGGTGTGGAAATCCCTAACTTCGTTGAATGACCATATGCTTGCCTTAAATATTATGCTGAAATTTACTGATCCTTGATTTTAGTCCCAGTTCCTTTGCCTTACAGAATGTAGGATTCCAATTCCTTTGATCTTTTAATGTAGAAACTACAAGGTCCTGTGTGATCCTGACTGTAGCTTCTCCATATTTGAATGGTTTCTTTCTGGCTTCCTGTATTATTTTCTCCTTCACTTGATAGTTCTGGAATTTGGTAACAATATTTCTTGGGAATTTAATTTGGGTTCCTTTTCAGGAGGTGAGTGGTAGATTCTTTTAATGGCTATTTTGCCCTCTGGATCTAGCACATCTGGGCAGTTTTCCTTGATGATTTTTGGAAGATATTATCCACACTTTTTTTTTTTTTATCGTGGCTTTCTGGCAGACAAATAATTCTTAAATTTTCTCTCCTGGATCCATTTGCCAGGTCAATTATTCTTCCAGTTAAATATTTTACATTTTCTTCTATCTTTTTCATTCTTTAGATTTTGTTTGACTGATTCTTGATGTACTATGGAGTCATTAGTTTCTACTTGCCCAATTCTAATTTTTATTAGATTGTTTTCTTCAGATAGCTTTTGTATCTTCTTTTCCATCTGTCCAATTATTCCTTTTAAGGAATTATTTTCTCTAATTAGCTTTAGAACTTCCTTTTCCATTTGTTCAATTTTCCTTTTTAAGGAGCTGTTCTCTTCATGGAATTCTTTTTTCTTGCTGTTCTTTACCAGTTTTTCTTCTATTTCCTTCATCAGGTGTTCCAGGAGAGCTGTTTCTTCATATGAGCAGTTCACATACACTTCTGAAGTTTTAGATGGGAGTACAGTCTCAGTACTGACCTTTTTGGTATTTGTGTTTTGATCCTTGTCCCCATGGAAAGATTCTATGGTTTTATTAACCCTTGCTTTGCTTTTCCTTGCTCATGATGGTGAGTGTGTGTTATGACTTCTGATTCTTTCAGATAGAACCTGTAGAAGTTGATGTTGAGTAGACTGGTGTGAAAACGCTAAGGTCAGATGCTAATTTATCATTTGTGTGTGTGTTTCCCGGATCAGCCCTGGGCCTAGTTTGTTTATGTGGGAAGTATGTGTTCTGGTCATGGGAGATCTCCTCAGCTGACCTGAGGGAAAGGCAAATTCAGGGATTGATGATCTCAGCTGCTCTATTGCCTTCCCATTTCCCCTGGAGTGCTGAGGCAAACCTGGATCCTAGTGCAAGTTCCCACTCTTCCTCTCCTAGGGCTGAGGTTCGCCTGGTTCCTAGTGCGAGTTTCCCCTTCCCCGGAAGCTCCTCTACTAAGACTGAGGCTTCCCTGCATCCTACTAGGAGTTATCACCTTCCCTGGATCTCCTCTCCTACAGCTGAGGCACACCTGGGCCCCAGAGAGGGTTTCCACCAGCCTGGGTCCCTTTCCTTCTGGTTCGCCTCTGCCACAATAAGATGAATCCCCCTTAGCTACTTTACTAGCCTCTGGTGTTACGAGACTCTTTGACCTCTTGGCTATTCCCACTGATCCAGGATTTTTCTGGGCAAATGTTTTGACCCTTTCGAGGTCAACAAGGAGGGAGGAGACAGCACTCACCATTCACTCTGCCATTTTGGCTCCCAGAAGTTCAAGTAGGTGACTTACAGACTGGGCTGTGAATCTGCCACAGTGTGTCTCCTATTGGATTCTGCACCTCCAAAATTTGGTCAGATTCTCTTTTTGGAGGCACCTGGAGGAGTTTGTCTAAGAGCTTAGGTGAGCCTTGCTCTCACTCAGCCATCTTGACTCTGCAAAAATATCTGTTTTGTTATTGTGTAGGGAAATACATGATTCAAAATAGATAGTATATTGCATTTCTGTTATCCTTATTGAAAATTAATATGTACACACAGCTTTCTATATGAAGATACACATAATATAATATGAAGGTATTTATGTATAAAAAAACTTTATATATGATGTTTAATTTGATCCTCACAACAACTCTATAAAAAAAGGCCATTCTCATACACACTTTATATATGAAGAGTTTGAGGTAGAGAGATTTACTGATGACCAATATCATACAGTTAGTAAGGTTGTGAGTCAGGAATGGAACTTCCAACTTCCTGACATTAAAACTTTTTAGTGAACTAAGTTTATTTACTGTATCACATAGATGCCCCTAGATTTAAAGTCTAAATTATATTGTGAACATTAAAGTGAAATTTTATTAGCCTTGGATAATAAAGCATCTTACAGGAGATTAAATGCAACAGTTCTGTCAGCTAACAGTTTTGTCAAATAAAAGTACTACTGGGCTACTTTAGTGCTTAGACAAAATTAACTGGAAATTTTATTGTTTGTGTGAAAAAATATTTCAGAAAATATTAGAGTTTGTATTCTTTAGTATGCTAAGCATTCCTCTTGACACCATGCTATGTTGCTACCTCCAGAAGTTTTTATCATTTAGTATATATATATATATATATATATTCCAAAAAATAATGAAACTCTATTTACATGGGTGCATTTATAGACATAAATACAGAAGTTAATATCTTCCAAATAGTTATACTTAGTACCAGGATTATACTAGTTGAAAAGAAAATGGAATGACAGCCATGTTACATAAACATTATTTTATAAGAGGAATCCACTCATATTGATTTGAATTTCTTCTCTTTCATTCATTTGCATTTAATGCTTTGAAATTCTGCATTTTGTTTTATTCTAACTTCATTGTAAGTGTGACTATGAAAGCAGAACAAGTTGTTATTAAAGTAAAGATTAAAGAAGAACAAAAATTTGAGAGCAAAGCCCTAGGGTTTTGTTAACTTTATTCCAACTTTTAGAGCCATTGTTGAATACAAATAAGATTCTTTCAAGTCTTCTCAGCAAAGATTTAGAAGTAGTTTTCTATACTAGAACTGTTTTCCTCAGCATTTAATATAGTTCCTGACACATTGCAGAAACTTAACAAATGCTTATTGACTGTCTGGCATCATTCAACACCATGAAAATATATTTTCAAAATCGGATGATGCCTGTTTTTTTTTTTAACTTTTTATTCATGATTTCAAAAATGAATGTTAAATTTATCTCGTCAAACTTACAAGGATATCAAGAAAAGTCACTCCTAACAACTTTTGACTTTCATTTTTTCACTTAAAAAAAGAATAAAATGGCATTGGCAATAAAAAAATAAACTATTGATTAGTAAACAACCATATTAAAAATATCTAAATAGACATAAACTGTGCTTGTTAGTAGAGTTAATCAAAATTATTCCAAGAATTTTTTGATTCTTGTATGAGAAAACTACTTGAAGAGGTTAGTTCAACATTCAAAATGGTCTATTAGGATCTATGAAATACTTGATATTACTTAAAACCTCTATTAAGCATAAACGGAGTTGCAATATTTCTTAAAAATAATCTTCCCTAGTCATATCGTATACAGTTGCGATTTTTAATCACTTATAAGATATACTAATTTGTTCATATGGTCTATATGTGACAAAGATCTTTACCTTACTTTCCTAGTGATAAAATGTATGACTGTAATACCTGTGAAAATTACAGAAAGTAATTCAGCATAATAGTGGAAACAAAGTTGATTTCAATTTTATTTTGGGTGTAAACATTATTTCTCTTTCTAAATGCTTTTCATTGAACTAATGAATTCTCCCACAGTCATTGACTATTCAAGTTTCTAAACATGTTCTCTACCAAATATAATATTCTTCAATTCTCAAAGAATACCTACTAAGGAGTATCTTTTTCTCATACATTATGCTGAGGTATTATAAGGCAAATTTTTCCTGATTTTACAAGTAACTGAAACTGAAGAGTACATTATTGGCAATGATGGGTGTGTATATCTAGGTATCAAAATATAGTTTCTTTTTAATGAACATTAAGTCAGAAATGCTGTGGAATTAGAGGTAATCAAGCAATAGACTATCTAAATTTTACTATCAGCAATAAATATTACTATCAGCAATAATGTCATGTGAGTCATAGAAATCGCACTCTATTTGAGTGGATAAGGCTGATACATGACTAGTAATATCATTCCAAGACAGGAGTGTAGAACTGGTGGTTTGGAGGCTTCACTTGAGGACTTAGAAAGACACATGATGCTTCCAGGCCACAGACTCCCCATCCCTGGGGTAAGGTAATAAATATCTTCTAGTTGTCTTGTTTCTATAACTAAACAGAAAGATACTTAATTTCACAGATTAAATTTCCTGTGATTCCCTCATAGTACTTAGTACAATGATGAACACGAGGCTGCCAAAAAATTTTGTTGAGTAAAAAGAGATAGATAAATAATAATAATAAATAAAGAATAAATAAAAGATAATATAAATAATAAAGAAAAATAAATAAAGATAAAAGAAAAATAATAGGAAAATAGTATCAGATGGACAATTGAAAACGACATGTTTTAACTATAAAATATTACCAATTTTATGTGAAGCCTAGAAAATATGACAGATCCTCTGTGAGGAAATTCTGAACTGTGATTTCTCTTCTAATACTTAGAAGTTTTCTTTAAGCATGGTTTAGTCACTTCTTCTCTCTGTCTCTTTTTCATTTTCTGAAAACAGGCAAAATAGTGCCTGTGATAATCTACATCAAAATGGTGTGGTAAAGCTTAAGTAAGATGATAGATGAAACCTGTTTTAAAAAGATTGAAGCACTGTTCAAACATTGGTTATTATGTTCTGATCTTATTATCTTTCTATTCTCAGACTCATGAATATGCTTTATGCTAATTATTGCCTCCTCTTAACTTTCCTTCACTTGTTTTTTTCTGTTTCAGCAAAACTCATGTACATTATACTCATGACTTCTCTACATAGAATGAATATAGATGTGACAGAAGCACAAATATTACTGTTTCTCATAAGACATGTGGCCCCCAATCAGAGAATCAACTTTGGCCTTCTTTTCTCTCGTGACATTTTTGTGGTTACTTTTATGATCATATCCATTCCTTATTGGAAAAAAAAAATGGTTGGCCTTATTATCTCTACTATAAATTTAATAAAATGATTTAGAAAGTTGGTTATGATTTTCTCTTGTGACATAAGTACTAAGTGTTAGAGGTAGGATTTTATCACAACTGCCCCAACTTTGAATACAGATTTTTAAGCCGTACTAACAAACTTCTTTTTCTTTTTTATAGCTTAATAATCCTTTAAAAATGAATTCCCAATTCTCTACCTCTCTCCCCACCCTTCCCTCACACATTGAGAAAGAAAGCTATATGATATCAATTTTACATATGATGTTATTCAAAACATATTTCCATATTAGCCATATTGGACTGGGGGAAGCAAAAATCAGCAACAAAAGGAAAATGAAAAATATGTTTTATTCTACACTCAGGGTTTCTCAGTTCTCTCTTTAGAGGGGATAACTTTGGATTTTTTTCATCGTGAGTCATTTGGAATTGTCAAATCATTATGCTGATCAGCAAAGAAAAAGGCCATCAGAGTTTATTATTTTCACATTATTACTGCTACTGTATACAATGTCCCCTTGTTCTGCCTACCTCAATTTTAAAACAAGTTTTGCAGATTTTTCTGAAACCATCCTGCTCTCCATTTGTTTTGGCAGAGTAGGGTCCCAGCGTAATGATAGTCCTCTTCAACATGTTCAGCCATTCCCGAATTGATGCAACCTCCCCTCAAATTCCAACATTTGACACCACCAAAAGAACTAAGATTTTATATACATATATATATATATAATATTATATATATATACATATATATAATATATTATATATATATACATATACATATAAACACATACACACATATATACATATGTATATATATGTATATATACACACACATACATACGGATGCATGTATATACATATATATTTATATATATTTAAAATAGCCATTTTCCTTTTCCCTTAATCTCTCTGGGATGTAGACCTAGTTGTGGTATTGTTGGTTCAAAGAGTATGTACAGTTTTATGGTCCTTTGAGCTTAGTTGTAAATTGTTCTTCAGAAAGATTAAAACAGTTCACCACTTCACCAATAGTGTATTAGTATATCATTTTCCTCTTACTTCTCCAACATCCATCATTTTCCTTTCTGTTTTGTTAGGCACCTGAAATATATAAGGCAGTATCTCAGAGCCATTTATATTTGCATTTCTCTAGTCAGAAGTAATTTCAAGCATTTTTATGTGACTATTGATAACTTTCATTTCTTTTTCTGAAGACTGCATGTTCAGACCCTTTGACCACTTATCAAGTTGGTGATGATTGTATTCTTACAAATTTGACTCAATTCCCTTTATATTTTACTTCTTTCTCTCTCTCAAAATATATACATGTATATATATATATATATATATATATATATATATATGTGTGTGTGTGTGTGTGTGTGTGTGTGTGTGTACATATAGAGATATAGATGCTTATTTTCATATATATTTAGGTATGGATGCATGTATATGCTTGTATGTAATCATGGGACTTGCTATAATTTCCCCCTCAGTTTCCTGTTTGCCTTCTAATGTGAGCTGCATTTTTTTTGCATAGTCTAATCCAATTGCCATATGTGATTGATAAATCCCCAGCTTTTTCCACATATTAAAAGAGCCCTGAGTGTAGCCCAGCAGGGAGAAATGTCAATTATATATTCAAATAAAGTATAATAAATGGTAAAAACACTATTTCTTAGTGAGCACATATGAGTGGATCATTGACCTTGATCATTTCTGCTACCCTTTCCCACATTTCTAAATGTAATCTTAAATGGCCCTTTAAGAGGAACTTGTCTGTAATAATCTACTACTCAACCTCATTTTCTGGATGAAATGACCTTTCAACACCTTGTTTCTGAACTATGACTTGTGTTCAATCTCTATAAAAGGTATATCACAGTGCATAACTTTGAAACACCATATATGGGAAAGTATCTCAAGTGGGGCTTGGGAAGGGTAGAGGGAAAGTATAGAAATGTTCCTTGACGGAGAGACCTGCTTTTGATTAGAGTAGTAGAAAGGAAAGAAAAGAAAAACTAGTTGCAAAACTTTTCCCTTTGTCATTTTCTCTATTTGATCATAAACATCACAGGGCAGAAACTAGGTCTGAATATTCCATCCCCATGAAAACAGATTTTTAGTACAGTTGTACATGTGTTGAACAATATTGCATCACTCTAACACCGTGAAAGATCTTCTGGAACTGAGTATTTTCCTCTTTTAATTTTTAATTCAATAATTCTAATGGCACTAGCCTTAGTAATATAGACTCACAATTTGGGCATGATAGATAATTTGCTTTCACCTTAAAGGCAAGACATACGTTCACTGAAGACAGGAATAGTAACTGGACCTGTGATTTCATTGATATAGGACACTGCTAGGTGAGGAAACCCCCTCTATTGAAGTAGATCAAGAACTTTCTCTTCCATTAGGGCCTGGTAGAGTTGCTCAAATAATTTAATAAATCAACCCATAAACATTTTTAAGTACCCACTATGTGCCTGATACTGTGCTTAACATCAGGAATACAAAAGAATGCAAAAGGTCCTCAAGGAGCTTACAACTTAGTGGGTGAGACAATAAGTAGACAAATGTTATATAGAGGATTAATAGGAAATAATTGAAAGAGAGAAGGAACCAGAATTACACTTACTATAAAAGATGGAGTTTTAGGCGAGACTTCAAAGAAGCCAGAGAAGGGAGTAGGCAGAAATGAGGAGGGAGCGACAGCAAGGGGATCAGTCAGAAAAAATGATAACAGCAGGAAAAGGAATATTTTTGTTCATAGAACTGCTGGGAGGCCAGTCATTGGGGAATAAGGTGTAAGTAGGTTAGAAAGGTAGGAAAGGGTGACATGCTGGGAATCATATAACTGGGTTTATATCAGAAACAGAACTTAATCTCAGGTCTTCCTGATTTTGAGGCTGATTATCTTCTCAACTTCACAGACTGTCTCTAATTAAATTAGGATATTTTCCAATATCTTTTTATATACATATCTCTTTATGCCCTACCCCCTTAACAGAGTCCTATATTTCAAAATATATGATGCCTTTTAAAAACTGAGGAAGCTAATGCACATTTTTTAAATGAAATAAATGATTTCCTATTGCTATTTTGCCCAGGAAGAAAATAAATCAAATAATTATTTCAAATATACTTTTGAACCAATTAATCAACAGAGTTTCTTCACATGCAACAAGATTCACAGAGACCCAGAGGAATTATTCTTTTCAATTATCTAGCTCTCTAGACAGGCTGCAGCAGGTCAGTTAGATTGAAAATCATCAGTGTAAGACTTACGAAAACTGGTATTCTGTTGCCCAAGTAGACACAACTTTAGGCGAAACTATTTGAAGAGCATTCTCTTATGAAGATGTTAATGTTATTTCAGGATTTAGTGTGAATGTGCTGCATATACTTAATCTTCACTAGAGTTATTAAGGGAGTTTCAAGAATTTTCCCCCAAGAAATACTAAGTTGTTATATTTATTATTCTTGCCATTAAGTTTCAAGATCATAAGTTTCTAATAATATATTTTGGTAAACTGTAGCCTAGTAACATAATAAATTACACAATATTTAGATTTTTCCTCATAATTATAATAGATTTATATATGCATCTATATTTATGTATATGTATATGCACACATACATATACACATGTGTGTATGTGTGTATGTGTGTGTATATATGTGTATATATATTTACATGGAGAGAGAGAAAGAGAGAGAGAGAGAGAGAGAGAGAGAGAGAGAGAGAGAGAGAGAGAGAGAGAGAGAGAAAGCATATAGGCAGCTATGTAGTGCAGTGGATAGAAGTTTAAATTTTTACTCAGAAATTTTCAATTTTGCCTGAGATATATCAACTATATCTTGACTAATCTGTAAAATGAAAGTCTTAGATTTTATGGCTTCTAAAGTCTCTTCCAGTTTTAAAGCTATGTTCCTGAGGTATTTGGGGAAAATTTAAGATAAAGTCAATTTATTGAACTAGCTTCTGTGAATGAAGAATGTAATTTTAGGGTGGTAGAGCCAAGATGATAGAGTAGAAACATAGACCTGCTGCAATTCTCTCCCAAAATCCTTAAAATACCTGGAAAAGTGATTCTAAATAAATTCTAGAGCAGCAAAAGCCACAAAATTACAGAGTTAATTAGATTTCCAGGGCAAGACAGCCTAGAGGGCTAACAGGAAAGGTCTATCACACTGGGTTCACAGCAGAGTGGAATCCAGTATGGGCCACACCAGCACAGACAGACTGGAGCAGGCTTCAGTGTGTTGAATCACTGGTAGCTGCTGTGGTTTCCAGATTTTTCAACCCAAAAATGCCAAAGACAGCTTCAAAGATTAGTGAGAAATCTTTCACCTGAGTGAGAGAGGAGTGCTGTTGGACTCCAAATTCATCACCAGTCTCAGGACTGTGGCAGCCACTTCTGGAATACTCAGCCTAAAGGCCCTGGGGGAATCGAGCAGCTGATCTGCATCTCAATCCTGAGTGCCAATCCTATGGTGAAGAGGAGCACTACTGTGGCAAAGCTGGTGGTGGTAATGGTGATGGAATTCTACTGGAATTTTCAGGGCAGAAAAGGTGGTTTGTAATTGCTCACAGATCAGAGCACAGGTGAAGAGAGGAGTAAACCCCTCTACTTTGACTACTCCACTTTGGAGGAACTGAGAACTTACAGGTCTCCAGAGATCTCAGAGAACTGTTGCAGAAAATTTCTGAAGCCTGGCAGAGTATACCCTCCATTTGACAAAGGACTCAAAAGTCAAGTAATTGACTGGAAAAATGCCCCAAAATGGGAAAAAAATGAAACTATAGAAAGTGACTTTATTGGTGAAAAGTTATTTTCTTCCATCCATTCAGATGAGGAAGAACAAAGTATACAATGAGAGGAAGACCTAAGAATGTAACTAGGAGAAGATTGAAAGGTCAGGGTTTCTACATTCAAAGTCTTCAAAAAAATGCAATTTTTCTCAGACCATGGAAGAGCTTAAAAAAGGATTTTGAAAGTCAGGTAAGAGAGGGGGAGGAAAAATTGAGAAAAAAATGAGCACAAGGCAAGAAAGTCATCCTTTTAACTACACTAATGATGAAAAATGGTCTTGTGAATTACAAATATCTTCCCATGTAGAAATGAAAACAGCTTAACTTTTGTAAGTCCCTTATAATTTTTCATTACTGTTTATATTTTATACTTCTCTTGAATCTTGTATTTGAATGTAAAATTTCATATTCACCTCTGATCTTTTCTCAAGATTGTTTCAAATTTTCCATCTATTCAAATATCATTTTTCCGCTCAAGGATGACATTCAGTTTTCCTGGGTAGGTGATACTTGAATGTAGTCCTATCTCCATTGCCTTCCAGAATATCATATTCCAAGACCTCTGATCCTTCAAAGTACAAGATGCTAAATTTTGGGTTATCTTAATAATGGCACCACCATGCCTGAACTGTTTTTTTCTGAATGCTTACATTATTTTCTCTTTGACCTGGGAAGTCCTCATTCTTGGTTATAATATTCCTGATAGTTTTCTTTTTGATATATCGTTCAAGACGGAATCAGGGAATTCTTTCAATTTCTCTTTTCCCCCTTCTTCTAGAATATCAAGGCACTTTTCTGTAATAATTTCTTGAAAGATAACGAAGCTCTCTCTTTTTTTGGGGGGGGGAGATTATGACTTTCAACCACTCCAACATTTTTTAATACGGAATTTATTTATTTTTCAATTCCTAACATTCACTTGCACAAGACTTTCAATTCAAAATTTTCTCCCCATATCTCCCTACTCCCACCCCAGGACAGAATGCACCCCATCCACTTCTTCCTCCAGTCTGTCATGCCTTCTCTCACCTTCCCTTCGTCCATGACTCTTCCCCTCTATTATCCTGTAGGCAAAATAATTTTGTATATTTCATTGCCTGTATAGCTTAATTTCTATTTGCATGCTAAAGACATTTTTAACATTCATTCTCAAAAATTTGAATTCCCTATTCTCTCTCTCACTCCCCACTCACCCTCATTGAGAAAACAAATTAAACATAGGGAATATATGTGTAACAATGCAAAGGACTTTCATAAACTTTATATTGTAAAAGACTAACCACATTTCCCTCTGTCCTATACTGCCCTTCATTTATTTCATTCTCTTCCCTTGCCTGTACTCCCACAAAAGTGTTTGCTTCTGATTATCCCTTTCCCTAATTTTCTGTACCTTCTAGCATCTTCCCTCTCCTATCTCCTTCCCCCTTAACTTACTGAAGGGTAAAACAGATTTCCATATCTTATTGTGTGTGTGTGTGTGTGTTTTATTCCCTCCTAAAACCAAATCAAATGAGTGTAAGGCTAAATTATTTTCTTTCCTCTCCCCCCACTTACCCTTCAACACAGAAACTCTTTCCTCCCTCATAAGCATGAGATGATTTCCTACATCATACCTCTGCTTTTCTCTTACACCTAATATATTGCATTCGACAGTAAATTTTATTTTTTCAGGTACTCTCCCTTCATATTCAGCTCACCATGTGCCCTCTGCCTATTTACATATAAATAAATATATATGTACACACATCTACACATGCATGTATGTACATAAATACATGTGTATACATGTCTACATATATACACATATATGTATACAAACATATACACATACACCCATGTAAATATACATTCCTACATATATAATATCCACAAACATTGCTTTACCAATACACACCTACATATACATATACATATATGTGTATACACATATAGGCACACATAAACATACATTCCTACATATATAATATCCACAAACATTGCTTTACCAATACACACCTACATATACATATACATATATGTGTATACACATGTAGGCACACATAAACATATATATATACATATTCCTTTTATTAGGGAATATATATCTAGGGCACTAACTAATGTTTGCCTGGGTTCTAGATAATGGACAGAGCTCTTGTGCCTTCGGAGTCATCAGTGTACTTTCACTCCATGCTTTTTAGCATGATGTTTTCAGCCGTGTTGACAAATGTTTTTAATGAGGATAAACACGGCATCAAGTTCAACTACTGTACTGATGGCAAGTTCTTCAATTTCAAAAGATTACAAGCAAAGAAGACAGTGGAGGGAGTGTCGGTGCATGATTTTCTATTTGCAGATGATTGTGCACTAAATGCGGCATCTGAAGCTGAGATGCAACAAAGTTTGCATCAGTTCTCTGCTGCCTGTGCTAATTTTGGCCTAATAATTAATACCAAAAAAACACAGGTGCTCCATCAGTCAGCACTGCACCATCCATACGTGGAACCATCAATCACAAATAAAGAAGTTTTGAATGCTGTATTTAAGTTCATTAACTTGGTAGTGTACTTTCCAGGGATGTACACATTGACAATGAGGTTGATGCACTCATTGCCAGAGGTACCTTAGTGTTTGGGAGGCTCTGAAGAAAAGTTTTGGAGAGAAGAGGTATTAAACTGACTACCAAATTGAAGGTTTGCATAGCCGTGGTGCTGCCCTCATTGTTATATGCTTGTGAAACATGGACACTTTACCAGCGCCATGCCAGGAAACTGAATCACTTTGTGTTTTAACTGTCTTAGGAAGATTCTAAGGATCACTTGGCAAGATAAGATACCAGACACTGAAGTCCTTGCTGGAGCTGAACTGTCAAGCATTCAAACCATTGGCTACGTTGTTAAAATGCCAAATGTAAGCTTGCCAAAAGACGATTTTATGGAGAACTTGCATGGGACAGGCGATCACATCATCACCAAAAGAAATGATAAAAGGACATTCTCAAGGTCTCTCTCAAGAACTTTGGATTTGACTATGCAACATGGGAGACACTGGCACAGGACCGATCAGCATGGTGTGCCCACATAAGAAAAGGTGCTGTGCTCTTTAATCAAAGTAGAATTGAGACAGCAAAAAGTAAATGTAGGATGTGTAAATTTGGGATATCCACCTTAAATATTCAAACGGACTATCTGTGTCCAACCCGTGGTAGAGCATTCCGAGCTCATCTTGGTCTGATCAGCCACAGTTGGACACATTGAAATTTCACTTTAAAACGGTAATGTAAGTTTGGTCCTCTTTGAGGACGAAGGACAACAACCAACTACCCTAATTCTGAAAACGATGTCATAAGTCACAAATAACATTTTTTCATGTGGGATTTTAAACAGTTCTTGTTGAATGAGTTCTTTAAGGCTTCTCTCTCCTGTTTACCTTTTCATGTTTCTCTTGATTCTTGCATTTGAAAGTCAAATTTTCTATTCAGTTCTGATCTTTTCAACAAGGGCGTTTGAAAGTCCTCTCTTTAATTTAAATTCCATTTTTGCCCCTGAAGTATTATACTCAGATTTGCTGGGTAGGTGATTCTTATTCCTAATTTCAGTTCCTTTGACCTCTGGAACATGATGTTCTAAGCCCTTCAATCCCTTAGTGTAGCAGCTGCTGAATTCTGTGTTGTCCTGACTGTATTTCTACAATATTGAATTATTTGTTGCTGGCTGCTTGCAATATTTTCTCTTTGACCTGGGAACTCTGGAAGTTGGCTGAAATATTTCTAGGAGTTTTCTTTTTGGAGTCTCTTTCAGGCGTTGATCGGTGAATTTTTTCCATTTCTATATTTCCTTCTGCTTCTAGAATGTCAAGGCAGTTTTCTTTGATAATATGATGAAAGATAATGTCTAGGCTCATGTTGTGTTCATGGTTTTCATGTAGACCAATATTCTTTAAAATGATCTCTCCTGGATCTATTTTCCCAGTCATTTATTTTTCCGATGAGACATTTCACATTGACTTCAATGTTTTCATTCCTTTTTTGTTTTGTTTTGTAATATCTTGGTTTCTAATACAGTTGTTAGCTTCCATCTGCTCCATTTTATTTTTTAAAGAACTGCTTTCTTCAGTGAGCTTTTGAACATCCTTTTCCATTTGGCTAACATGATATTTAAAGCATTCTTCTTCTCCTTGACTTTTTTGGATCTCTTTTGCCATTTCAGTTAGCCTATTTGAAAGGTGTTATTTTCTTCCGTATTTTTTTTCAGGTCTCCTTTAGCAAGCTGTTGACTTGCGTTTTATGATTTTCTTGCATAACTCTCATTTCTCTTCTCAATTTTTCCTCCATCTCTCTTACTTGATTTTCAAAATCCTTTTAAAGCTCTTCGAGGGCCTGAGATTATTACATACCTTTGTTGGAGTTTTTGGATGTATAATCCTTGACTTTGATGTCTTTCTCTGACAGTATGCTTTGTTCTTCATCATCTAAAAGGATAGAAAAATATACCTTTTCAAGAAGAAGGGAACATTCTATAATCCTACTTCTTTCCTTTATAACATATTTTCCCAGCCAGTTACTTCACTTTTGAGTCCTTTTTCAAGTAGAGGGCATACCCTAGTGATCCGTAAGTGCTCAGTTCCTCTAACATGGCACAAACAAGGGATAGGAGTTTACCCTTGTCCTGGTCTGCCCTCTGTTCTGGTAGTAATCACAAGCACTATTTTCTGCCTAGCATCTGAGAGTAGGATTCCTTCTCCAGAGTCTCCCCAGTTCTAGAATACCAGTACTACTCCTTACCCCAGAACTGCCACTTAGAACTGAGACCCAGTGGCCTGCTTGATTCCCCCGGGGTCTTTTGACTGAGGACTACAAAAGTGGATGCTGCTGCCCTGGGACTGGGGCTGGGGCCAGATCGCACACTCCTCTAACCCATGTGAATGAGCTTTCTCACTGATTTTTGAAGTTGTCTTTGTCATTCGTGGGTTGAAAAGTCTTGGAACTATAGCTACTACCCATGATTCCACACCCTGAAGCCTGGTCTGTTTCTGTCTGTGCTGTGTGGCCCAGGTTGGCTTGCACTCCCATTCTAGCCCAGTGCAATAGCCCTTTCCTGTTGGCCTTTCTGGCTGTTGGGCTGGAAATCCCTTTCACTCGGTCTTTGTGTGACTTCTGCTGCTCTAAAATTTGTTAAAGTCATATTTTTTCAGTTATTTTATGGGCTATTGGGGGAAAGCTAGTGCACATCTGTCTTTCTACTCATCCATCTTGGCTATCACTGCTAATTCAAGAATTTTTAGGTTATCTATCCTGGTTCTATTTTCCTGGTCAATTGTCTTTCCAGTGTTTTCTATTTTTTTAAAATTCTTTTGTTTATATTCTGCTGTTTGTTATTGCTCATAAAGTCATTACTTTCCATTTGTTCCATTTTAATTTTTAAGGAATTATTTTCTTTAGTCAACTTTTGTACTTTTCCCCCGCTTTGGTCCATTCTGCTTTTTAAGGCATTCTCCTCATTGACTCTTTGGACCTCTTTTTTATCATTTGGACTAGCCTTTTTTGTATTTGTTTTTTTGTTTTGTTTTGTTTTGTTTTTGTTTTTTCATTTGAGGTTGTGACTTGCCCAGGATCACATAGCTAATAAATGTTTCATGCTAGATTTGGACTCAGGTATTCTTGAGTTCAGTGGTGGTGCTTCATCTGTTGAGTCACATAGCCGACCCCTACTCTCTTATTTAAGGTGTTATTTTCTTCAATATTTTTTCGTGTTTCCTTTACTATGCTACTGATGCATTCCTCATGATTTTCTTGCATCATGCTCATTTCTCTTCCCAGTGTTTCCTCTCCTTCTCTTACTTGATTTTCAAAATCCTTTCTGAGGTCTTCCATGACCAAAAACAATTTTTTTCTTTATCTGTTTGGATTTAGGAGCTTTGACTTTGTTCTCTTCTTCTGAGTGTGATGTGTGTTTTGATTTTCCTTGTCACCATAGTAAATTTCTATAGTCAGAGTTTTTTTTTCCATTGTTTGCTCAATTTTACAGCCTATTCCTTGACTTTTTAACTCTTTGTTAAGGTAAGGTTCTGCTTCTAGTGTGAAAGAAGTACTGTCCCAAATTGCAACTGTTTTCAGAGATCCTTCTAGGGACTTCTAAGTTTTAGTTCTTCTAAGGTGATATTATCTAAGGACACATGTTTACTACTATCCTGAACTGTGCTATGGTATGTGAGTGATCACTAACACTCTTTATGGCCCCGGACATATGAGACGTGTCCCTTCTCACTGTGGCAGTAAGTTCTACTGTGCACTTAGTTCTTCTCTTTGCCTTAGGACCGACACTCAGGATAGCAATCCAAATTCAGGTGTTGACAAAGCAACAGAGTCTTGCCTCAGTGCTGCTGCTAATTCAGTCACTCTCAAGGACAGTTCCTGGTTTGCTAGAACCTAGTCTGTGCTGGTGCAGCTGTGCTGGACTGCACTCCTCTTTCACCCTGATGTAACAGACCTTTCCTGGGAGACTTCCAAGTTGTCTTGGACTGTAAATTTGTTTCACTCCATCTTTTTACTGTTTGTACAGCTCTAGAATTTGCTTAGAGTCACTTTTTAAAGGTATTTGGAAATGTTTGAATAAGAGCTCAAGGGACCCCTCCCTTTCCTCCACCATCTTGTCTCTACTCCAAGGAATTTATATTCTAATGAAGAAAAATAAGACACAAAACATTTGAAAATAAGGAGATGTGGAGAAATGAAAACATCGTTTTGAAATCCAAAAATCAGAAAAAGAGCCAGGAGAAAAATGAAGACAGAGTAGTCTCAGTCTTTTCACACAGTAGAGTTCCCAGGAGAGCTTCTTAATGGGAGGAGGTCACAGCTTTTGGAGGCATATTTCATGCTGAACAGCCACAGATGTGGAAAGATAATCCAGGTAAGGGAGCCCCAGGTACTGAGGGACGTTCTGTAATTATGCAATAGTGGAGGCATTATCTGAAGTTCAGAGTGTGTCTCAGCAACTTGGCACCTCCATGAGAAAAATGATAAGGTTTTAGAATAACTATAGCAAATTCACCTCCCTGGTGCCCATGTGTTGATGAGTTCTGATCTTATCTAGGTTAAACTTTAGACAAGGGATATCTGCTATTACTGGACCTGTACTTTCTCAGACCCAGTCTTTCCTACTACATAGACGCTATCAGAGATTGGCTTTCTTAGAACTGACTTCAAGAAGCAAAGGTCACCTCACCTTTATAAGATGCCTAGAATAGGAATTCCATGGAAATTAGTCAATTAATAATTGGTCATTGAGGAAAACAAAGTCAAACTCCTCCCCGCAAAAAAAAACAAAAAACAAAAAACAAACTTCTCTTTTCATCCCAGTACATATCCATAAGTTATATCTTTCCAATTCATAACCTATATAAGTTTAGATAACTTATGTATTTTAAAACTGTATTTGTATATAAAAAGTCCTCCTTCCCATCTGTGTTCTCCTGCTGAATGATTTATGCAAGTCATTTTAACTGTTCTTGTTGTCATCTAGCTTGTCTATGGTCACCTCAGGTTTCAAAAGTCTGTGAATCTATTATGGTCTTTCTACTAATTGAAGTTAAACACACAGTAGAATTAAAATATCCCCTTTTGACAGATAACCAGAAGAGGGATGTGTGTGTATGTACATGTGTCTATACAGATGCACATACATACCACACAATATGCATGTATATATGCACATGTGCACACATGTACATGCACATCTGTATGCATGAAGTCATGTATAGGTAAACACATGCATGTGCATGTGTGTAGGTGTACATGCACATATATGCATATATCACATACACATCTATTTGGAGAGTTTATCTCAATATGACAGAAATGAACAGTTTTCAAGGCAAAAATATGTTACTTCAGTCAGTGACACAGGACTGGTGATCTCTGTGAATGAGTAAGGCAGCTTGTGTTGCTAATAGACCTAATGATGTCACTCATCTCTCCTCCATTCTGAAGCTCCCTTATAAGGATAGGAAATTTAAGCATTTAAATAAGTGTTAGAGTTACCCATTATACTTCAGTTATAGAACTGTATGTTTGGAAGGAAGATGTTTATTTTTGTGTCCTCAATTCCTAGTATTAAGAAGACACTTATTGAATTTAAAGGAACTAGATAGAACAGATTTGTGACAGAGTATTATGGTTCTAGAAAGGCTGGTTGTCTGGGTAGCCTCTCCCACTCCCACCTCTCCATGTTGTCAATACTTCCAGAGAAAAGTGTATTTATTAGGTCATATCTTAAAATACCTAAAATCTTGGACATGGAAAAGAGAATACCCACAAAAGTTTTGGAGAATTAGAACTCCATACCATAAGATCAATGACCAAATGATCTACAATACTTTTTTCTTATATACTCACAGCGGGGTACAGTGGATAGAGTGCTGGATCTGGAGTTCAGAAATGAGTTCAAATTCCCTCTGAGGTACTTATTAGCTATGTGAATTTGGGCAAGTAACAAACTCTGAACACCTCAGTTTCCTTACCTATAAAATGGTGATAATAATGGCATTTGCCTCATAAAGTAGTTATCGAGATCAAATGAGATGTTTGTATTTTGCAAACCTCAAAGTACCTCAAAGTATATGTATCTGTGGTGTTATAGATTTTAAAGCTTTTCCCAATTTTCTGACCTATACTTGTGTCAGTGTGTGTATGTGTATCTGGTTTATAATAGTTTAGCCAGCCCTTGGCGAAATTGAGTTAGAACTCATAGCCCTATACATTACTAGATAATCTCACTGCTGTTGTCTAATACAAAGCTGTTACTAATCATATGACTCAGAGTTCTTACCCCTCAGGAAAATGTATTTGTATATGAGTTGATCTTCCAAAAAGATTTAGGTTAAGGTCTTACCTCTAACAATTGCAATGTATATGATTGCAGTCAATTCCCTTACTATCTCAAGGACTCAGGCAATTTTATAGGACTACATATACAAATACATATGCACACACATATGCATGAATACAAATACCTTCCAGTGTGTATACATATAGATATACAATTTTAGGGATTTCACTTTTCTCAGGAGCAGCTTATACTCTGAACAGTAAAATTCATCAAGTTAACTTAGAATAATAGATATGTTTATGTAATGTATAATATTATCTCAAGCAATTCCAAACAGACAGAACATGCAAATGTCTAAAATGTTTCCCTTCTATTTGGTAAGTCAGTTTGCTTCAGAGAAAATTCTTATACACTCAGATTTACATGGCATAGTTGGAATCATTGCAAGTAATCATGAATCCATTAATGAAGGTATTTTCAGATGATATAGTCATTGCCATTACTTAATAACTCATTTGATATGTGCTTGAATGAAACAGCAACAGAAAATAACTGACTTCTTTTGTAGTGAATATTCAAAGTTCATTGATGTGTAAAGAAGATATTAATATTTATGTAAGAAATAAATATCAATATTTATGAAGGTGTGAAGTCAGATTATGTTGTAATCCTTATTCTAATTGTTTTTAATTTTGAAATTACCACCAATATTTTCTCTTGATGCTTCAACATCATTATTCCTTAGAGAATAGTATTTTTTTTAAAGAATTAATCTTCAATAAAAAAGTTTTCCAAGAATGATTGTTCTGAAGTGAGAAGAATATACCTCTGGTCCACTGGGAACCTCTTCAAATTCACTAGGCAAAGAACATCATCAAAAGTCCTTGAGACAGTAATCCAGGAACTACTGTATCCTGATAAATGTGCTTTTGAAGTACACAGGCAAGAAGATATGCAAATGATTATGAGTTGTTTGGCAGAGGCTACATTGCATTATAGGTACAGATAGCTTGAAGACTGAGGTTATATATGAGCCTGAATTAAACAAACCTTACTTATAGTCAAATCACTAACAAGAATAATACAAGATTGCAAGGTGTCACTGAACTCTACAACTTAGGGAGCTGACTCTAATGATATTCTAACAGCAAGGTAGTCTGTTTCATTGGGAAGATAAAAGGACATAAACTCATAAGACCTCTGCTCTGGTTTTGGCTTGGCCTCTTGCTAACTCTTGGATCTAGGGTTGGTGGTCTAACTGCTCTGAGTTTTAGTTTCTTTATCTGCAGATGAAAACTGTAATTCCTGAACCTCTACTTCATTGCACTGTTAAGATGATTAAAGAAGTGAATGTAAAAAAAATATTCAAGCATCTATACACAAGCAGTCCATTCTTTAAAATGAGGAAACTAATCAAAGAAAATATATTTTTTTTATGATACTGTCATGTTTAATTAGGACATCCTCAGACTCCAACAAAATGATACAGAAGTCTTCAGGATGCTACATGACTACTACTATTACTACTATTACTCCTACTACTCTTACCACTACCACTACTACTACTACTACCACTACTACTACTACTACTACTACTACTGCTGCTGCTGCTGCTGCTGCTGCTGCTACTATTACTACTACTCCTACTACCAAACCCACCACCCTGAAAAATTCTACTACTACTACTATTCTTACTGCTGCTGCTGCTACTGCTGATGCTACTAATACTACTAAGAGCTCACTTTTAAATAGTGCATTCAGGCTTGCAAAGTACTTCACATGTAATAGAGAACTGTCCTAAAAGACAAAGACTAGGCTCAATTTTTTCCCATGAAACTTACTACAAGATTGTGCACTACTGTTAAGGATCATGTTCACCATAATATTAAAATGTTGTACAAATCTTTTAAGATCTCAGTTCTATAAGTGGCTATATCAGAGAACAAATTGCAGAGAAGATGCAAATCTGCAATGGTAGAGGTATTTTTACATGGCAGGGAGTAACATGTAAGGAGACTATCAAGGTAGGCAATACTTAGGTTATAAAAGATTTTGCATGCTAAACAGAGCATTTTGTATTTGATCTGGGAGGCAATAGGGAAACACTGGAGATTATTGAGTATGAAAATAACATGGTCAGATCTGCATTTTAGAAAAAAAAATTGGTGCCTGAATTGAGGATAGGGAGAGACTTGAAGCAAGCAGGAACCACAAGCAAACTATTGTAATTCTCCATGTGATGAGATGATGAGGACCTGCACTAGAATGGAGGCAATGCAAAGAAAAGAAGGTAGTATATTCAAAATACATTGCAAATGTAAAACCAACAGGTACTGGAAACACATTGGATGGAGGAAAGTGCTGATAGATAATAAGGAGCAAAGTGTACTTCCTAGGTTGATAACCTGAGCAGTTGGGATGATGGAGTTGCCTCTTCACTAATATAGAAGGCGATAGAAAGGGAGGGATTAGGGGAAAAATAATGAATTCTTTTTGTATAATGTTTAATTTAAACTGTCTACTGGACATGTCTGAAATGTCCAATTGCAAATATGAGATTAGAGGTCAGTAGATATGGTTTAGGGCATGATAAGTAGATCTGAGATTTATCAGCATGGAATATAGTTATTATATTCATGCAAGCTGATTAAATAACCAGGTGAATAGTATAAGATGGAGAAGACAGGAAGATCCAGGATAGAATGCTGAGGGACACATACATTAGAGGGTAATATCTGGTTGAGGACCCAGCAAAGGAGACAGAGGAGCAGTCAGATAGGTGGGAGGGAACCAGGACAGAAGAGTGCCATGCAAACCTAGAGAAAAAAGAGTCACAAGAGGAAAGGGTGATCAACAGTGTCAATGACCACAGAGAGGTCAAAGAGAATGAGGTTTGAAAACTGATAATTAGACTGGGCAACTAAGAGATTATTGACAACTTTGGAGAAAATTTCATTGGAATGCTAAGATCAAAAGCTAGATTGTAAGGAGTTAAAAAAAGAGTGAGAGGAGAGAAGATGGAGGTAGCCATTGTAGAAATAATATTCTAATCTCCATTATCCCAGTTATGTAGTATCAAAATATTGATGTAGTATATTTGACTCTGTCACATATATGTTATATGTAAGTTATATAGGGAGGTGGAGCCAAGATGGTGGAGTGAGAGCAAAGACTCACCTAAGCTCTCTGACAAACTCCTTCAGATACCTCTGAAAGGAGAATCTGACCAAATAATGGAGGTGCGGAATCCAGTGGGAGACAGACTGTGATGGAATAGGAGCCCAGGTTAGACTGGAAGGTCCACGGGAAGGATCTGTTCCATGGGGGTGAGCTCACAGCTCATAGAGCAGGGCGGCCAGTGCATTGGAGCGGAAGGGGCCCAAGAAACCTGAGAGTGGTGGGCTGATCTGGTGGAGTAGCACGGAGGGCGGGAGACAAACCTAGCCAAGCCAGTGAGAGCTGCTGAGCGCCTGATATCAGAGTAGCAGCTCCTGACATCTTCAGCCTGAAGATTAAACTTAGGTAAGTCAACTACTTGAACTTCTGGGGAGCCAGGATGGCGGAGTGATCAGTTAATGCTCTCTCCTCCCAGCTTGATGACCATGAAAGAACCATAAAATATTTCCCCAGAAAAATCCCGCATCAGCAAGAACAGCAGAAGGAGGCCAATAGTTTCATAACACCTGAGGCTAGGAAAATAGCTAAGGGGGATTCCTCCTACGGTAGCAGAGGCAACACTTGTACTTGGATACATAGCAGGAAAAAATCTAATTTATAATACTCTTATAATATCTAATTTAAAATACTCTTTTTATTTATTTATTTATGGAGCCTATGAAGAGAATTTCTCCTAGCTTCCATGGTCTATTTTTAAACCAGTATTCCCTATTGCACATTATATTTCCACTTACCTTCACTCAAAGATAGGTTTGATGATATTTCTGTTGAGTATACTTAGACATAGGACACTAAGGATATAAAAGCTATATAAAAGCTACAATCTTAGACTCATATAGAGTGAGGGAATAAATCAAGCATTTTAAATATTCAGTATTACATCTAGTGTTCATTCATCTGAGCAACCCTAGAACTGTAATTAGGAAACCAGCGACCAGCTACCATACACATTAATTTTTAATCAACCTGTATTTGAAGCATGGAAATCTCACTTCTGGAAGGTGATTAGTTAATGTAATGGCAATGAGAATGTCAAATGGGAATATGTTAAGAAGAATGATTTGGAATAATGCTATTCATTATTTCTCCTGGCAATTTGTCCTTTTATCTGAACTTACATGATAGTATTTCTAATGAAACAATTTAGTAAATATATTAAATGGTGACTACTTAAGAGTCTAGCACTCTTTAGGGAGTTTTCAATTTCTAGAATCGTTTCTCTTTGTAAAGACATCATTGTGTATATTTTCAAATTTTGTTAATTTTATATTAAGGGATTTAAAAGTATCATTTAAAGAATAAGTGGGACACTCAAATTATTATAGTTTAGCATACTCTTTGGGCCCTCTATAAATACATATTGATTGACTGACAAATGCAATTTATTAGAATAGAGATAGCAACAGACCTTGCTGGTTGAAAATAATTGTATAGACTTTTATTCTAATCTAATAAGCAAATAGATAAATAATCATGTCCATATGGTTAAATAACTGTATCCCACTTAACGTACACTTTTATTTAGATAAATTGGACAATTCACAAGCCCCAGAACTCATTACATTTTTCCCCATCTTCTGGATTTCCTTACACTGTTAACCTTTACCTGAAATACTACTCCCATTTAAGACTGCTCTTTCAGCACTTATTCTTCCTTCAATTCAATGTAGTTTCTTCCAGTATTTTTCAAAACACAGAGCAGGTAATTATTTCCTTCCTTTGAACTTCTATAGGACTTTGATCATAACTTTTATTGTAACTTAACATCCTATTTCATGAAAAATACTTTGTAAAACTTTTTTTTTCTCTTCCACTACTCTCTAGTATATACACTTTCTTCCTAGGAAAGAGATGTTTACTCTATGTCTTTCTTTTTTATCAGAATCAATATGTTTCTTTTTTCATAAAGTAGGGAAAAAGAAACATTAGGTGATTGAACCAGGAAATGAATTAATGCATAATAATATAAGCAATTATTTAGATAGCTCCTTAAGCTTTACGCCTTGAAAGGTAGAATATAGAATATTATCAGCTATCATCACTCCCAGCTTACAGATTTGTGGACAAAGGTTCCATAAGGGGAAATGTGTTTTTTAAGGTCATGCAGAGCCAGTAAGTTACTAATACAGGTCTTCTAAATCTATGTGCCAGCTTTTTTCTGGTATACAACACTGAATTAATTAATCTAATAGCATACTGAATCAGCTGTCTTCAGAGTGAATCAGTTGTTCCTTGTCATCATAAGAGTTAAGTTCTGAATAAGCTATTAAAGCATAATTGCTGTGATTCAACTTTTAGGATTACACGAGATGTTGTATGCTATCATTATATAGCCAAAGTATTTCATTTCTTTTAATGAATTAGCTCTATGCCTTCATACAAAACTCCCCTGTAAATTAATATTGAATCTGAAATTTAAACCAGTGTTTAATTAAAGACCATTGCTATTTTTTAAATTGTTTTAACTATTTAAAAAGGATTTTATAAAATATTTCAGGTGTTCTACTCTTTACAAATAAATTCATTGAAAATGAAAAACTATTATATAATTGTTTTCTCCTACATCATTTATTTTTAAATATAAAATTGTCTTGCACTAATAGTTAGATTTTGTAACTTTTTCCCCCTGATACAGTACCATAAAAGGCTGATTTTCTACATCATTAAAAAGAATATATCATTCGGTAATTGAGGAAGCAAAGGTGAAAGATTAATTATTTTTATCTATTGTTGAATCATTAATAGAGAGTGAGAGGGAATTTTAGAGATCCTGTGGCTGAACCTTCTTATTTTGCAGATAAGGAAACCTAGTCTGAGAGAAATTAAATGTTACCCAAGCTCACATGGATACAAAGTGTCAAAAACAAGATTTGAACACAGGTCTTCTGACACTCCATGCATAAAAGAATTTACTATGCTAAATTATATATATATATATATATATATATATATATATTCATTTATCAAGTAATCTATATGTGTAATGAATGTTTTATTCATAACAAAGTTCTGGAGTGACAAGATTATTGACAAGCACAACATTCATATAATTAATTATGTTAGAATAAAATGGACTGATAACAATTAAACCAATTGTCCAAAAAAGGGTTCTACTAACATTTTCAATATAAGAGATTCATCAAAAATAAGTTTTAGATAATTTTGTGATATAAACACAAGAACAGCTTAGTCCCTCAAATACATTTATACATAAGTTTTAACACCCTACATTTCAATAAAAAATGAACAGGAAGCCAACCTACATTCAAGCTTTATCCAGGTACAATTTTAAGTGTAACTGGCTGACATTGTTTCTTGCAAATTAAGTATCCAAATAAATAACTATGAGTTTCCTCAACTGAAAGATATTACAGTAATCACAGTCATGACTCATTTAGATCTGATAAGGTCTACACGAGAAATATGAAAAATGTCTTAGTGCATATATATTACATACATATTCACACATACACATTACACAGCATACATATATGTGTGTAGAAATGTGTATATGTGTATGCATACATGCTTTCATGCGGGCAAAACAATTTAAAAGCACTAAAGGAACTATTTTCAAGATAGATAAAAAAGGAGGGGATAACTGAATGCTGATGGAAATGACAAGTATTGCAATTACTTTTTTTTTTTAAAGGAGTCACCAGGATAATGAGATGCAAGTAACCATCTTGAGAGCAAAATGTTTTTATAAACACTATCCTTCAATAGAGTAATCTCCTATGACATGTTAAAGATATCCTGAAATACACACATACACAAACAGACATATGAGTTTTTATTTATTTTTTAATACCAAAAAGTTAAAATGAGCAAATGTTTAGTAACCAGTTCTGTTTGTTGCTGTCCTGGCATATATGTATTTCAATATCCATCTTGAAGCGGAATACCCTGTGCACATGTACTTCCTCTAAATTCTTCTCTTTGTAGATAAATGTGCATTGATTGCAATATGCCCTGGAATATCAAAAATCACCTTTATATGAGGTATAAAATCACTCAGTGGGCACAATGAATTGAAAATTGACTTTGAAATAAGGAAGGTCTAGTTCAAATTCTGCCTATGATAAATATCTTGACCATGGTCTTGTAACTGAACCTCTGCATTTATTGAGCAACTAACTTAGATTTTAAGTCTTGCATATGTAAGGTCTAGGAAAAATTGGGGTATATTAGGTGTTCATGGAGGAGTAGAACTTCTTGTGTAAGAGCTCTCCTACTCCTTTTCAGAGCTACTCATGCACCTTTTGTATCCACCTTTCCCCCAACTCTCCCGTGGCTTCAAGAAGCTATAGAAAGCACAGTGGCCATATCTTCAGTAAAATTTTCTTGGCAGACAGACTAAACCAGCTTTAGGGTAATTGACAAGAATAAAACCCACTGGTGATGGAGGGAGAGATCCTCCCCAAGTATGTGAGTACTTCCTCTGGGGGAATAAGCAGATAAGAATACTTTGTTCCAGTGACTGAGTAGGCAAGTGAAGATGGAGTGCTTAGAACTCATCCTTTATTCTCTAAGAAGATCAGTGTCATCACAGGATGACATCTTGACTTGTTTGTGAATTGGATTTAAGTGAGGCAGAGTTGCATAAAGTAATAAACCTCATTTTCTCTTCCAGAGTCATCTAAGTCCAGTGGCAAGGAAAGCATCACATTGACGGGAAATTACCCAGGATGTTTTTAATTACCTTGACATCTTTGACATCTGATCAAGTGTTCCATAGCGTATTTTACAGGCATCTTCATGGCTGCTAGAATAAATTAATTTTATGTGCCCGTTCCAATGAGGAAGTTTTTAAATGCTTGGAGTAGACACTTCCCTAACTGATTGATAATTTTATGGCCTGTTAGTGACCCTCAACCTGTTTTAGCTCATCCGACAAGATGGTTTACCAAGGCGTGACCACTACTTATGCTATAGTTTCCTGGAGCAACAGGTGAGAGTTGAGTGCCAGGTGGACACCAAAAGAGGATGAACATCACTGAAAAGAACTTAGAAAGACCTGGCACCAGAGGTACTAGTCTTCCTTTGCAAACTCTTACACCCCATTAAATATAGACATAGATGTACTTATTAACCAAAGTCACTTTTGTTTTATACAGAGATGGTCATTGCTTTGCCATTATCCACAAGTATTCCATATCTGAATTCATGAACTCTGAAATTCGCTTATCTAATTAAATCCTTTGTCACTCCAACTCTTCTTCTGCCTTTCAACTGAATTGTATTTTTTTATCTTTACTCAGACTCCAGTCATTTCTCTACCCATCATTTTTTTCCAACTCAAGCAACAACCTAAGCTACAATATCTTCCCTCTCCCATCTTGAACTGTTCATAAATTAACACAACTAAACATGGCACTCTTCCACCTTATATCAATGATCCTGCCCCAACAAGAATTAGTTTTGGATTAATCCCAACATCTGCCACTTTTTATACATTCAACACGCTGATAAATGGAGGTGGTAGAAATAATAAAAATGTACTGAATGAGTCCAATATGAATTTATTTTGTTATCTCAGCTGGACCTCTAAGAATGTGGATGCTATACGACTCGGTGCATATGTATTTGTAAGGATATTGCTTCATTGTCTATGGTACCTTCTAGCAGGATGTAGGCTCCTTCCTTGTCTCTTATAATTCAATATATTTTTGGTTTTGCTTTCTTTTAGATCAGGATTTCTAACCCCTATTTTTCTTTTTTGACATCAGCTGAAGCATAATACATTCTACTCCAGACATTTACCTTTACTCCATGTGTAGCCCTTTGCTTCAAATGTGTTTCTTGTAAGCAGTTTATTCTTGTATTACACTTTTTAATCCACTCTGCTGTTAATTTGTTTTATGGGAGTGTTTATCCCATTCACATTAACACTTATATACCCATTTGAGTGTGTATGCTATTCCCTCTTTGAACCAAATCATATGAAAATGAGTTTCAAGCAGTGTTCATCTCACTTCCTTCTTTCACGCTGCTGTAATAGGTCTTTGTACCTCTTTATTGATGTAATATACCAATTTTTGCCTCTTCCTTTCTTCTTCTCCAAGTATATTTTTTTAAATATCACATCAAAGTCACGTTATACCCTTGCCTTCTGTCTATCTATATCCCTTCTGAATGTCATAATAAAGATACAGTTCTCATAATCCCCATGATTTTGAGCAGCTGGATCCTGCTGGATGAGGAAGAAGCCAGGAATTCAGAATTCAGGCAAAATTGGGACTGCACATCAAGGCACTGAGTGTGGTTTCCTGCATCATTTTACTGGGACAACTTGAGACCCATGGGGCAGAGTTGCCTTTGGTGAATGGAGGCAAGTTCCCTGTATCCTGAAGTATTCAAATCTGATGGATTTGTTGCTCAGTCATGCCTCAGGACTTGGGAGTGCTGGATGGAGCATTGTTAAGACTAGGACTTGGCACATTAAAGCCTATACCTGAGAGTACCTGCAAGGGCAAGGTGGGGAGGACACACCTCTTAGAGAACTGTATTTGGGCATTTTGTTTTGGATTAAGGAATGAGGAGTTGTTTGCTCAGTCCCCAAAGATTCATCCCCAAAGAACGATGTTATTAAGTATTCAACAAATGTGAATCATGCTGTGTGTACATAAGAAATGTTAATGCCTCTATTTGTTCCAGGAGTCATGGCCATTTAGATAATAAGGTCAAGGATCCTAGAAGGGTGGATTGTAAAGGTAAGAAAAGAAGGATCCTTCACTGTTTTTGTTTTAGTATAATTAAGTGCCTCTGATTGAATGATGTGATTAAATTCTTCCCCACCTATTAATGGGCCTGGGAAGATTTGTGGGAAGGCCCACACTTTTTATAAATGAGGTAATAGTTCTCAAGTGTTGTGATACCCTCTAAAAATGTATAAATACTCTGAGGGTGAGGTTTTACTTTGGGGCTTACTGACTAGAAGTGTTTGTTTGGAAAGAGGAGACACTGGGAAGCTGCTACCTATCCCTAGACATTGAAAACACTGATTTTGGTGCTTCTATTTCTAGCAACTCTGGTCAGAGGGTTGGATCTATCTCTTGATCTATGATGTATGTATTGCTTTTGTCAGACATTTGGAAGCATGTCTGTGGACTTTTGATTTCTCTGTATTTTCTCTGAATTTCAAGGTGCTGACTTTTTCTGCTGAAAATAAACATGAAAAATACACGCGCTTGCTTAAAGTGATTGTTGACCTCTCAAAATTTGCCTTTCCTTTTATAAATTTAGATCTAAGAACCTATGATAGCAACACCCCCCTCTATGTTTCTTGGGGTGCTTACTGTTACAACATCATCTTCCCATGTAGGGAGGTAAAAAAATCTGCCCTTATTCAATTACATGTTTTTTTTTTTTCTTTCCTGTTTACCTTTTTATGCTTCTCTTGAGTCTTTTATTTGAAGAAAATATATTTTTTTTTTCTGTTGACCCCAAGTCTTTTTATCAGGAAAGTTTGGAAGTTCCCAATTTCACTGAATGCCCATCTACTCCTCTAGAATATGATGCTCAGTTTTGCTGCATAGTTGGTCCTTGGTTGTAATCCAAGCTTTTTTGCCTTGTAGAATGTCACATTACAAGTCCTTAGATCTTTAAATGTAGAAACTACAAAGTCTTGCATAATCCTGACTATGATTCCACAATATTTAAATTGTTTCTTTCCGACTATTTGTAGTATTTTTCCTTAGCCTAATGGTTCTGGAATTTGATTACAATATTCCTTGGCGTTTTCATTATGGGATCTCTTTCAGGAGATGATCAGTGTATTCTTTTCATTACTCTTTTATCCTCTGGGTTTGGACGTTTTATCAATTTTCCTTCATAATTTCTTGAAAGATGATGTTCAGCCTCTTTTTTCTGATCATGACTTTCAAATAGGACAATAATTATTAAGTTATGTCTCATGGATGTATTTTCCAGGTTCGTTGCTTTTTATTGTAAGGTAATTTTTTTTTTTAATTCTCTATTACTTTTTCATTCTTTTAACTTGGTTTGAAGGGTTCTTCATATCTCATAGAGTCATTAGCTTCTACTTGCCTGAATATAATTTTTAATGAGTTCTTTTCTTCAGTTAGTTTTTGTGCCTCCTTTTCCATTTGGTCAATTGTACATTTTTAGGAGTTGTTTCCTTCAGTGAACTGTTTTTTGTTTTGTTTTGTTTTTTTTCCAATTTGGTCAACTGTATTTTTTAAGTAATTGTTTTCTACAGTCAATTTTTGTCCTTCCTTTTGGAAGCTGTTGACTCTATCTTGCATACCTCTCATTTCTTTTCTCATTTTTTCTTCTATCCTCTTATTTGACTTTTAAAATCCTTCTTGCAATCTTCCATGAAGGCTTTTTAGGCATGAGACCAATTCATATTCCCCGTTGAGGTTTAGGATGCAGGTATATTTTCAATTCTTTTCTCTTCAGAATTTCTGTTTGGGTCTCCCCTTTACCCATAGAAAGAATCTATTGTCAGTGTCTATTTTTTTTTTCCTTACAAAATTTGTCTATTTCCTGGCTTTTAAAGTTGAGCTCTCCTGATGGAGAACAGAGAACTTTGACCCAAGCTTCTTGTGCTGGGAGCCAGGGGCCTCGCCACTGATTTTATGTGCTGGGGCATCAGATGATGGCAGTTGGAGTCTGTAGGTTTCATGCAGTTTACCTGGTGATTAGCTGGGGTCCTTGTCTTTATAGGTGGTTAGTGTGTGATGAGAGCAGATGGGTTTTTTCTGTTTCCCTAGTGAGACACGGAAATTTTTAGCATGGGGGGGTTGCACAGTTGGGTCACTGGAAACACCTGCTCACTAGGACTATATTGAAGCATGTGGTCGGGGGGTTGGCTCCTGGAAGATACCTGCTCACCAGCACCCATGGTGGTTCTCTGAGCTGAAGTCTACTTGCCACCCTTGATGTGTGAAGGCATTCAGGGAGTCTTGGTATTGGTGCTTGTCTGCTCCACCACCTTGTGTACTCAGTATGTGTCACTGGTTTGTTGAGGTGGCACTTGCTGCTTGATTTTTGTGACACCCTCTGTTTTGTACTGCTTCCCGTTTACCAGAAAAAAAATGACTTTTCCTGTTAATCCTCCAAGACTCCTAGGCTAAAACATTGTTGCACTCTCTCTTTCTGCTGGCTGCACTGTTCCAGGATTTTCCCTGCAGGTGTTATTTTCTGGCATTGTAGAAGTCAATAAGGGAGAGTGAGTGTGACTTTCTGTTTACTCTGCATTCCTGTTTCTCAGAAGTCTAAAAGAGTCTAACTTTCTTATTACTCTAAAGGTTACTAGTATCCTCCCAATCAAGGTTGATCACAACATAGATATCATCCATATCTGCTCATTTTTTCACTCCCTCTATGTCCAATCTCTTGTCCAATCCTGTAGTTTCTTCCTTTGTAGCACCTCTCAACTGCACCCTATTCTCTCCTCTGACACTTCTGCCACCCTGGTGAACCAACTCATCACTATATGCTTAGACTATCCCAAGAACCTTCTTGTTTTTCTCTCTGCCTCAAAATTCTTCTGTCTCCGGTCCATACCTTGGTTGAGTCAACCTCCAGAATTTTGTTTAAGAAAGACAAGCACAATTAGGTTCTATGTGTATTTATTTCTCTCAGGTAGGTGGGTATGCAAGCAGAGCTGGAGTTACAACTGAGCTTATTTTGAGGATAGGCTACATAAATTAAAAAATCATGAAACAAGGAAGTATTCCCCTACCCAGGATGTCTGGCCTTTTGTCAACCAAGATTACAGTTGCCATTAAACAAGGAAGTGTCCCTAACTCAGGATGTCTGTGCAAGCTTAATCTGCTCTTTTGGCTGCTGATACAGCAGGAGAATTTTGGGGTTGACTTAGAGAGCATTGCAGAGGTATGTCAATCAGTAAGGGCTCAAATCTTCCTCTCCAATTGGCCAGTCCAAGTTTTCAGCTTTCTTCAAATGATGAGGGGCTCAAATGGGTCTCATCATTGTCACACTGGTTTTCTTAAACCTCTTGTCTGGAAGCAAGAGCAGATTGCTCACTACTAGGAGTGAAATTAATGTAGTGAATTACAGAGCATTGAAAGCAGTCAACTGAGCTCTCCCAATATTATTCTTGAAAAAACTTTAAAATAATTCCTCAAATCAAATTATAGGGTGGCAGAGAAAACAAAAGGTCAGACAGAGTGACAGATTCTTCAAGGCTGATTCAACTTACAAGGTTGAGAAGGGAGAATCATGACACAGAAGTAGAGGCTAGCCTGGAGCTCTCATAAATGAAAAACAAGTGATAGAACTAGGTGGCAGTGATAGGAAAAAAAAAAAGACTGGGCAGCTTTCAAGCTAGAGACAGTAAAGGGAACTGACAACTATCCAGAAAGAGACTGCAGGGTAAGACTGTGATAATACTGGATTCAGGACTAAATGATATTTTGTAATACTTTTGCCAATCTCTGCTTTGGTCAGCTCAAAGGCAGAGTATAAGAGTTCCAGTCAAGAAAGAGTGGAAGCATTGAGAGGTAGTTTCACTTCTGGTCCTCAGGGAGAAAGTGCCCTAAGGAGCAGCATTAATTGGAAGACCAAGGGATCAATGGTTCTTCCCGGGGTAAAACCAGAATGCGGACCCAGGAAGCAGGGTCCACATGTCTCCCTAGGTCACTCTACCTAGGAAGCACCAAAAACTTCGAAATCCACTGAAGTAACTCTAAAAGCAGCAGCATAAGAAAGTTTGAGACTTGAGACAATGTCCCACATACTCCTGTGGTAGTGTTAACATTATTAACATTACATTTTAAGTCAGTCAATAGGGTAGAAAAATGAACAAAACAAACAAAAAAACGTGAAAATGTGGTTTTACCACTAGTGACCATTAACATATACTATGGAGACAAGAAACATCAAGATTTACATACATAAGACAAGGATGTCAAAAGGACTACAAACAAATCCTCAAAGAAAAATGTAAATTATACACCCCTAATAAAAATTGCTTCAATTGTTAAAAAAAAAAAGAAAAGGAAAGGAAAGAAAAAAGATTTTCAAAATAAAATAAAATAAAAATGATAGAGAAAAACGTAGGTAAAGACATGAAAGGAAAGGAATAAAATCATGAAAAGAAAGTTAACAGTTTTGTTAAAGAGGCATAAAAATACTGAAAAAATAAGTGGCTAAATGGAAAAAGACGTACTTAAATACCCTGTTGAAATGAAAAAGAGGTACAGAAGTTCATTCACTGAAGAAAATAATTCTTTAAAAAATTAAAATTTGACAAGTGGAAGCTAAAGATTATGTGAGATAACAACATAAAATATAATAGTCTTTTGGTTTTCTTTTATAATTTCTTCATTTTTCATAAAGTCAATAGCTTACATCTGTTCCACTGCAATTTTTAAAGAACTATTTTCTTCAGTTAGCATTTTTTACTTGACCAATTTCGATTTTTAAAGCATTCTTTTTCTCATTGGATTTTTGGACCTCTTTTGCCATTTGGATTAGTCTGTTGTTAAAAGTGTTATTTTCTTCAGCAGTTTTTGGGTCCTCGTTTAGGAAGCTGTTGACTCACTTCTCATGATTTTCTTGCATCACTCTCATTTCTCTTTCCAATTTTTCCTCTACCTCTCTTCCTTGATTTTCAAAATGTTTTTTGAGCTCTTCTATGGCTTGAGACCATTGCAATTTATTTTAGAAGCTTAGGATGTAGAAGCCTTGGCGTTAATGTCTTCCTCTGATGTTATGTTTTGTTCTTTCTCACCTAAAAGGATGGAAGAAAATACTTTTTCACCAAGAGAGTAACCTATAGTCTTATTTTTTCCCCATTTGGAGCATTTTTCCTGCCAGTTCCTTGTCCTTTGAGTCCTTTGTCAAGTGAAGTATCCACTATTCTAGGGCTCAGAGGTTTTCTACAACTGTTCTCTGAGGTATCTCTAGGGACCTATAATTTTTCAGTTTCTCCAAGGTGGCACAATTAAGGGAAGGGAATTTTCTTATATTCTGGCCTTTACTCTGGTCTATGAGCAAGTAAGAGCACTCTTTCGTGGCCTGAAAGTGTGAGTAGCATTCTCTCTCCACAGCCACCACAAGCTCTGCCACACCAGGGCTCTGCCTCACCCCAGGAACACCACTCAGAACTGAGACACAGTTAAGCTACTTGATTCCCCCAGGGTCTTTAAGCCAGATCTCCAAAAGGGGACACTGTTGCAACAGTGGCTGCTTCAGCCCTGTGCCTGGGGCTGGGGCAGGACCATGCTCTCCTCTCACCCTGAAGAAAGAGCTTTCTCATTGACTGAAGCTGCTTTTGGTATTTGTGGGTTGAGAAATCTGGAAACCCACAGCAACTACCTGTGCTTCAGTACACTGAAGGTTGCTCATGCCCTTTCTGTGCCATGAGGCCCACACTGGACTGAGCTCAACTCTGCACTTGTTGCTATAGATTTTTCCTATTGGTTGTCCAGGTTGTCTTGGGATACAAATATCTATCACTGTCATTTTATGGCTTCCATTTAGAATCTATTTAGAGTCATTTTTATAGGTATGTTAAGGGCTATGAGGGGGAAGCTAGAACAAGTCTGTCCTTCTACTCTACCATTTTTGCTCCACCCCCTCTAATAATTAAAACAATGAAAAAGTAGAAGAAAATGGAATATCTCATTCGAAAACCAACTGACTTGAGACAGAGGCAAGATAGTGGAGTAGAAAGGTGCACATGCTCTAGTTCTTCCCCTACAGCCCCTAAAATTCCTGTAAAAATGACTCTCCACACATTCTGAAGCTGCAGAAGCCACAAAAAGACAAAGTAAAAGAGATGTGCAGGCCAAGGTAGCCTGGAAAACCGACAAGAAAGGTCTATCACATGGTGCATGGAGCAGAACTTAGCCCACAGAGTCCAGGACAACCCTGGTCACACAGCACCTGCAGTAACAGGACAGGAACAGGACTCAGGGACAGAATTTCCAGCATCAGGGGTGGTTCTCAAATCCCTCTACTCACACATTCCAAACACAGCTCAAAGGTCAGTGAAAACACTTTTTCATCTGGATGAGAAGGCAACGTGTTCTGGCCCCACCAGCAGCAGCCACTGCAGGGATAGCATCCATTTTTGGAGACCCCCATCTAAAAATTCCCTGGGAAAATTGAGCCACTGATCTGTATCTCAGCCCTCAGAACTCCAAATAAGCCCCTGAGGGAAGTTAAGGACTTTATGAGAAACCAAGAAATTACAAAACAAAGCCAAAAGATTGAAAAAGGAGAAGATAATGTGAAATATTTCATTGGAAAAACAACTCACCTGGAAAATAGATCCAGGAATTAAAATTAAAAATTATGGGATTACCTGAAAGCCATGAGCAAAAAAAAAAAAAAGAGTCTCGACATTTTCTTTCATGAAATTATCAAGGAACGGGAGGCGGAGCCAAGATGGAGGAGTGAGAGCAGCTTCTCACCTGAGCTCTGGGACAAACTCCTCCGGGTACCTCTGAAAGGAGAATCTGACCAAATTTTGGAGGTGCGAAATCGAGTGGGAGACATATGGTGACGGATTCGGAGCTCAGGTGGGACTGGAAGGTCCACGGGAAGGATCTGTTCCGCGGGGGTGAGCCCACAGCACACAGCGCAGCGTGGCCAGCTCAGCACGGCCAGCGCAGCGTGGCCAGCGCAGCACGGCCAGTGCAGCGGAGCAGAAGAGATCCGAGAAACCTGAGTGGCAGGCGGAACCAGAGGAGCGGCACCCGGGGCGGGAGACAAGCCGAACCGAGTCAGTGAGAGCCGCGGAGCACCAGATATCAGCGCAGCAGCTCCTGGGACCTTCAGTCCGAAGATCAAACTCCAGTAAGTCACTTACTTGAACTTCCGGGAGCCAGGATGGCGGAGTGATCAGCTAATGCTCTCTCCTTCCCCCTTGATGACCGTGAAAGAACCATAAAATATCTCCCCAGAAAAATCCCAGATCAGTAGAATTAGAAGAAGGAGACCAATAGTCTCATAACACCTGAGACGAGGAAAATAGCTAAGGGGGATTCCTCATATGGTGGCAGAGGCAAACCGAAAGGACAGAGGACCCAGGGCAGAGAAAACTTGCACTAGGACCCAGGCAAGCCTCAGCACCAGGAGAGGAGCCCCAGGAGGGTTCAGAACACGCATTAGCATCTAGGCGTGCCTCAGCTGTCCAGGGGAATCAGAAAGACAATAGGGCAGTTGGGATTACCAGCCCCTGAGCTTGCCTTTGCCTCAATTCAGCTAAGGAAATCTCCTGGGACCAGACCACCCCTTTCCCACACTTAACAAGCTAAACCCAGGGCTGATCAGGGAAACACCTAACAAATACCTGCTTTTAGCTTTTTCACACATCAGCTCAGCAAAAAGTTCTCCAGCTTCTGACTGAAAGAACCAGAAGCCACAACACTGAATCAAAATCATGAATAGGAAAAAGAAGAGGACTGAAAGAACCATAGAATCTTTCTATGGGGATAAGGACCAAAACACAAGCACCAAAGAGGTCACAGCTGAGACTGTACTTCCATCTGAAACTTCAGAAGGGACTATGAACTACTCGCAAGTACAAGCAGCAGTCCTGGAACAGCTGAAGATGGAAATAGAAGATAAACTGGCCAATGATTTTAAAATTATTAAGAAAGAATTCACTGATGAGAACATCTCCCTGAAAAGGAAAATTGAACAAATGGAAAAGGAAGTTCAAAAATTAACTGGAGAAAATAAATTCCTGAAAGGCCAAATGGAAAAGGAAGTATAAAAATTAAGTGGAGAAAATAGCTTCTTAAAAGGAAAAATTGGGCAGATGGAAAAAGAGATACAAAAGTTAACAGAAGAAAACTATGTGATGAAGATTAGAATTGGGCAAGTAGAAACTAACGACTCAATGAGACAGCAAGAATCAGTCAAACAAAATCTAAAGAATGAAAAGATAGAAGAAAATGTAAAATATCTAATTGGAAAAACAACTGACCTGGAAAATAGATCCAGAAGAGAAAACTTAAGAATTATTGGCCTGCCAGAAACCCAGGATGGAGAAAAGAGCCTGGACAATATCTTCCAGGAAATCATCAAGGAAAACTGCCCAGAAGTACTAGATTCAGAGGGCAAAATAGTCATCGAAAGAATCCACCGTTCCCCTCCTGAAAAGGACCCCAAACCCCAAGAAATATAGTTGCCAAATTCCAGAGCTATCAATGAAGGAGAAAATATTACAAGCAGCCAGAAAGAAACAATTTAAATATCAAGGAGATACAATCAGGATTACACAGGACCTTGCAGCTTCTACATTAAAAGATCGAAAGAATTGGAACCCAATATTCCGTAAGGCAAAGGAGCTGCGACTGCAACCAAGGATCAACTACCCAGCAAAGTTCAGAATAACATTTCAGGCAAGGAGAAAGTCATTCAACGAAATAAGGGATTTCCAGAGTTTCCTGACCAAAACACCAGAACTTAATAGACAATTCGATCTTCAAATGCAGGTCTCAAGAGAATCATAAAAAGGTAAACAGTAGGGGGGTGGGGAACAACTTGCTACTTAATGAGGGCAAGGTGTTCACCTCCCTATAAGGGAAGATGATATCTGTTTATCTCGAGAACTGTGCGTCTATTAAGAAATATAAAAGGGATAAGCATAGGGGGAACGGGTATAAAGTAAATGATATCATGATAAAAAATGTGATTTAAGTATGAGAAGGGAGTGTAATAGGAGGTGTGAAAAGGAGGAAGCAGGAAATGGCAAATTACATCACAACAAGAAGTACAAAATCATAGTAGAGGGAAAGAGGGGAAGGAGATGAGCATTGTGTGAGAGGTACTCTCATGGGATTTGTTTAAAGGACGGAACAATAAACTTAAGTAGAAAATCCTAACTAGCTCTATAAGCAGTGGGAGGGGAAGGGGGAAGAAAGGGGAGGGAGGCAAAAGGTAGGGAAGAAGCAATAAGAATAAAGGGGAGTTAAAGGGAGGGGGGCTAAAAGAAAGAGGGAAAGGCGGCAAGAGGAGGTGGTGAAAAGTAAATACTAGTGAGGAGGGGAAGGGGAGACAGCAGAGCTAAAAGCACAAATGGTGGTAAAGAAGATGGAGGGAAATACACAGATTGTAATCATAACTGTGAATGTGAATGGAATGAATTCTCCCATAAAACGGAGACGGATAGCAGAATGGATTAAAAGCCATAATCCAACAATATGCTGCTTACAAGAAACACATTTGAAACGGGGGGATACACATAGGATAAAGGTTAAAGGATGGAGCAGAATATATTGTGCTTCAGCTGATGTAAGAAAGGCAGGAGTAGCAATCCTAATCTCAGACAAAGCAAAAGCAGAAATAGATCTAATCAAAAGGGATAAGGATGGAAACTATATCCTGCTAAAAGGCACCATAGACAATGAAGCAATATCATTACTAAACATGTATGCTCCAAGTGGTATAGAATCCAGATTCTTAGAGGAGAGATTGAGGGAGTTGAAGGAAGAAATTGACAGCAAAACTATACTAGTGGGGGACCTCAACCTCCCTCTTTCTGAACTTGATAAATCTAACCCCAAAATAAACAAGAAAGAGGTTAAGGAGGTAAATAAACCTCTAGGTAAGGTAGATATGATAGTTCTTTGGAGAAAGTTGAATGGGAATAGAAAGGAATACACCATTTTCTCAGCAGTACATGGAACATTTACAAAAATCGACCATGTACTAGGACATAAAAATCTCAAACTCCAGTGCAGAAAGGCAGAGATAATCAGTGCATCCTTCTCAGATCATAATGCAATAAAAATTATATGTAATAAAAGGTCATGGAAAGATAAAGCAAAAATCAGTTAGAAACTAAATAATTTAATCCTGAAGAAGGAATGGGTTAAAGAAGAAATCATAGAAACAATCAACAACTTCATTCAAGAGAATGACAATAATGAGACAAACTACCAGATCTTATGGGATACTGCAAAAGCAGTTCTTAGGCAAAGTTTTATATCTTTAAATGCCTACATAAATAATATAGAGACAGAGGAGATCAATGACTTGGGAATGCAGCTGAAAAAGCTAGGAAAAGAACAAATTGAAAATCCTCAAGAAAATACCAAATTAGAAATACTGAAAACCAAAGGAGAGATTAATAAAATTTAAATTAAGAAAACTATTGAATTAATAAATAAAACCAATAGTTGGTTTTATGAAAAAACTAATAAAATTGATAAACCTTGGGTCAATTTGATTAAAAAAAAGAAAGAAGAAAATCATATTACTGATATTAAAAATGAAAGGGGTGAACTCACCTCCAATGAGGAGGAAATTAAAACAATAATTAGAAATTATTTTGCCCAACTTTATGCCCACAAATTCGATAATCTAAATGAGATGGATGAATATTTTAAAAAATACAAATTGCCCAGATTAACAGAAGAGGAAATTGAATACTTACACCACCCCATCTCAGAAAAAGAAATTGAACAAGCCATCAAGGAACTCCCTAGGAAAAAATCTCCAGGACCAGATGGATTCACAAGTGAATTCTATCAAACCTTTAAAGAACAGTTAATTCCAATACTATATAGACTATTTGGGAAAATTGGGGAAGAAGAGGTACTCCCAAATTCTTTCTATGATACAAATATGGTTTTGATACCCAAGCCAGGAAGAGATAAAACAGAAAAAGAAAATTATAGACCAATTTCTCTAATGAATATAGATGGAAAAATTTTCAACAAGATTTTAGCAAAACGAATACAGCATCTTATCAAGAGAATAATACATTATGATCAGGTATGTTTCATACCAGAAATGCAGGGCTGGTTCAATATTAGGAAAACTATTAGCATTATCAATCATATCAACAACAAAACCAACAAAAAACACATGATTATCTCAATTGATGCAGAAAAAGCTTTTGACAAAATACAACACCCATTCCTATTAAAAACACTGGAGAACATAGGAATTAAGGGAACTTTCCATAAAACAATAAGCAGTATCTACCTAAAACCTTCAGCAAGCATTATATGCAATGCAGATAAGCTAGAGGCATTTCCAATAAGGTCAGGCGTGAAACAAGGATGCCCATTATCACCATTATTATTCAATATGGTACTAGAAAGTTTAGCGGTAGCAATTAGACAAGATAAAGAAACTGAAGGAATAAAAATAGCCAAAGAAGACACTAAGTTATCACTCTTTGCAGATGATATGATGATATATTTAGAGAATCCTAGAGATTCAAGTAAAAAGCTACTTGAAATAATAAACAACTGTGGCAAAGTTGCAGGTTACAAAATAAACCCACAGAAATCTGCATTCCTATATATTAGCAACAAAGTCCAACTCCAAGAGATAGAAAGAGAAATCCCATTTAAAGCTAGAGTAGACACTATAAAATACTTAGGAGTTTACCTGCCAAAACAAACCCAGGGAATATATGAACACAATTACAAGACACTTTTTGCACAAATAAAGTCAGATTTAAGTAAGCGGAAAAACATCAGTTGTTCATGGGTAGGCCGAGCTAATATAATAAAAATGACAATTCTACCTAAATTAATCTACTTATTTAGTGCCATACCAATTAAACTATCAGATAATTATTTTCTAGAGCTGGATAAAATCGTATCAAAATTCATTTGGAAAAACAAAAGGTCCAGAATATCAAAGGGACTAATGAAAAGAAATGCTTGGGAAGGTGGCCTAGCGCTACCAGACCTCAAATTGTATTATAAAGCAGCAATTATCAAAACCACTTGGTATTTGCTAAGAAACAGAGGGGTAGACAAATGGAATAAGCTTGGCACTCAAGACACAGTAGGAAAGGAATATAGCAACCTCCCGTTTGATAAACGCAAAGATCCCAGCTTCTGGGATAAGAACTCATTGTTCGACAAAAATTGCTGGGAAAACTGGTTAACTGTGTGGCGGAAATTAGGAATAGACCCATACCTGACATCGTACACAAGAGTAAAGTCCAAATGGGTACATGATTTAGGTATAAAGATTGATACCATGAATAAACTGGAGAAGCAAGGTATAGTGTATTTATCAGATTTATGGAGAGGGCAAGAATTATTTTCTAAGGAAATGATAGAAAGCATTATGAAATGCTAGATGGATAATTTTGATTACTTTAAACTGACAAGTTTTTGCACAACCAAACCCAATGCAACCAAAATTCGGAGGGATGTAGTAAATTGGGAAAAAATTTTTACAGCTAAGCTTGGGGATAAAGGCCTCATTTCTAGGATATATAGAGAACTGAGTCAAATATATAACCATTCAAGTCATTCCCCAATTGATAAATGGTCAAAGGATATGAACAAGCAATTTTCAGGGGAAGAAATCAAAAATATCTATAATTATATGAAAAAGTGCTCTAAATCACTATTGATTAGAGAGATGCAAATCAAAACAACTCTGAGGTACCACATCACACCTGTAAGATTGGCAAACATGACAGAACAAGAAAATGATAAATGCTGGAGAGGATGTGGGAGAGTTGGAACACTAATTCATTGTTGGTGGAGCTGTGAGATCATCCAACCCTTCTGGAGAACGGCTTGGAACTATGCCCAAAGGGCTACAAAAATGTGCATACCCTTTGACCCAGAAATATCGCTACTAGGACTGCATCCCCAAGAGATTATAAAAACGGGAAAGGGTCCCACGTGTACAAAAATATTTATAGCACCACTCTTTGTGGTAGCCAAAACCTGGAAGTCAAGGGGATGCCCATCAATTGGGGAATGGCTGAATAAATTATGGTATATGAATGTAATGGAGTACTATTGTGCCATAAGAAATGATGAACAAGAAGACTTCAGGGAGGCCTGGAAGGACTTATATGATCTGATGCTGAGCGAAAGGAGCAGAACCAGGAGAACTTTGTGCACAGCAACGACCACAGTGTGTGAGAGTTTTTTCTGGTAGACTTGGAACTTTGTAATAACACAAGAACTTACTGAAAAAATAAAAAAAAAATCCTAATGTCGTTCTTCTAAGGCAAAATGCCTTCCACACTCAGAGAAAGAAATGTGGAAGTCACCTGCAGAATGTAGCAGATCATGTTTGTGTGTGGGTGGGTTTCAGTGTATTATGTGTTGATTTGTTATATGATTTCTTCCATTTATTTTAGTTCGACTACATAGCATGAATATAGTGAAAATGTGCTCAATAGGAAAGTATATGTAGAACCTAAACAGAATTGTATGCTGTCATGGGGAGGGAGGGGGGTATTGGGGGAAGGGTGGGGGGGAATAAAATCTTAACTGTAAGGAAATGATTGTAAAACATTAAAAAAAATTCCCTGCAAAATAAAAAAAAATTAAAAATTAAAAAAAAAGAAATTATCAAGGAACGTTGCCTTGATATTGTAGAAACAGAAGGCAAAATAAATATTGAAAGAATCCACCAGATCACCTCCTGAAAGAAATAAAAAAAGATAAACTCCTAAGTATATTGTAGCCAAATCCCAGAGTTCCCAGGACAAGGAGAAAATGTTTCAAGCAACTAAAAAGAAACAATTTCAATATTGTGGAAATAAAATCATGATTACACAAGACCTAGGACTTTCTTCCTTAAGGGATTGAAGTGCTTGAAATATGATATTACAGAAGTCAAAGGAACTAGGATGAAAACAAAGAATCACCTACGCATTAATGCTGAGTATAATTCTTCAGGGGAAAAATTGTCATTCAATGAAATAGAGGACTTTCAATTATTCCTTATGAAAAGACCTGAAATGAATAATAAATTTGACTTTCAAAAACAAGAATCAAAAAAGGATGAAAAGGTAAGCAGGAAAGAAAAATCATAAGGAATCTTCTAAAGTTGAACTGTGTATATTTTTACATGGAACGATAAGATTTTTAACTCGAGACGTTTCTCAAGACTCGGGTGGTTGGAGGGGTTATATGCACATGCACATATACATATGTATATACATATATACACATGCAAATATATGTATATGTGTGTGTGTATATATAAGTGTGTGTATATAATATATACATATATACATATATATGTGTGTGTGTATATATATATATATATATATATATATATATATATATATATATATATATATATATATAGAGAGAGAGAGAGAGAGAGAGAGAGAGAGAGAGAGAGAGACAGAGAGAGACAGAGAGAGACCACAGGATGAGTTCAGTAGGACAGCAATATATCTAAAAAACTTTTTTTTAAATATTTATTTATTTATTTATTTAACTTTTTAGATTCGTTTTCACGAAATTTTGGGTTCCAAATTTTCTCCCGTTTGATCCCCTCAACCCACCCCAATACACCAAGCAATCTAATTTTCCCAATCTCCAATCTGCCCTCTCTTCTGTCATCCCTCCCTTCTCTTGTCCCCATCTTCTCTTTTCTCCTGTAGGGCCAGATGACTTTCTATTCCTCATTAACTGTATGTCTTCTTTCCTAGTAGCAACAACAATACTAAACAATTGTTCCTAAAACTTTGAGTTCCAAATTCTCCCCATCCCTCCCTCCCCACCCATTCCCTTTGGGAAGGCAGGCAACTCAATATGGGCCATATCTGTGTAGTTTTGCAAATGACTTCCGTGATAGTCGTGTTGTGTAAGACTAACTGAATTACCCTCCATCCTATCCTGCCCCTCATTGTTTCTCTTCTGTCTTTTGATCCTGACCCTCCCCGAGTGTTGACTTCAAATTGCTCCCTCCTCCATTTGCCATCCCTTCCATCACCAGCTCCCTTGCTTATCTCCTTCTCCACCACTGTCCTATACTGAAAGATAGATTTTCATACCAAAATGAGTGTGCATTTTATTCCTTCCTTTAGTCAAATGTGATGAGGTTAAAGTTCTTGTTTTTTTTTTCCTCAGCTCTCCTTTTTTTCCCTCCACTAAAAAGTCTCCTACTTGCCTCTTAAATGACATATAATTACCCCATTCCATTTCACCCTCTTTCCTCCCACTACATTACTCTCTCACCATTTACCTTAATTTCTTTTAAGATATGGTCCCATCCTGTTCAATTCACTCTGTGCTTTCTGTCTCTGTATGTGTGGGAATGTGTGTATGTGTTTGTGTGTGCATGCATGTACATGTGTTTGTGTGGTCCCACCAACTACCCAGATACTGAAAAGTTTTAAGAGTTACAAATGTTGTCTTTCCATGTAGGAATGTAAACAGTTCACTTATGGTAAGTCCCTTAAGACTTCTCTTTGCTGTTTACTTTTTCATGCTTCTTCTCATTCTTGTGTTTGGAAGTCAAATTTTCTTTTCAACTCTGGTCTTTTCATCAAGAATATTTGAAATCCTCTGTTTCATTGAAAGTTCATATTTTCCCCTGAAGTTTATACTCAGTTTTGCTCGGTAGGTGATTCTTGGTTTGAGTCCTAGTTCCTTTTCCTTCTGGAATATCCTATTCCATGCCCTTCAATCCTTTAATGTAGAAGCTGCTAGATCTTGAGTTATCCTGATTTTATTTGCACAATACTGGAATTGCTTCTTTCTTTTTTTTTTTCATTTTTTTATTTTATTTTATTTTTTTTTAATGTTTTACAATCATTTCCTTAAAGTTAAGATTTTATCCCCCACAGACTTCCCTCAATACCCCCCTCACTCCCCATGACAGCATACAATTCTGTTTAGGTTCTACATATACTTTCCTATTGAGCACATTTTCACTATATTCATGCTATGTAGTCGAACTAAAATAAATGGAAGAAATCATATAACAAATCAACACATAATACACTGAAACCCACCCACACACAAACATGATCTGCTACATTCTGCAGATGACCTCCACATTTCTTTCTCTGAGTGTAGAAGGCATTTTGCCTTAGAAGACCGACATTAGGATTTTTTTTTCTCAGTAAGTTCTTGTGTTATTACAATGTTCCAAGTCTACCAGAAAAAAAACTCTCGCACACTGTGGTCGTTGCTATGCACAAAGTTCTCCTGGTTCTGCTCCTTTCGCTCAGCATCAGATCATATAAGTCCTTCCAGGCCTCCCTGAAGTCTTCTTGGTAATCATTTCTTGTGGCACAATAGTACTCCATTACATTCATATACCATAATTTATTCAGCCATTCCCCAATTGATGGGCATCCCCTTGACTTCCAGGTTTTGGCTACCACAAAGAGTGGTGCTATAAATATTTTTGTACACGTGGGACCCTTTCCCGTTTTTATAATCTCTTGGGGATGCAGTCCTAGTAGCGATATTTCTGGGTCAAAGGGTATGCACATTTTTGTAGCCCTTTGGGCATAGTTCCAAGCCGTTCTCCAGAAGGGTTGGATGATCTCACAGCTCCACCAACAATGAATTAGTGTTCCAACTCTCCCACATCCTCTCCAGCATTTATCATTTTCTTGTTCTGTCATGTTTGCCAATCTTACAGGTGTGATGTGGTACCTCAGAGTTGTTTTGATTTGCATCTCTCTAATCAATAGTGATTTAGAGCACTTTTTCATATAATTATAGATATTTTTGATTTCTTCCCCTGAAAATTGCTTGTTCATATCCTTTGACCATTTATCAATTGGGGAATGACTTGGATGGTTATATATTTGACTCAGTTCTCTATATATCCTAGAAATGAGGCCTTTATCCCCAAGCTTAGCTGTAAAAATTTTTTCCCAATTTACTACATCCCTCCGAATTTTGGTTGCATTGGGTTTGGTTGTGCAAAAACTTGTCAGTTTAAAGTAATCAAAATTATCCATCTAGCATTTCATAATGCTTTCTATCATTTCCTTAGAAAATAATTCTTGCCCTCTCCATAAATCTGATAAATACACTATACCTTGCTTCTCCAGTTTATTCATGGTATCAATCTTTATACCTAAATCATGTACCCATTTGGACTTTACTCTTGTGTACGATGTCAGGTATGGGTCTATTCCTAATTTCCACCACACAGTTAACCAGTTTTCCCAGCAATTTTTGTCGAACAATGAGTTCTTATCCCAGAAGCTGGGATCTTTGCGTTTATCAAACGGGAGGTTGCTATATTCCTTTCCTACTGTGTCTTGAGTGCCAAGCTTATTCCATTTGTCTACCCCTCTGTTTCTTAGCAAATACCAAGTGGTTTTGATAATTGCTGCTTTATAATACAATTTGAGGTCTGGTAGCGCTAGGCCACCTTCCCAAGCATTTCTTTTCATTAGTCCCTTTGATATTCTGGACCTTTTGTTTTTCCAAATGAATTTTGATACGATTTTATCCAGCTCTAGAAAATAATTATCTGATAGTTTAATTGGTATGGCACTAAATAAGTAGATTAATTTAGGTAGAATTGTCATTTTTATTATATTAGCTCGGCCTACCCATGAACAACTGATGTTTTTCCGCTTACTTAAATCTGACTTTATTTGTGCAAAAAGTGTCTTGTAATTGTGTTCATATAATCCCTGGGTTTGTTTTGGCAGGTAAACTCCTAAGTATTTTATAGTGTCTACCCTAGCTTTAAATGGGATTTCTCTTTCTATCTCTTGGAGTTGGACTTTGTTGCTAATATATAGGAATGCAGAAGATTTCTGTGGGTTTATTTTGTAACCTGCAACTTTCACAAAGTTGTTTATTATTTCAAGTAGTTTTTTACTTGAATCTCTGAGATTCTCTAAATATATCATCATATCATCTGCAAAGAGTGAAAACTTAGTGTCTTCTTTGGCTTTTTTTATTCCTTCAATTTCTTTATCTTGTCTAATTGCTACCGCTAACATTTCTAGTACCATATTGAATAATAATGGTGATAATGGGCATCCTTGTTTCACGCCTGACCTTTTTGGAAATGCCTCTACCTTATCTCCATTGCATATAATGCTTGCTGAAGGTTTTAGGTAGATACTGCTTAATATTTTATGGAAAGTTCCCTTTATTCCTATGTTGTCCAGTGTTTTTAAAAGGAAAGGGTGTTGTATTTTGTCGAAAGCTTTTCTGCATCAATTGAGATAATCATGTGTTTTTTCTTGGTTTTGTTGTTGATATGATTAATAATGCTAATAGATTTCCTAATATTGAACCAGCCCTGCATTCCTGGTTTGAAACACACCTGATCATAATGTATTATTCTCTTGATAAGATGCTGTATTCGTTTTGCTAAAATCTTGTTGAAAATTTTTGCATCTATATTCATTAGAGAAATTGGTCTATAATTCTCTTTTTCTGTTTTGTTTCTTCCCGGCTTGGGTATCAAAACCATATTTGTATCATAGAAAGAATTTGGGAGTACCTCTTCTTCCCCAATTTTCCCAAATAGTCTATATAGTATTGGAATTAAGTGTTCTTTAAAGGTTTGATAGAATTCACTTGTGAATCCATCTGGTCCTGGAGATTTTTTCCTAGAGAGTTCCTTGATGGCTTGTTCAATTTCTTTTTCTGAGATGGGGTGGTGTAAGTATTCAATTTCCTCTTCTGTTAATCTGGGCAATTTGTATTTTTTAAAATATTCATCCATGTCATTTAGATTATCGAATTTGTGGGCATAAAGTTGGGCAAAGGAATTTCTAATTATTGTTTCAATTTCCTCCTCATTAGGGGTGAGTTCACCCCTTTCATTTTTAATATTAGTAATATGATTTTCTTCTTTCTTTTTTTTAATCAAATTGACCCAAGGTTTATCAATTTTATTAGTTTTTTCATAAAGCCAACTATTGGTTTTATTTATTAATTCAATAGTTTTCTTAATTTAAATTTTATTAATCTCTCCTTTGGTTTTCAGTATTTCTAATTTGGTATTTTCTTGGGGATTTTCAATTTGTTCTTTTTCTAGTTTTTTCAGCTGCATTCCCAAGTCATTGATCTCCTCTGTCTCTATTTTATTTATGTAGGCATTTAAAGATATAAAACTTTGCCTAAGAACTGCTTTTGCAGTATCCCATAAGATCTGGTAGTTTGTCTCATTATTGTCATTCTCTTGAATGAAGTTGTTGATTGTTTCTATGATTTCTTCTTTAACCCATTCCTTCTTCAGGATTAAATTATTTAGTTTCCAACTGATTTTTGCTTTATCTTTCCATGGCCTTTTATTACATATAATTTTTATTGCATTATGAACTGAGAAGGATGCACTGATTATCTCTGCCTTTCTGCACTGGAGTTTGAGATTTTTATGTCCTAGTACATGGTCGATTTTTGTAAATGTTCCATGTACTGCTGAGAAAATGGTGTATTCCTTTCTATTCCCATTCAATTTTCTCCAAAGATCTATCATATCTACCTTACCTAGAGTTTTATTTACCTCCTTAACCTCTTTCTTGTTTATTTTGGGGTTAGATTTATCAAGTTCAGAAAGAGGGAGGTTGAGGTCCCCCACTAGTATAGTTTTGCTGTCAATTTCTTCCTTCACCTCCCTCAGTCTCTCCTCTAAGAATCTGGATGCTATACCACTTGGAGCATACATGTTTAGTAATGAAATTGCTTCATTGTCTATGGTGCCTTTTAGCAGGATATAGTTTCCATCCTTATCCCTTTTGATTAGATCTATTTCTGCTTTTGCTTTGTCTGAGATTAGGATTGCAACTCCTGCCTTTCTTACATCAGCTGAAGCACAATATATTCTGCTCCATCCTTTAACCTTTATCCTATGTGTATCCCCCCGTTTCAAATGTGTTTCTTGTAAGCAGCATATTGTTGGTTTATGGCTTTCCATCCATTCTGCTATCCGTCTCCGTTTTATGGGAGAATTCATTCCATTCACATTCGCAATTATCATTACAATCTGTGTATTTCCCTCCATCTTCTTTACCACATTTGTGCTTTTAGCTCTGCTATCTCCCTTCCCCTCCTCACTAGTATTAACTTTTCACCACCTCCTCTTGCCGCCTTCTCCTCTTTCTTTTAGCCCCCCTCCCTTTAACTCCCCTTTACTCTTATTGCTTCTTCCCTCCCTTTTGCCTCCCTCCCCTTTCTTCCCCCTTCCCCTCCCACTGCTTATAGAGCTAGTTAGGATTTTCTACTTAAGGTTATTGTTCTGTCCTTTAAACAAATCCCATGAGAGTACCTCTCACACAATGCTCATCTCCTTCCCCTCTTTCCCTCTACTATGATTTTGTACTTCTTCTTGTGATGTAATTTGCCATATTCTGCTTCCTCCTTTTCACACCTCCTATTACACTCCCTTCTCATACTTAAATCACATTTTTTATCATGATATCATTTACTTTATACCCGTTCCCCCTATGCTTATTCCTTTTATATTTCTTAATAGACGCACAGTTCTCAAGATAAACAGATATCATCTTCCCTTATAGGGAGGTTGACACCTTGCCCTCATTGAGTACCAAGTTGTTCCCCCCCCGCCACTGTTTACCTTTTTATGATTCTCTTGGGACCTGCATTTGAAGATCGAATTTTCTAATAAGTTCTGGCGTTTTGGTCAGGAAACTCTGGAAATCCCTTACTTCATTGAATGACTTTCTCCTTGCCTGAAATGTTATTCTGAACTTTGCTGGGTAGTTGATCCTTGGTTGCAGTCGCAGCTCCTTTGCCTTACGGAATATTGGGTTCCAATTCTTTCGATCTTTTAATGTAGAAGCTGCAACGTCCTGTGTAATCCTGATTGTATCTCCTTGATATTTAAATTGTTTCTTTCTGGCAGCTTGTAATATTTTCTCCTTCACTTGATAGCTCTGGAATTTGGCAACTATATTTCTTGGGGTTTTCAGTTTGGGATCCCTTTCAGGAGGGGAACGATGGATTCTTTCGATGACTATTTTGCCCTCTGAATCTAGCACTTATGGGCAGTTTTCCTTGATGGTTTCCTGGAAGATATTGTCCAGGCTCTTTTCTCCATCCTGGGTTTCTGGCAGGCCAATAATTCTTAAGTTTTCTCTTCTGGATCTATTTTACAGGTCTGTTGTTTTTCCAATTAGATATTGTACATTTTCTTCCATCTTTTCATTCTTTAGATTTTGTTTGACTGTTTCTTGCTGTCTCATTAGTTTCTACTTGGCCAATTCTAATCTTCATCAAATTGTTTTCTTCTGTTAACTTTTGTATCTCTTTTTCCATCTGCCCAATTTTTCCTTTTAAGAAGCTATTTTCTCCAGTTAATTTTTGTACTTCCTTTTCCATTTGGCCTTTCAGGAATTTATATTCTCAGGTTAATTTTTGAACTTCTTTTTCCATTTGTTCAATTTTCCTTTCAAGGAGATGTTCTCATCAGTGAATTTTTCTTAATAATTTTAAAATCATTGTCCAGTTTATCTTCTATTTCCTTCTTCAGCTGTTCCAGGAAAGCTGCTTGTACTTGTGAGTAGTTCATAGTCCCTTCTGAAGTCTCAGATGGAAGTACAGTCTCAGCTGTGACCTCTTTGGGGTTTGTGTTTTGGTCCTTATTCCCATAGAAAGATTCTATGGTTCTTTCGGCCCTCTTCTTTTTCCTTTTCATGATTTTGATTGCTTGTTGTGGCTTCTGTTCTTTCTGTCAGAAGCTAGAGAACTTTTTGCTGAGCTGATATGTGAAAAAGCTATAAGCAGGTTTTTGTTTGGTGTTTCCCTGATCAGCCCTGGGTTTAACTTGTTAAGTGTGGGAAAGGGGTGGTCTGGTCCCAGGAGATCTCCTCAACTGAACTGAGGCAAAGGCAAGCTCAGGAGCTGGTAATCCCATCTGCCCTATTGTCTTTCTGATTCTCCTGGAGAGCTGAGGCACGCCTAGATGCTAATGCGTGTTTCCACCCCTCCTGGGGATCCTCTCCTGGCGCTGAGGCTTGCCTGGGTCCTAATGCAAATTTTCTCTGCCCTGGGTCCTCTGTCCTTCAGGTTTTCCTCTGCCACCGTATGCGGAATCCCCCTTAGCTATTTTCCTCGTCTCAGATGTTATGAGACTATTGGTCTCCTTCTTCTAATTCTACTGATCTGGGATTTTTCTGGGGAGATATTTTATGGTTCTTTCACGGTCATCAAGGGTGAAGGAGAGAGCATTAGCTGAATACTCCGCCATCCTGGCTCCCGGAAGTTCAAGTAGGTGACTTATTGAAGTTTGATCTTCGGGCTGAAGGTCTCAGGAGCTGCTGCGCTGATATCTGGCGTTTCACGACTCTCACCGACTCGGTTTGGCTTGTCTCCCACCCCGGGTGCCACTCCTCTGGTTCTGCCCGCCACTCAGGTTTTTCGGATCTCTTCTGCTCCGCTGCGCTGGCCGTGCTGCGCTGGCCACGCTGCGCTGTGCGCTGTGGGTTCACCCCCACAGAACAGATCCTTCCCGTGGACCTTCCAGTCCAACCTGAGCTCCGATTCCGTCACCATCTGTCTCCCACTCGATTCCGCACCTCCAAAATTTGGTCAGATTCCCCTTTCAGTGGTACCTGGAGGAATTTGTCCGAGAGCTTAGGTGAGTCGCTGCTCTCACTCCTCCATCTTGGCTCCGCCCCTGGAATTGCTTCTTTCTAGCTGCTTGTAAGATTTTCTCCTTGACCTGGGAGTTCTGGAATTTGGCCACAATGTTACTAGGAGTTTCTCTTTTTGGATCTCTTTCAGGTGGTGATCGATGGATTCTTTCAATATTTATTTTGCCCTCTGGTTGTAGAATGTCAGGGCAGTTTTCCTCGATAATTTCATGGAAGATGATGTCTAGGCTCTTCTTTTGATCATGGCTTTCAGGTAGTCCCATAATTTTTAAACTGCCTCTCCTGGATCTATTTTCCAGGTCAGTTGTTTCTCCCATGAGATAGTTCACATTCTCTTCCATTTTTTCATTCTTTTGATTTTGTTTGGTGATTTCTTGGTTTCTTGTAAAGTCATTTGACTCCATCTGTTCCATTCTAATTTTGAGAGAACTATTAAATTCAGTGAGCTTTTGAACCTCTTTTTCCATCTGGCTAATTCTGCTTTTGAAAGCATTCTTCTCCTTATTGGCTTTTTGAACCTCTTTTGTCAATTGAGTGAGCCTATTCTTTAAGGTGTTATTTTCTTCAGCATTTTTTTGGGTCTCCTTTACCAAGGTATTGACCCGTTTTTCATACTTTTCCTGCATCTCTCTCATTTCTCTTCCCAGTTTTTCCTCCAACTGTCTAACCTGCTTTTCAAAATCTTTTTTTGAGCTCTTCCAAGGCCTGAGCCCACCCAACATCCCACTGGGATGTCTGGGGCACCGAGGACCCGCCCTCCACATCTTTCCCTGATGGTAAGGATATCTCCTCATCATCAGATCTGAAAGTCGGGATCATTTTCATCTGTTCAAAAAAACTCTCTATAGTCTTATTTTTATTCCCTTTTCTAGGCATTTTTCCAGCCAGTTACTTGACTTCTTAGATTCCTGTCTACCCCTGCCTAGATCCAACCACCTAGTGCTTGGGGTCTGAGTTTCAAGTGGGTTTTCCGCGGCAGGTGTGGCTGCTATTCAATGTGAGCTTTAGTTCTGGCGCTGGGGTGTGGGCAGGGTCCCCTCCCAGGCTCACTTCCCTCAGGGGCTTTATGCAGAGACCTTCAGAAATGGAGCGGGTAGGGGCAGGGTCACCTCCAAGCCTCAGCTCCTTCAGATGGTTTATGCAGAGACTTTCAGTAATGAAGATCCTGCCTGCTGCTGGGGGAGTCCCAGGCCACCGTGGCCGCACTGCCGCTGCCTCTGCCGCCACCCTTGGCCTCTGCCTGCGCCACTTCCTGCCCCTGCCTCTGCCTCCTCCGCTTCCTCCTGAGGGGGCCCGAGCCACGGAGACACCCCGCTCCCCTCTCAGTCAGCCCAGGCCTGTCTCTCACTGACCTGTAGAGTCTGTGGGTGGAGGGATCTTCCAGGCCGCTGGAGGTTCCGTCCCTGAAGCCTGCTTGGATCAGCTTCTCTGGGGCCGCGGCCAGGGCAGCGCTGGGGTGGGGTCCACTTTCTGGGGCGTGACGGACCCTGGGGACAGCTCTCCAGGGCTCTCTGGAACGGAAATCTCTTCCACTATGTTTCTGCACACCTTACAGTGATCCAGAACTTCTGTGGAGTTCTTCTTACATTAAATTTATGGGCTGTGGGTTCGGAGCTTCAATACATGCATCTTTCTACTCCACAATCTTGACTCCGCCCCCTATAAAATTAAATTAAGTGGTGATAAAGGAATATATCAGGAGGAGAAAGGGAGAAATGGAATGGGGCAAATTATCTCTCATGCAACAGGCAAAAATATCTTTCTCAATGAAGGAGAAAAAGGAGGAGGTGAGAGCGAAAAAGTAAAACTTATTCTCTTTACCTTTTATTTTAAGAAGGAATAACATGCTCACTCAGTTCAGTAGGAAAATCTATCTTACAGTACAGGAAAGTAGGGGAGAAGGGGACAAGTGCGGTTAGGAGATGATAGAAAGGAGAGCAATTAAAACTAAACACTTTGGGGAGGAACAAAAAGAGAGAATAGAATAAATGGGGGACAGGATAGCATGGAGAGAAATACAGTTACTTTTACACAACATGACTATTATGAAAGTTTTGCAAAACTACACATAAATAGCCTGTACAGAATGCTTGCCTTCCCAGTGGGGATGGGTTGGGGGGAGGAAGGGAGATAAGTTGGAACTCAAAGTTTTAGGAATGAATTTTGAGGATTGTTTTTACATACAGCTGAAACATAAGCAATGCAAGAAATGACGTATAGAAATCAATCTTGCTCTACCAGAAAATAAAGAACATGGGGAAAAGAGAAGGGAGGACTGTCATAGAAGTGAGGACATATTGAGGGAAGGAATAATAAGAATGTAACGTGTTATAAGCTGGAAAAAGGGCAGAGAAGGGGAGAAAATTTGAAACTCAACATTTTCTGAAAATGAATGTTGAAAACTAAAAATAAATAAATAAACATTTAAAAAAAAGGTATACCTATAAAGTTTTGCAAAACATAGTTCGCATTCCTACCAGTGTTGTCTTTCAGTATCATCATTTTCTTCTTGTGAAATAAATTACATATTTCAGAAAAAAAGAAAAACAACTGATTTGATAAACAGGTCAAGGAGAGATATTTTAACAATCATTCAACTACCTGATTACCATGATCAAAAACAAAGAATCTAGCATCGTCATTCAAGAAATTATCAAGGAATATTTCCTCAATGTTCTGCAAGTAGATGAGAAAAAAATTGACAGAATCCACTGACCACTATTTGAAAGACATCCCAAAATTAAAACTCCCAGGAATATTGTAGCCAAATTTTAGAGCTCCCAGGTCAAAGAGGGAATATGTAAAGTGCAAAGAAAGAAGCCATGCAAATATGGGGCAGGCACAATCAGGACTGTACAAGATTTAGCAGTTACCACATTAAAGAATCAATGGGCTAGAAATGTCATATTCTCAAAAACTAAAGATCAGGGATTCCAATCGTGAATATCCAAACCAGAAAAACAGAAGGAAATGGATGTTTACTGAAATAGAATAATTTCAAGCAATTTTAATGAAATGGCCAACATCTAGTAGAAAAAGTTGACTTTAAAATGTGACTTAAGAGAAGGATAAAAGAGCGAACACGATGGAGAAACCTTAAGGAACTCAATAAGGTTAAGCTATTTACTCTAAAGATCTTCCCTGTCCATTAATGGGCCTCGGATTAGAGGATACTTGTTATATATGAAGGTCCATAAGCTTAGTTAATTGCTAATGAGGGACTACATCAGGAGGGTCTTGCCCTCCTGTTCTGAAAATTGTGTATATACTCTGAGGTGAGGTTTTGTTTTGGAGGTTTACTCTTGGGAAGAAGGTTCATATGCCAGATAAGACTCTGGGTAGCTCTTAAGGAGCCATACCCCCAAACTTGGCTTTGAAGACCCAGATGTTGGTATTTCTCTCTCTGGTAACTATATATGTATGTAATAGTGAGATAGATGAATCTGCATGTTGACCTGTGATATATGCATTGCTTATGGTCAGACAATTAGAAGCCCTGACTGCTGGTCTTTATTTCTCTACTTGTATTTTCTCTCATGGTATATGTTATTACACAAGATCGTTGAACCCCTTTCAAGTAAGTTTCCTTAGAAAAGCAGATCTATGAACCTGTGCCAGCAAGTCATCCTGGATGTGTTTCAGTGTGCTTTCTGAAACGTATATGGGAATATGATACATATGTTTTCCAAGACCTTTATCTTTATTAGAGAAGTTGCACAAATGCAATAGAAAAAGATATCACAGGAGTGAGTTTATTATGCTGTGATAATGTTTAAAAGGTGAATAATTGAGGAAGAGGTATACCTGAGTAGAAGGGGAAAAGAAAAGAAAAAAATGGGTAAAGTATCTCATGTAAAAGATATGCATAATGAATAGCTTTTGCAGTGGAAGAGAAAATGGAATGCAAAGCTTGGTAACACCTGAAAATCACTGACATCTAAATTGGTTTGAAAAATGAAAATGTATATGCATACTTACTTGGTAATAGAAATCTATTTCATCCAACAGGGAAGCAGGAAGGAAAGGGTATGAGAAAAGAGTGGCGATGGTGATAAAAGGAAGGGTGAATTAAAAAAAAAAAAAACCGTGATCAGAAACAAAACAGACTTTAGAGGAGGGAGAGGATAAAAAAGACTTAAAATAAGAGGTTGCAGCACAATCTATTAATCTTTACCTGAAGTACATAAAACAGGGGTAGCAGTCATACTGAGACAAAGAAAAAGTCAAAACAGACCTAACTAAAAAGAATAAGCAGAGACACTATATTTTGATAAACGAAGCTATAAACAGCAAAGTAATGTCAGTACTCAGCATAAATACACCAAATGATATAGTATCTAAATTCTTAAAGAAAGTTAAATAAATTATATAAATAAGTAAATAGTAAAAACTAGATGCCTGAGGAAATTCAAATTTCCCCTCTCAGAGCTAGATAAATCAAATCATAAAATAAAGAAGAGAGAGGTCGAGGTGAATAGTCTTAGAAAAGTTAGGTGTGACAGACCTTTGAAAAAACAGAATGGGAATAGAAAGGAACACCACTTTTTCTTATCTTATATTTCCAAAAATGATCATATATTAGGGCAGAAAATTTTCAAACCAAATGCAGAAAAACAGAGTTAAAAAGTACAGCATTTTTCTGACCATAATGTAATAAAAATTACATTGAATAAAGGACCATTGAAGTCCAAATTAAAAGTAAACTGGAAAGTAAATTATTCTATTTTTTATCCTTTTTTCTTTATTTTATAATTCAGTATTTAACATAAACTCATAATGACAAAAAAAAGAACATTTTATACAATTAAATATTAAAACTTAAATATAAAAGAAGAAAAGAAAAGAATCACATCATGTGCACTGCAGAAGGTAAGAGAAGATTCAACACGTAGCAATAGATTTCCATTTCAACATAGCCTATAGGTTAAATACAACGTTTTGTGTTAAAACTGTCCATCTTTTCTTTGCTTCTTTGTAGATTTTCTTCTGTTTTCTGTTAAGCACTTTTTATTTTGTTTTTTCCTCCCTTCCTCCTCTTCCCTGCTTCTCCAGGCTACAATTAAGTATGAATATATTAATATATAAATATTGACATATACATACATATATACACATACATACATACAAACCTACTTACATATACTTTTCCAAAGAGATTCTACTCCTAATTGTTGTTTTTTTAATGTTTGCTTTCCTCTACTTTTTTGTCCTTTCTGACTCCTCTACTTTACTTCTACCCACTGCATTGCCGTCCCGTTTACTTATCCTGCAGCCCTCCATTGATCTCTCCCTTAACCTCCCATTCTCATTAATCCAAATACTCTTCAAACCTATCGCCAAATCCTCTCCTCTAAACAACTCTCCCTTTTCCTCACCCCTCCCTATTCCATTAGCATTTTATTTCTTTCTAATTTTAGAAGACTTTTAGGCTCTTCTATATGTCTATGTATTGTTCTCTCTTGAACCCATATCCAGTGAAAGTAGGTTTCCAGAACTACTAGCTCTTCATTCCCATCTAATTACTGTGTGTCAGATCTTCCTCTTGCACCATATTTGTACAAAATAATTACTCCTTGTAGTTAATCCTGAAAGGTTTTACTTTTTGAAGTCATATCATACTATATAAGAGAGAGGTTGAGGAGACGAATAGTTAGTTGTAGAGGGTCAGTACTGATTGAGTCCGAAATGTTGAGGTACTATCCAGGTTTTACTTGAGACTTGTACTAGCCTAAAGGTTGACATTCTCAAGATAATTAGTGTGCCGTCCCATTCTTGGTAAGCAAAGATGAGATCATCCTGACCTTGATTGTGTACCTTGAGGTTCTTATACAGAAGGCACTAAGATATAGAAGTAAAAGATGTACAGTAGTGGGGTGGAGTCAAGATGGCAGAGTAGAAAGACTCACGTATGCTAGCTACGAACTGACAGACCATAAATTTCCTGTAACAAGAACTCCCCACAAATTCTGGATCATTGCAAGGCGTGCAGAAACACAGTGGAAAAGATTTCCATTCCAGAAAGCCCTGGAGCACCATCCCCAGTGTCCGTTGCACCCCAGAAAGCAGAGTCCACCCCTGCGCTGCCCTGGACAGGCGGCCCCAAAGGAGCAGATCCCAGCAGGCTTCAGGGACGGAATCTCCGGCGGCCATGAAGGTCCTTCCGGCCACAGATGCTCCAGGTCAGTGGGAGAGACTTCTGGGCTAGATGAGAGGGGAGCGGGGTATCTCAGTGGCTCGAGCCTCGTGGGGAGGCAGTGGTGGAGGGAGTGGCAGGGGCAGCAGCAGAGGCAGCAGTGGTGGCCCGGGACTCCCTGAGCAGGAGGCAGAAGCTCAGGTCTCTGCATAAACGCCTTGAGGGAACTGAGCCTGGGAGGCGGCCCTGCCCCCACCCCAGCACCAGAAATTAAGCTCACATTGAATAGCAGCCACAGCCACCACAAAAAGACCATTTGAATCTCAGACCCCAAGCACTAGCTGGGTGAATCTAGGCAGGGGTGGACAGAAATCTCAGAAGTCAAGTAACTGGTTGGGAAAATGCCCAGAAAAGGGAAGAAAAATAAGACTAAAGAGAGCTTTTTTGAGCAGGTGCAAATGTTCCCGCCTTTCAATTCTGATGACGAGGAAATATTATTACCATCAGGGAAATACATGGAGGTCGGGGCCTCTGTATCCCAGACATCCCAGGGGGATGTCAGGTGGGCTCAGGACTTGGAAGAGCTCAAAAAGGATTTTGAAAAGCAAGTTAGACAGGTGGAGGAAAAACTGGGAAGAGAAATGAGAGTGATGCAAGAAAAGTATGAAAAACGGGTCAATACCTTGGTAAAAGAGACCCCAAAAAATGCTGAAGAAAATAACACCTTGAAAAATAGGCTAAGTCAATTGGCAAAAGAGGTTCAAAAAGCCAATGAGGAGAAGAATGCGTTCAAAAGCAAAATTAGCCAAATGGAAAAAGAGGTTCAAAAGCTCACTGAAGAAAATAGTTCTCTCAAGATTACAATGGAACAGATGGAGTCTAATGACTTTACGAGAAACCAAGAAATCATCAAACAAAACCAAAAGAATGAAAAAAATGGAAGATAATGTGAAATATCTCATGGAAAAAACAACTGACCTGGAAAATAGGTCCAGGAGAGACAATTTAAAAATTATGGGACTACCTGAATGTCATGATCAAGAAAAGAGCTTAGACATCATCTTCCATAAAATTTTCAAGGAAAAGTGAACAGAGATTCTATAACCAGAGGGCAAAATAAGTATTGAAGGAATCCATCGATCACCACCTGAAAGAGATAAAAAAAGAGAAACTCCTAGGAACATTGTGGCCAAATTCCAGAACTGCCAGGTCAAGGAGAAAATCTTGCAAGGAGCTAGAAAGAAACAATTCCAGCATTGTGGAAATGAAATCAGGATAACTCAAGATCTAGAAGCTTCTACTTTAAGCGATCGAAGGGCATGGCATAGGATATTCCAGAAGTCAAAGGATCTAGGACTCAAACCAGGAATCACCTACATAGCAAAACTGAGTATAATACTTCAGGGGAAAATACTGTCTTTCAATGAAAAAGAGGACTTTCAAGCATTCTTGATGAAAAGACCAGAGCTGAAAAGAAAATTTGACTTTCAAACACAAGAATGAGAAGAAGCATGCAAAAGTAAACAGGAAAGAAAAGTCATGAGGGACTTACCAAAGTTAAATTTTTACATTCCTACATGGAAAGACAATATTTGTAACTCTTAAAACTTTTCAGTATCTGGGTAGTTGGTGGGATCACACACACACACATTTACACGTGTGCATGCACACACACATACACACATGCATGCACATACAGAGACAGAGAGCACAGAGTGAATTGAATAGGATGGGACCGTATCTTAAAAGAAATTAAGGTAAATGGTGACAGAGAAAGGTAGGGGGAAGAAAGAGGGTGAAATGGATTGGGGTAAATTATATCTCATTCAAGAGGCAAGCAGGAGACTTTTTATTGGAGGGAAAAAGAGGAGAGCTGAGAAAAAAAAGAAGTTTACCCTCATCACATTCGACTAAAGGAAGGAATAAAATGCACACTCATTTTGGTATGAAAACCTATCTTACAATAGCGGAAAGTGGGGGAGAAGGAGATAAGCAGGGTGGGGGGTATGATGGAAGGGAGGGCAATGGGAGGAGGGAGCAATTTGAAGTCAATACTTGGGGAGGGACAGTACAAAAGCCAGAATAGAAACAATGAGGGGCAGGATAGGATGGAGGGTAATTCAGTTAGTCTTACACAATACGACTATTATCGAAGTCATCTGCAAAACTACACAGATAAGACCTGTATTGAATTGCCTGCCTTCCCAAAGGGAATGGGTGGTGAGAGAGGGATGGGGAGAATTTGGAACGCAAAGTTTTAGGAACAACTGTTTAGTATTGTTCTTGCTACTTGGAAATAAGACATACAGTTCATGAGGAATAGAAAGTCATCTGGCCCTACAGGACAAAAGAGAAGATGGGGTCAAGAGAAGGGCGGGATGATAGAAGAAATGGCAGATTGGTGATAGGGAAAATTAGATTGGTCAGTGTATTGGAGTGTGGGGAGGGGAGAAAAGGGGAGAAAATTTATGAAAATGAATGTAATTTTAAAATGAATGTAATGAATGAAATTTTGTGAAAATGAATGTAAAAATTTAAATAAATAAATTTTTATTAAAAAAAGATGTACAGTAAAAAATGTTTTCATGGGAATAACCATTCTTGCCTGCTTTCTTGAGAGAATATATATTCTTGACCCTCAGATCAATAAACTAGTCATGTACAGATTGTACTGCCTAGCCTAGCCTCGGCTGCTATCTCTTTATTTTCTATAAGTGCCACAGCTCCCATCTGCCAGTTGCTGGCAAATAGTCTTGGAAATAGTCTACCCCAGTCTTTCTTTTGAACTACACAATTGCTCATAACAATCTCAGATATACATTTTATATACAAGAAAATTCTGTCCTCGATTCCCTTCTAACTAGTGTTTGGTAGGTACCTTATATTTCTCTTTGATCTTGTATATCAATTATCACATTAAGATCAGTTTTTTTTTTTTAACAAAATCCTAAATGTCTGATATTTAGTTAACTATCCATCTTTTCCCATTTAGGATTATTGTTAGCTTTGATGGGTATAATATTTTCAGGCATCACCCCACTTCTTTTGCTCTTTGGGATATGGTGTTCCAAGTCGCATTGATAGAGCTTGTGTGATTCTAACTGTGGCAATGCAATTGATTTTGTTTGTTTGTTTGTTTTCTTGTTGCATGTAGTATTTTATCCTTGACCTGGAGGTTTCAGAATTTGACTATAATATTCCTGTGGGTTTTTCTCATAGGATCTCTTTTAGGTGCTGATTAATGGATTTTTTTTTCCTTTCTGTTCTCCCCTCTTTTTCTAATACTTCAGAACAAATTTCCTTAATGATTTCTTGCAGTATGGTATCAAGATTCTTTATTTTTTGGGTTATAGCTTCCAGGTAGTCTGATTTCTCTTATGATTTTTTGCTTCTTGATCTGTTGTCCAGATCAATTGCTTTTCTTATGAGATGTTTCACATTCTCTTCTCTCTCTCTCTGTGTGTATCTATATATCTATATCTATATCTATGAACACACACATATACATTCATACATATGTATATATATATATATATATACACACATATATGCATTGTGTATATATTATTTCTTGATCTTTTATGACTTCACTGGCTTCCTCTTCCCCAATTTTGGTTTTTCAAGGAGTCATTTTTTTCCTTGGGATTATGGATCTTTATTTTCTAATTGACTGACTTTCTTTTGATAATCATTTTTCTCTTGGATTGTTACTTTTTTGTGTTTGCTTTTTTACTTTTTCCTCAATATCTCTCATTTGATTTTAAAGTCTGTTTTAAGTTCTGTACATTATTGGGCAGAGGAGAATTTGATATTATTCTTTGGAATAGAAGAGGCTTTCTTTGATCCAGTATCCTCTTTGGAAGATGAATCCTAGTCCTCTCTATTCCCATAGTAACTCCCAATGGTTGGATTTTTTTCTCCTTTGCCTGCTCATTTTTTTTGTTGTATTTTAATTTTTGTAATTACCTCTGAATTGTGGCTCTGACCTCAGATACCAGTTCTTCTTTTATCTTAAACCCAAATCCAGACCTCCAGGCTCCTGTATGTGCCCATAGTCAGTGACATCCCTTCCTCACTACTTCTGAATTTACTAGGTGTGTGCTGGATCCTTCTTACCCCTGGTTGAATTCCCACAGCACATGTGGGTGTGGTGTTCATTACCAGCAAAGGTTTTCTCAGTCTTCCCCGACACAAATTCTCAATTCTTCTCACTGTCTCAGGGGTAATAGTTCCTGTGACTGTTTCCAAAGCAGCCTTTCAACCCAGCTTACCTCAGGTCTTGCCTCTTGTTTAAGCTGTCCCTAGCTTAGATGTGCTTACTCTTCACAGAGACTGAACCTATTTCTGTCCTTTTTATTCAGATTTATTCCATTTTTCTCAGTAATACTCCTGTTCTGTCCCTTCTTTTATTATTTTTATTGCTTGATGTTTGCCCTAAGGCACAGTTTTAATCTCATTTGTAATCTTGACAGCTTAGAATTTTCTGACCTATTCTACCATCTTCCCAGAATCCTCCCCTAATGATCTAATCCCAAAGAAAAAATGGGTCAAAGCAAAAAGAAGATATTGTTTTAAAAAATCAACATTTTCATTGAAGAGAATGGCAATAATAAGACAGCATTTCATATTTGTAGGATACAGTTAAAGTAGTACTTAGGGGGAATTTCACAGCTCAAATTCATGCACTTTTTAAAAAGAAAGAAACTAGGTGAATTAATTAAGTTTGTAAGGACTAGAAAATGAGCAAATAAAAGTCCCCAATTAAGCTTCAAATTGGAAATTTTGAAAAATTAAAAGAAACGTTAATAAAATTGAAAATAAAAACAGGGATAAATCCAAGATCATGATGAAAAGGGGGACGTCCATGAACTCTCCCCATAACCATTCCAAACACCTTTGAAAAATGCCATAAAAGAATTCCTGAAGTGGCAGAACCCACAAGGATGAGGTGAAATAATTTTCCATCAAAAGACAATCTAGGAATTTGACAGGAAAGGCATGCTGTACCTGGGTAAGAGATCAGGACAGGCTAGCACAGGCTGTACCAGCAAAAGAACAACAGGTTTTCAGTCAATAAATAAGCAGCAGCATTGTCTGCTTCTAGAGCTCTCAGGTCACAGATGGTAAGGGGGTTGAACAACTGATTAGAACGATATTAAAGGAGTCTCTTTGCTGGCATTGCAGGGGAAAGGATTTGGTTGCTTTGCCCATACTTAAACCTGGGTCGCAGTCCTAGGTGGTAATCGCAGGGTAAGGTTGAGCACTGACACACCAAGGCTTGCAGCCACCGAAGAAGTGACCTTCTTCACAGTTTGAGACTGAAATGGGAGTTTGTGGTCATTCACAGACCACAGTACACAACAGGAGAGTACTAAACATAATTCTTGGATCATACACATTACAAGAACTGAAATTTTACAGTTCCCTGGATGTATTTCTGAAAATAGCTGAACACTGAACAAAATTCTTGAATTTTGGGAAAGTGCTCCTTCTATTCTAGAAGCAAAGTCCCACTTTTGCAAAGATTCAAAAGTAGTATGGAAAAATGAGCAAACAACAGAAAAAAAATTTGACCATATGAAGTTGCTATGGTGACAAGGAATATCTGAACACACACTCCAATATCGAAAGACTCCAAGGAAAGAAGACCTGGATTGATCTCAGGCCATGGAAGAACTCAAAAACTATTTTGAAAAGCAAGTGAAAGCTGAAGAAATATTGGGAAGAGAAATGAGAGTGATGCAATAAAATCATGAAAAATGTCTAAATGGTTTGCTAAAGAAGATACAAAAATACTGAAGAAAAGCATATCTTAAAAAGAGACCAGACCGAAGGGCAAATGAGATATAAAAGTCAATTAGGAGAAGAATGCCTTGAAAGCACAAGTTGCCAGATGAAAAGAGCACAGAATTCACTGAAGAAAACAAAACTCTTTAAAAATTAAATTGGCTCTAATGGAAAAGGCAGGTACAAAAGCTAAATTAAGGAAGAATGTGAGTCCTTCTTGAGGGCTTTTTTTGGTGTTCTCAGCTTCTAGCATAATGCTAGAAATACATGGTTACTACCTAATACATGCTTTTTTGCTGATGGAATGAGAAACAGAAGGTTAAGGAAGGAAATCTCAGTTAAGACAGAAGACTTTTCAAGACAAAAAGGAGCAACTTTAGAGGGACCTTACTCTTCCAGAATATTAAATAATGACTTTTAGAGGTAAGACTAAGGATGAGATAACTGGATGAAAGAAAGTTGGTGGATTACTCATTAAGAGCATATTATAAGTCAGCAAAAACTGAAGAAAAAAACTGATGATCAGCAGTAATGACCAAGCTTTGAGACAGAATGAATTTATATAAAGTAGATCTACTGGAATCAATTCAATAGATTTTTTTTAAAGAAGAAAAATAGTTGTGTCAGTTCTTCACTGCCACAGAAGACCATGCTATCAGAGAAATGGTGACATGACCTGTACTTTACTTTGTTTTGAGTGAAGGAAGGCTGTGGAGGTCACCAGCCTCACTTTTCCTCCAGAGCCATCTGAATCCAGTGCCCAGATATTCATCAGGGTGACTGGAGATTACTCAGGATGAGGCAATTGTGGCTAAGTAACTTGCCCAAGGTCATATAGCTAGTGAGTGTCTGAGGTGAGATTTGAACTCAGGTCCTCCTGATTCTTGCACTGGGGCTGTATCCACTGCACAACCTAGCTGCCAAATAAAGAAGAAAAATACATATTGGGGAACTATCATGGATGAATAGAAAGTTAGGCATTATATAATTATAGCAATTATATAATTTAGGAATTATGCAGAAACTAGACATTGACAAACATCTTACACTGAATACTGAGACAAAGTCAAAATGTGTACACTATTTAGATATAAAGGACGTTACAGTGGGGGGTGGAGCCAAGATGATAGAGTGGAAAGACACACATATGCAGGGTCTCCCCACACAACCCATAAAATACCTGTAGAAAGGTACTCTCAACAAATTTTGGAGCAGCAGAAGTGGAGAACAACAGAGTGGAGGAGATTTCCAGCCCAGGGTGACCTGAAAGGCCCATGGGAAACATTGGTTGCACCAGATGTGGAGCAGAGCACAGACCCCAGCCCAGCCTTGGCCACACAGTGCAGCACGACTCTGGGAGGAGGATACATTGAAGGTGGAATCTCCATTCGCAACAGCAGCGGGTGTGCAGATCCCTCAACTCACAGGTGCCAAAGGTCAGTGACAGGGTTTTATCAGTAGGTTGGGAAGGGAGAAGGTCCTTCCCATAGCTCCAGACTCAGGCAGCAGCCTCAGAAGCCACATCTGGCAGGCAGCAGCTGTTCTCAAGAGAACTCCTACAACAGCCCTCATTCATTGATGGATATTAAAAGCCCCTGGGGGCAGTGAGCAGCTAAATATTACCTCACCCCTGTGTAGAGACCCTGAGGGATCTGGTCTTTGTCTCACACAGAATGGCGGCCCTACCCATCCAGCTTACTTGAAAATCAGCTCCCAGCACTGACTTGGCAGAACTGGAGGCCAGGTGACTGTGGAAAGGAAACTGCTAAGATTCTGGACACAAAAATATCTCCCTGATTCCAGATCAGTGCACATTCTTGATTGTGCCACCTTGAAGGGACTGAGAGCTTACAAATACCCAGAGTATACACTACTCTTGACAAAGGATGCAAAAGTCAAGTAACTGGATGGGAAAATGGCCAAAAAAGGGGAAAAAAAGACTACAGAAGGTTACTTTCTGGGTGAACAGGTATCTTCTCCCATCCTTTCTGATGAGGAAGAACAATGCTTAACATCAGGGAGAGAAATAAAAGTCAAGGATTCTGTATCCATAGCATCCAAAATAAATATTCAACTGTCCCAGGTCATTGAAGAGATCAAAAAGAATTTTGAAAATAAAGTTAGACAAGTGGAGGAAAAACTGAGAAGATAAATGAGAGAGATGCAAGAAAAGCATGAAAAGCATGCCAACACGTGCCTAAAGGAGACCCAAAAAATGCTGAAGAAAATAACACCTTGAAAAATTGGATAACTCAATTGGCAAAAGAAGTTCAAAAAGCCAATGAGGAGAAGAATGCTTTAAAAAGCAGAATTAGCCAAAGGGAAAAGGATGTTCAAAAGCTCAATGAAGTAAATAGTTCTTTCAAAATTAGAGTGGAACCGATGGAGGCTAATGACTGTATGAGAAACCAAGAAATTACAAAACAAAAGCAAAAGAATGAAAAAATGGAAGATAATGTGAAATATCTCATTGGAAAAAGAACTGACCTGGAAAATAGATCCAGGAGAGACAATTTAAAAACTATGGGACTACCTGAAAGCCATATAAAAAAAAAGAGCCTAGATAGCATTTTTCACGATATTATCCAGGAAAACTGCCCAGACATTCTAGAACCAGGGGGGGAAATAAATATTGAAAGAATCCACTGATCACTTCCTGAAAGAGATCCAAAAAGAGAAACTCCTAGGAATACTGTGGTCAATTTCAGAGTTCTCAGGTCAAGGAGAAAATATTGCAAGCAGCTAGAAAGAAACAATTCATGCACTGTGGAAATACAATCAGGATAACACAAGTTCTATCAGCCTCTACATTAAGGGATCAAAGAGTGTGGAATATGATATTCCAGAAGTCAAAGGAACTAGGACTAAAACCAAGAATCACCTACCCAGAAAAACTGAGTATAATACTTCAGAGGGAAAAATGGTGTTTCAATGAAATAGAGAACTTCCAGGCATTCTTGATGAAAAGACCAGAGCTGAAAAGAAAACATGACTTTCAAACACAAGAGTGAAGAGAAGTATGAAAAAGTAAACAGTAAAGAGAAATCATAAGGGACTTATTAAAGTTGAACTATTTACATTCCTGCATGGAAAGACAATATTTGTAATTCTTGAAAACTTTTTTCAGTATATGGGTAGTTGGTGGGAGCACATACATACACACACACACACATACATATACACACACACACACACATAGAGAGAAAGATGAGCACAGGATGAATAGAATAAGATAGGATTATATCTTTAAAAAATGAAATTAAACAGTGAGAGAGAAATATATTGGGAGGAGAAAGGGAGAAATTAAATGGGACATGTTATCTCCCGTAAAATAGCCAAGTAAATGACTTTTCCGTGGAGGACAAAGTGGGAAGGTGAGAAAAAAATCTTGAAGCTTATTCTCATCACATTCGACTAAAGGAAGGAATGAAAGGCACACTCATTTTGGCATGAAAACCTATCTTACAATACGGGAAAGTGGGGGAGAAGGGGCTAAGCAGGTTCGGGGGATGATGGAAGGGAGGGCAATGGGAAGAGGGAGCAATTAGAAGTCAACACTCTTGGGGAGGTATAGGATTAAAAGAGAGAATAGAATAAATGGGTTGTAGGACAGGATGGAGGGAAATAGAGTTAGTCTTACACAACACCACTATTATGGAAGTGATTTGCAAAACTTAACAGATATAGCCTATATTGAATTGCTTGCCTTCCCAGTGGGGCTGGGTGGAGAGGGAGGAAAGAAAAGAAGTTGGAACTCAAAGTTTTAGGAACAACTGTTAAGTATTGTTATTCCATCCAACTAGGAAATAAGAAATATAGGTAATGGAGTATAGAAAGTTATCTTGCCCTACAGGACAAAAGAGAAGATGGGGATAAGTGAAGGGAGGGATGTTAGAAGGGAAGGCAGATTTTTGATGGGGATAATTAGAATCCTCGGCGTTTGGGCTGGGGGGAGGGGAGAAATGGGGAGAAAATGTGAAACCCGAAATTTTTTGGAAATGAATGTTGAAAACTAAAAATAAATAAATTCAAAAAGAAAAAAACAAACAAAAAATCAAAAAATTAACCAACAAAAAAGGATGATACTATAGGCAAACTAAGAGAACAAGGCATTGTTTACCTGTCAGATTTATGAAGAATAAAAGAATTTGTGACCAAATGAGGGATAGAGAACACTGTGAACTACAAATTTGATAATTTTGATTATATCAAATTGAAAAGATTTTTTGCAAACAAAACCCATACCACCAAGATTAGAAGAGAAACAGTAAGTTACAAAATGATTTTTACAGTCACTAACTGATAAATGCCTAATTTCTAAAATATATAGTAAACTGAGTGAAATTTTTAAAAATAACAAGTGATTCCTCAGTTGAAAAATGGGCAAAGAATGTGAACAAGAACTTTTCAGATGATGATATTAAAGCTATCTATAGCCACATTTTAAGAAAGCTCTAACTCATTATTGATTAGAGAAATGCAAATCAAAACAACCCTGAGGTACCATATCACATGCATCAGATTGGACAACATGACAAAACAGCAAGATGATAAATGTTGTAGAAGATGAGGAAAAACTGGAAGACTAACGCTTTGTTCATGGAGTTAGGAATTTATCCAATCATTCCAGAAAGCAATTTGGAGCTATGCCCAAATGGCTATAAAACTGTGCATACCATTGGACCCTGTAATATTACTTCTAGTTCTGTATTCCAAGGAGATCACAAAAAATGAGAAAAAGACCCACAGGTTGAAAAAATATTTATAACAGCTCTTTTTGTTGTGCTTCAGAATTGGAAATTGAGGGGATGTCTATCAATTGAGTAATGGTTGAACAAGGTGAGGTACATGAATGTAATGGAATACCATTGTTCCATTAGAAATGATAACTTCTGCAAATACCTGGAAAGACTTACATGATGTTGGTGCTGAGTGAGATGAGAACTAGGAGAACCTTGCACACAGTGACATAAACATTGTGTGATGACTAACTTTGATAGAGTTAGCTCTTCTTAGCAATTCAAGAATCTAAGACAACTTCAAAAGATTTGATGGAAAATGCTATCCACATCCAGAGAAAGAACTATGGAGTCTGAATGCAGATTGAAGGATATCATTTGTTCTCTTTTCTTGTTTGAGTGTTTCTTCTTTCCTATGGTTCTTTCCATTGGTTCTAAATCTTCTTTACAAAATGAGTAATGTGAAAATGTATGTAATTTGAGTGTATATGAAGAGTCTATATTAAATTGCACACGATTTTGGAGTAGGATGGGAAGTAAAGCAGGCAGAAAAATTTGGAACTCAAAATCTTATGGAAGCGAGTATTGAAAACTAAAAATCAATAAATTTTAAAGAAGAAAGAAAAGAAATTTAGACATGGAAGTTTGACATTTGACAACTTCTCATAACATTTTTGAGCAACATGGAAAGATGTGAAATGGACAATAATACAAATAAAAAGGTTAGTGACTAGTTAAATGGCAAAAAAAACACACAAAAACTGAAGGATTAATGTCTAGCTCTTGTAGTGAAGTGTTTAGTGGTGTCACAAAAAATGTCTATCCTTTCTCTATTGTGTTAAATATTCCCTTTCATGTACTGGATGAGATTATCAACAACACAATTTTCAAATACAAGGATGAGAAGAAACTAGGATGTATAGCTGATATTAATCAATGTCAGAATTATACTCCAAACATATCTTGACAACCTGGTATAATGAGATGAATCTAACAAGATGAAATTGCATCAGAATAAAAACGTAAGTTTCTGAAGTTCAGCTAAAAGAAAAAAATAAAACATTACACAAGAAAATAGGTTGTGAATTTAATAATAGGTCTGGTAAAAATATTAAAGAATTTTAAATTTCTGTACCATCATTATGATCCAATATTCAGTATGGAAACAAAAACAGCAAGAAGAAAATAGAGAGGAGCAGTGCCAAAATGGCAGAGTAGAAGCAGGGACCTGCTTGAGCTCTCTCCCAAAAATCTCCAAAGTACCTTCAAAAAATTACTCTAATCAAATTCTAGAGAAGCAAAAGCAACAAAATGATAGAATGAAATATATTTCCAGCTCAAGACAAACTGGAAGTTCAACAGGTAGTGTGTATTACACTTGGGTCAGAGCAGAGAGTCATGTGCCCAGTGCTCCCAGCATGGGCTATGTCGGGACTGACAGGGCTGAAGCAGACCTCAGATCACTGAATCAATAGCAGATGAGGCAGTTTCCAGACTTCTCAACCCACAAATAAAAAGACAGCGTCAAAGGTCAGTAGGAAAGCCCTCTCACCTGGGTGAGAAAGAAACAGTGGTCCAGCCCCAGTCACATAGCTACAGCAGCCATTGCCACAGCAGAGACTGCTTCTGGATCTCTTTGCCTACAACTATGGCAAATCTAACAGCTGATCTTGGGACATGGTCCTGAGGCAAAGAGGAGGAATGACTTGGTTGAGCTAGTGGTGGATATGGAGAGGGAATCCTACTCACATATCCAGGATAGAAAACAGTGTTTGTAGTTGCTCACAGATCAGAATGCAGACCAAGAGAGGAGTAAATACTTTGATTTTGGTAGTATCACTTTGGAGGAAAACAGTTGCAAAAACGCCCTGACAGTTGGGAAACTACAACTTCCACTCAATAAAGAGCTCAAAAGTCAAGTAATTGAGAGGAAAGATGACCAGAGAAGGGAAAATAACACTTTGGAAGGCTACATTCTTGTTGAAAAGATAGTTTTTTTACATCCTTAGGGACCGGGAAGAACAAAAGTATACAGTATGAGAAAGAGAGCAAGGTCAAGGCTTCTAAATCCAAAGCCTCAAAGAAAAATGTGAAATGAGATTATGCTATGAAAAAGCTCAAAAATAATTTTGAAAATCACATAAGAGAAGTAGAGAAAAAATTGGGAAGAGAAATGAGAGCAATGCAAGAAGATCATAAAAAATAACATAAAAACAATAAAACAAGCCAGCAGCTTGCTGCAAGGAGACCGAAAAAAGTTTGAATAAAATAATACCTTTAAAAATAGGCTAACATAAATAGAAAAAGAGGTCCAAAATATCAATAAGGAGAAGGATGCCTTTCAAAAACTGAACTGGCCAAATGGAAATGGAACTCCAGAAGGTCAATGAAGAAAAGAATTCATTCAAAATTAGAATAGAGCAAATGTTGGCTAATGACTTTATGAGAAATCAAGAAATTATAAAAACCACATAAAATAATGAAAAAATAGAAGATAATGTGAAATGTCTTATTTGATAAAAATGACCTGAAAAATAGATCCAGGAGAGATAATTTTAAAATTACTTGTCTATGTAAAAACCATGATAAAAATAGAGTCTAGACATCATCTTTGAATAAATTCTAAACGAAAACTGTCTTGATATTCTAGACCCAGAGAGTAAAATAGAAATGGAAATAATCCACCAATCCCCTCCTGAAAGAGATCACAAAAGGAAAACTCCCAGGGATATTGAAATCAAATTCTGGAATTCCTAGGTTAAGGAGAAAATATTACAAACAGAAAGAAACAATTCATTTAATGTGGAAAAACAATCAGGATATCAAAGGATGTAGCAATTTCTACACCAAGGGATCAGAGGGTTTGGAATATGACCTTCCAGAGGTTAGAAGAGGTATGATTTAAACCAAGAATTATCTATTCAGCAAAAATGGGTATAATGTATCAGAGAAAAATGGAAATTCAATGAAATAAGGGACTTCTAAGCGTTATTATTGAAAAGACCAGAGCTGAATACAATATCTGGCTTTCAATATAAGAATCAAGAGAAACATGAGAAAGTAAACAGGAAAGAGAATCCATAAGGGACTCATTACAGTTGAACTTTTGACATTCCTACATGGAAAGATATTATTTTTAACTCATATGACCTTTCCCAGTAATAGAGTAGTTAGAGTAAATACATATATGTACACGCACATACATACACTTATATACATACACACAGATATATGTATATGCATACACATATATACATATACATACAAATATGTATATATCTTCATATGCATATTATAAATGTGTTTGTGTGTATATATTTGTATATAGATACATGTATATATATACATATACACATACATATAAATATATGTAGACACTTATGTGTCTACATACATACATATGCATATATGTAGGTATACACACATAGAGAGCACAGGGTGAACTGAATATGAAGGAAGGATCCCTAAAAATAAAATTAAGTGTTGAGTGGAAAGTATTGGGAGAAACAGAAAAGTAGAGATAGACTATAGTAATCATCTCACAAAAAAAAGAGACAAGAAAGAGATTTTACAAGAAGGAACAAGAAGGTGAGAGGGAATGAGAGACTTACTATCACTGGATTTGGCTTGAGGAGGGAATAACGCACAGTCAACTAGGAAGGAAAATCAAGCAGAAAGGCAGAGAAGAAGAGGATAGGAGAGGGCGGATAACAAAATGGGCAGAATTTTGGAAGAAGAGGTAATCAGAAGGAAACACTGTTGTTGGGGGACAGGATAAAGAAGAGAATGAAATAAATGGAGAGCAGGCTAAAGGGTAATGTGGTTAGTCTTTCACATCATTACTTTTATGGAAATGTTTTGCATGGTTGTACATGTATGACCTGTGTCAAAATGCTTGCTTTCTTAAGTAGGATGGGTAGGAAGAGAGAAAGGAACAGAATGTGAAGCTCAAAGCTTTAAAAGTTAATGTTAAAAAGTGTTTATTCATGCAACTAGGATATAAGTTGTACAGGGAATGAGTTATATAAATCTGCCTTGCCCTTTAGGAAAATAGAGGGAATGAGGATGTTAGAAGAAGGGGGGTGACATAAAAGATGATAGATTGGGGAAGGGATGCGTGGAATGTGCACACTGTTCTGGGGGGGGGGGGAGGATGGAGAGGAAAATTTGGAATTCAAAATCTTGTTGAACTAAATGTTGAAAACTGAAAATAAATAAATAATATTACAATTTTAAAAAGAGAAAAAGTTCTATTGCACTATGGGAACTGGGATCCATGTACAATTTAACTATATTTAGGATATTGTATTTATTCTGGTTGTCACATTTTAAGATGGATATTGACAAAATAGAAAATCTAGAGTATGTTGTGCGAGAGGGTTGAATGGTGAAGGGACTTCAATCAATGAAATATGAGAAAAGATGGTAAAGATTGAAGTTGTTTTGATGTGAAAATTGATCTTGTTTCATATTTACATAGAGAAACATAAGATCCATTGGTTAAATTACAAGAGGTAGGCTTTGTTTCATTATGAGGAGGAAGGTTCTATTATGTAAAGTTTTCAAAACTTTTAGTGGGAATATTCAAGCAAAGACAAGTAGAATTCTGACCATGTCACTTCCATGCTTAGTAAACTCCAGTGACTCCTTATTACCCCCAAGATCAAATACAGAATCTTCTCTGACTTTGAGTATTTTTCATAATCTATTCATTGCCGTCCTTTCCATTTTTTGTACTTCACTCCACATACTCTGTGATTCACTTATCCTGGCCTTGTTCTTGTTCTTCACACAGCATATTCTATCTCAATATTTAATTTTCTGTCATTGCCAGCCTCCTATGCTTGGAATTCTCCTCCTACCTTCTGCCTTCCTTCAATACTCCCCTCAGATTGAACCTTCTGCAAGAGGGCTTTCCCATTCTCTTGCTCCTATTCCTCTACCCACCTCCGTAATGTATTATTGCCTTTGAGATTTACTTGCAATTTACCTTGTTTGTGTATGCACACATAAAATACATAATATACACACACACATAATTGTTCGCATTTTGTCTCCTCCATGTGAGCTCCCTGAAGAGTGGGACTGTTCTTTCCATCTTTGTATCCCTGATGATTAGCATAGTGTTTATCCCAGAATGAGTCATTAATAAATACTTATAAAATGATTGACTATCTTTTGAGCATATATTTGATTATCTTTTGACATATAAGGAAAAGTATAAGAATAAATGAACTTTAAATTTTTTAAAGAATATTTTTCTAGGATTCAAGTAGCTCATGGGATCAGAGTTTTTGAGTTGGAAATGAAAGTCCATCAAGTCTAACCATCTTATTTGGGATACAAGAAAATTGAGGGTCAAAGAAGTTAAGTTACTTGCCCAAGTTTCACAGAGAGCAAATGAAAGTTCCATGGAAAGAAAGTATGAACAAAATTCATCTGCCTCCACATTCAGTGTTCCTTCATGGTTTACAGGGTAGTGGTAAATTAATCACTGGATTATTTGACAACATAAAAGAGTCAGAAGGCAAACAAGTTAGAAAGTAATGACAAATTTAAAAAAAATTGAATTTTAGGGGACTGAAGTTCACAATGTGAATGACAAGCAGGTTCTGTAAGATTCAAGGAGTGAAAAGTGCAAGGAGGAAATTATTTTCCCATAGTAGAGATAATTTAAGAATTCAGTATTAAGTATTCAATATCTTGGTAATAAAGAGGGGTCTAAGGATCTTCTTGCTGTTAAAGAACTGAAGAGTCTCTCCATTAGGAATTACATCTATTGCCATAGCTTCATAATTTTTATGAGGTGAAATCTTGAAATTTGGACTTTTTTAAAGGATCTCTAGAAGAAAAAAATTATGTATAACTCTGGCTACCTTCTGTCTTTTACCAATGTATTGTCTGATATGGTAATGTATTATTATTATTATTATTATTATTATTATTATTATTATTATTATTATTATTATTATTATTATTATTATTTAGACCTATTTTGGTCCTTGGGCAAATAGCGAATAAAAATGTTAAACAGTTTGCAGCTTGGGCATCTAATGAATTTTTCTTCCCCATTTTTAATAACCTTGTCACATTGAAAGTAATTACCGACTAGATACAGGGTTCTATTATCCACAGTTCATTCTCTGATAGTAACGTAGCCACTTAGAATGGTACATTAACTCCTTCACACCACTTGAGTACCATCTAGTGCATTACTGATGCATTATATGGACCTAACTTCGTAGTAATGTATCAAATTCTTCCCTAGTAATCTAAAGGGATTAATTTTCATCCTACCTGCTTAGTTTACCAACAGAGAAATACTTATGGAATCTAGAAAATTTGCCTTATGTTTTTTTCTCATTATTCAAGATGTTTTTCAAGTAACCTCTATTGCCTATAACTTTTGTTCATTTTGAAAATCTGATATAGCCAACACATGATTATAAAATCACAAACTGAATCCAGTAATATTTGAGCTAGAATGTATAGTGTTAACCCTGTATGTAAGTACCATCATAGTAAGAGCAAGAAGATATCAGCTACAGGTAATGAATACTCAATTTGACATAGGTCATGTAACCTATTCAGATAGAACATTTTTTCTAAGAGTTAGTGTAAAATAGGGAGATATAGGCATAAATACAATGAGTTATTGGTCTGGTGAAGACAACTTAATACATATACACTTTGTAAAGCTGTCTTTACTTATTGTTTCCATCCCACATATTCTCAGTTGAAAGAAAAGTTAAAAATCATTAACCATAAATTCTCTCCCAATCTGTGCATTTGCATTATGTTCCAAATTTAGATTATATATAAATGGACTATGAAAACTGCTATTTTGTCCTCAAAACTTAAATAAAAGTGTGAATCCTCAATCTAAACAATAAAATAAAAGTTATAGATCACATATCTTAATCTTTAGAATATATTTGTAAAAATAAATTTATACTAGTTCTCATACTGTTTTTATTGTAATGACTGACTTGAATATGGGGATTATAATGTTTTCTATAACCTAAGTCATGAAAGTGATAAAATATTTTAATGCCCCACAGTCTCAGTCTACTTTTTTTTGCTTTTAGATATCCCATCATATGTGATGGAAAATGCTTTACAAGTAATTTAGTTTGCACACACAGTTTGTAAACATGTTTGGAAACAGAATGCTATTTTAGCTGACTTAGGCAGAACTGAAAATAAGTAATCATAGTGAAGAAACATTCAAAATATTTCAACCAGTTCCATCATGATTAACATCATTCTCAGAAAGAGATATTAATGGAATTCTATAAGCTCTATGGTATGTATCTCTATTGACTCCATAGAGGCAAAGTCAAAAATAAAAACAAAAAATTCAAGCACTACCAGAATAAACATACATTTGTGAATCTACTTACTGGGCTTAATAGTAACTCAGAGTTCTCCCATTATATAAGAAATTTTTTTTTTCATAAATACTAAATAAAGGTGCACTCATCATGAGTATATAAGTTGCAGTATATAACTGCAGTTGTATTCATCATGAGTACATAAGAACAATCATAAGACACCTTTCAGATCACTTTATCTTCTGATGTATAGATATTTATTATATCTTATCATTAAAGAATCATATTAGTGAGGTCAAGGTCATATTTATCTCATAAAACAATGGAATCCAAATTAATCCTAATCTATGATTAATGCTTCCCTACGTGTAGTCAAGCATCTTAAAAACTTGTATGCCATACAAGGGCAGAGGTGAAAGCATATAAAGCTGAATAAAACTGAGTCATCAGACTTCTGATCAAAAATATAAATAAATGTCCTCATGATGACATGAAAATAGATTTAAGAACAACACGTTATTACTTCTCCTAGAAAACAATATGGAGAATAAAGAGTACAAAAGATTGAGATAAAATTGATTATTGAGTATAATTGATAATTGAGTATAAAACATTGAGATAAGGATAAAATTTTGATTGGACTGTCATAAATGAAAAAAAGGAAGAAAGCAAGGAAAGAAGGAAGAGAAAGAAAGAAAGATAGAAAGAAAGAAAGAAAGAAAGAAAGAAAAGAAAGAAAGAAAGAAAGAAAGAAAGAAAGAAAGAAAGATAGAAAAAAGGAAGAAAGAAAGGAAGGAAGGAAGGAAGGAAGGAAGGAAGGAAGGAAGGAAGGAAGGAAGGAAGGAAGGAAGGAGGAAGGAAGGAAAGAAGAAGAAAGAAGGAAAGGAAGAAAAAGAAAGAGGGAAAAGAGGGAGGGAAGAAAGAAGAATAAAAAAGATCAAGTCAAGTCAAAAACTCATCATTAATTTGACAAAGAATGCTTACTGATATACAAATAAAACGTTAATTCTGAAATAACAATATCCACTGATGTATTTTAAACTCTAGAATATAACATAACATCAAATTTATACCAACTTTTAATAATTGACTTGAACTTATTGATAATAGCGTTTTCTGTAGTCACAAAAGTGAGAGAATATTTAAATGCTCCAAATTTATCTAAATACATTCCAATTTAGTATGTTTTCCTTTAAGTCCTAATTATTTTGCTTTTTACAGCCACTTGAGCAACAAGATGACAGTCTACATATTTTTTTTTCTGATACGTATGACCTTTCAGAATTCTCCAAAACTAAAATTAAGCACCAAAGATAAAGCAGCTTCAGTTTTTTCTGTACCCTAGATAGCTTAATCAAAAATAAGTTTAAAAAAAAAACTCAGAAACTGAAATTTACTGACCCTGAGCTCAATTAGCATGCTTCCACTACCTCCAATGTTACCAGCAGTGAGGCTGATAAGCTACCTCAAGGAAATGATATAAGTTTACACCAAAATGCACCCGTATACCTCATTATCCCTTCCCTCCTCTTAGTGCCATACATATCAAAGTTCCAGGTTTTAGTTTCCTCAGGTTTCAACACTCAATTTGGCCACAACCCTTCAGGAGCAAAATCCTGTTGGAGTCTACCATCCAGAAGCATTAGTGCCACAAAGCGCAGAATTAGTAGTGGCAGAGCAAGCAGACCTTTAATTACTAGTGCTAGGCCAGAGAATTAATTAACAGATACATTGAGACAGGCCACAATGAGAACACACTTGATGATATAGAGAACCTTGTGAATTTTGAGAACTTGGAACCACAACACATTGTATCTAAGAACCTTAAAAGAGAGATGTTAATTATGAGGGCAAAATTTATATCTTGCATAGCAAAGATATCCAGCAGAATAGAAAACAAAAACAAAATCAAAACCTTGGGCTTGGGTCTACAAAGGTGAGCCTCAATAAAGAAACAAAAAAGATAAAAATAGAATGGGACTACAAATACGCAGAAGTGAATGATGATCTAAAAGATGGAAAGCAAAAATCCCAAAAATATTGGAAGAAAATATATAAATATATTCACTATGCAAGCTATGCGTAAAGATCTGGAAGAACAGGTATGTAGAAACCACCTAAGGACCATCGATATCTCCGAAGGACATAATAGACCACAAATCTTTAAATATATAATTAAGGATATAATAAATGTGAACTGACCAAAACTTCTAAACCTAGAAAATGAAATCCCAAATGAAAGAATTCACTGATCACCGTAAAGCAAAAAAAAAGTCTAAAACACACAGTGGCTAAATTTACTAGTTCGATTCAGAATCAAGAAGTTCTTTAATCCATCAGAAGGAAAAAAAAAAACCATCAAATCCAAAGAAAGGCCATTTAAATAATGTGAAACCATTACAGATCTAACAGAAAAATGGAATAATGTTTTCCAAAGATCAGTGGGGCTCAGGATCCAGGCAAGGGTGACTGACACTGACAAATCTGACATTAACCATAGTGGACAAAAGATGTTTGTTGAATAATAAAGAAAATTTTGAAAAAAAATTTAGAAAGAAAACAAGAACTGAAGAGGTTATTTGCCCCTTTAACATCCAACAAACAATTCGAAGGAATAGCAAATGAAAGTAGAGAGCAACAGCATCAGGGTGACAGGAGAAAGACCAGTAAGAGACTTTTCTTCTAAATGTAAACGAGTAAAACTTGTTGAAGGCAGACATCTGGTAAAGGTAACAGTAAAGCTGCAGACAACCGATATCATGGAAAGAACCTGATGACCCTGTCTACAAATAAATGCTTCTTTTGTGGGATTATGTTATGACATGGGAAGGTACATGAAAAGGTGAAAGAAATACTTAATCAGACAAAATCAGGAAAGAGGAAGGACAAATGAAGAAAATCCTAAAGGAAAAGGGTAATAAATTAGAAAAGGGTGTGGGTTGAGGAGATTAAGGTAACAAGATTAAAATAAAATAATTGAAGAAACAGAATATTATCCTTACAGAAGGAGAGAAAAATCATGACAAAATAGTTTTAGAGACAAATGGAAGAAGATACAAACCTAACTCTTATAATTTTAGATATGAATAAAGAAAAAAATCCAATAAAACTAAAGAGTGGTAGATTTGTTATGAAAGCAAACTCCTCCAATCTTGTTTACAAGAAACACTTAAGAAAACAATGATAGGAATACAGGAACAAAATTGAAAGGAAGAAAAATTATAATATGAGATGAATCAAAATATACAAGTGTTGCCATCATATTATCAAAGAAAGCAAAAACATTAAAATAATAAAAAGTCAGAAACAGGAAAATTACATTTTGCTGTAAGAAACTGTAGTCAACAAATAAATATCAGTAATAAACATATACTCCAAATGCCTTAGCTTTCAAGTTCATAAAGAAAACTTTTGTTTTAAGAAGATATAGACAAAAACACAATCGTAACAGGAGACTTCAACACCTCTTTATCAGCTTTGGATAAATCCAACAGAAAGATTATACAAAAAGAAAAAAATATATCAAACTGAACAATTATCAGTATAAACAAGAGTTAAAAAAAACATAGCACCTTAAATGTGACAACAATAGTACACATATTTTTGTCTGCACCTTAGGAAACTTTAAAAAATATGACCATGTGCTAGGGCATAGAGATTGTAAAAAGGCAGAAATAGTCCATACACCCCTTATAGACTATAATAGAATAATAATAGAAATTCCTTCAATGACCACAAACAAAAGACACAGATCCAAAATACACATAATAATGGCATCTTAGGTAATGAGTAGGTCAAAAACACATCATAGAATCATTTAATTTAATTATTTACAATTAAATTTTAATGACAAAAAGAAAAAAAAAAGGAAACAATGTCAAAATTTCCTAGGATGTGGCTAAAGCAGTCTTCAGGGGAAAAACATATCCTTACAATTATACATTTTCAAAATAGAAAAAAAAATAATGAATTTGATATGCATTATCATTGGCAAATCAACAAATAAATCTAAAATGAGCACAGAAGGGACGATATTAAAATTTCAAAAGGAAATAAATAAGTTGGAAACAAATCACACCACAGAAAGTATAAATAGAATTTAAAAGCAGTTTTTAAAACCATAACAAAGCTGATAAACCTTTAGCTTATCACAAAAAAATGAGCATAGAATCAAAGAAGTAACAAATGCACAAAATGAGATCACAATAATGTCAAAAGAAAAGAAAACAACAATCAGAATACATTAAGGACAGTTAAAAAAAAAAAAAAACACCTGAAAAGAAACAAACAAAAAAAGAAGCAAAAGAATACCTTCAAAAATTGAAAAAATACTCAAACTAACAAAATATATCATAAAGATATTGAATAAAGTGGTGTCACAAAAAATAGAACTAGTCTTAAAGAAACTGGTGAGGAAATAAACTCTAAACTCTTGGACCTGATGAATTAATGTGTGGGATAATTCCTTCAAAGGCCTAAAGACAATTAGCACCCACAATTCAAAATATATTCTCAAAGATTGAGAAGGAACTCTACCAGCACTCTTCTATGAAAGAAATATAATATAAAACAACAGTAAAGAACTATATGAACTTAGGCATGCTGAAGTAAGCAGAAACAAGAAAACATTCACAGTGACCACAAAAGTGAATGGAAAGATCAGTGACACAACAGAAAAAGAAAATAAATGTAATAAAATTATAAAGATTGATCAGAACATGAATGGATAACTATGAAAAGACTTCCCAAACCTCCACCTTCGTGGAGGTGGAAAGTCCACAGATGGTATGTGTCATATATGTTTTAGACTTTTTAATGAATTGATCAGTTGTGGTGATTTCTTTTTCCTCTCTAAAAATGCTTTTTGTTATATAGATCTTTCTTGGGAGTGGGGGGGAGAAGGTTAGATGGAAAACTATGGTGATAGTAGAAACAGAAGACATTAATAAAAATAATTAAAAAAAATTGTTTTAAACTATATCTCTTCATCCTCCCTCTAACCCCTACCTTGCCACCACTTTCCACTATATTGTGAAAATGAAGTTGTTCTTGGATAGTGGTTCTCCTATCCCTGTGACTGTTTTTAGCTGAGTCCTCCCAATCTTGTCATGCTTCAAACAAGAACATCGTGCAAACAGCAATCTATTTTCTTTTCTGTTTTGGACCATTCTCCTTTGGCAATCATAATCTCACTTTAGTTCTATCAATTGTTACCTCTATATAAAAGTTTCAGAAATGTGTAGTTGTACCCTGCATCATTCCCCAGGTTTCTAGTGCCACATGTAAAAGTTTTTGTTAGACATTTCCATAGTATTCTCTCAGCAATGCAATATAAACTTATCTAAAGCAGAATGAATTTATACATCCCAAAATTTGTATCTAGACATATATATAGATATATATCTATATATATATATATATGTTTGTATATAGTCTTATATATCTGTATGTACATATATATATATATATATATACAAATACAGATAGATTTAGATAGCTACATAAATATAGATATACACATTTATTTATGTATATGTATATACATATGTGCATGTATATGTGTGCATGAGTATGTGTGTATTCTCTCTTATATTTTTCTCACTATAATTGTATAAATATCTTCTCAGTAACTAAAGCTTGAAAATTTTGAGTCATATCAGATACCTTCTCCCTTTCACTGCATTTGAGCACTAACCAAAGTCAGAAGATTATATGTCCATTTTGTAGCCATCCCTTATTTCCACATTCATGGCAATCAATCACCTGAGTTTAGCCCCTCTTCATCTCTCCTCTCCAGCATTTCTACCCTCTATTTATTCCCTTTCCAAAATGATGACTGATTATTTTCCCTAATATGCTACTATCATCATAATACCCCTATACTTGAAATTTTTGAACATCTTCTATTGCTATCCACAAAAAACATATACTCATTATTCTGACATTCAGGGTTCCTCACATTCTTATTTTACCTCATCTTTCCAACCTTGTTTCACACTACTATTGGTCACACAATTTTAATTACACAAAACAAGAATGTCAGATTATGGAGCAGGGAATTTCATTACCAGTAAATTCAAATATATCATAAATTCTTTGTAAATCAAGACCTAGTTAGAAAGTTCAGGAAGCAGAACAAATTGTATGGTGTGCAAAACACAAGGAAGCCACATGCATTTATTGACTAAAGTTTCAATACAACAATGTGACTTATTTTAAAGTTAAATCAAGCACCAACATACTAAGTTATCTGGGTTACAAAATATAGCATGAGACAAAAAACTACATATCAAGGAATTTACCATTGATTTAAATATTATGACAACCTCTTCCTCATCAAAATGACAGTTTCATAATACTCTACTTGGGATTTTACTATCCCCACAGCCTCAACATCAATATTACAAAACATTCCCATGATAACTGCTGGAGTTCTTTGTTTCTGCTAATCTATTTTAAATGTCCTTAATATTATTGTACTAAATAATCTTGAAGCTAGGTATATAGCAGAATTTATAGTTTTGATGAAAAAATCATGTATAGAATTAATCGAATTTTGTGGATTCTTATTATAGAATTAAAATTTGTTACATTTGAGCTTGAAATCTCTTTAACATGAGGATAACAAACATTTGAAAATTTTGTCATGGAAATAGGAAATGCATTCATAATTTCTTACACAAAAGTAATTATTTTTAGAAAGATAAATATGGATATAGATAAAGACAGATGGATAATTGTGACTGTTTTACTTTGTTTTGTACTTTTAATCTAAGGATTAAAAAAATTAAAAGATTCATACAAAACATCCTTGATCATGTCTTATTACATCATGAAATCTGACATGTATTTGTATCTCTGTTCTTCTAAACTAATCAATTTAAAAAGAGTGATTCGAGCAGCTAGGTGGTGCAGTAGGTAAAGCACCAGTTCTGGAGACAGGAGGACCTGAGTTGCAAATCTGACCTCAGATATTAACTAGCTGTGTGACCCTGGACAAGTCATTTAACATTGATTGCTTTAACCAGAGATGTATTGAGAATGAAGAGCATATAAAGCACCCTTTACTTATAAATAAATAGTGTATAGCCACATGATGATAATATTAGATACAAACTGATCACATGCTTATGAGGTATCAATATCCCTGGCACTGACCTATAATTGACAGTGAATTTAGTAGTAGAGATTCATTCCATTGACATTTTTCTCTATACAGATACAACTAGTAGGCATAAATTATGAATTCTTGTTCTAGTCCTTTCCACATTGGTGTGAATTAGTTTCAAATACCAATATGACCCCTGTATATTTTCATAAAAGGAGGAGTGGTTAAACTAATATTAACTCTAAAATTATGAGATTCTGTGATGCTGTCTTGTCATTACAATATATCAGGGAAGAAATTGCCTCTATCAATAAAGATTGGTGACTATTTTACCAAGTTCTGGAGGTCTGAAAAGAGTGTGTTATATTATTATGGATAGTATGTATGTGAAGTAAAATGAGTGAATCCATGTCTTCTTGATTCTGAGCTCTGTTTTCAATTTACTACACTATAACACCTCTTATTCAAATACATGTGATCTCATGGAAAGAAAACAAACTTAAAAATTATAATCTTAAATGTGAATGATTAAATTCCCTGATTTATAGAAAGAGAAAATAGAAATATATTTAAAGAAAGAAATTAACAAATTATCAACTCTTTTCTGGATAGAGTAATCATATTTAAAACATATAAACATGAAAATTAGAGATGAAATAAAATCTGTTGTGCTTTAGGTTACTAAGAAGAGCAGAAATTGCTGTTGTGATAGAAGATAAGCCATCAATAAAAACTGGCAATACTGAGAGAGGTAAGCATGGAAATTACATTATGTTCAAAGGTAGCATGGATAATTTTTTTAAGATAAAAATATAAAATGTATATGTTATAGCAGATAGGCCTTTAAAAATAGGCTATGCAATTTGCAATAGTACGGTAACATAACAATAACAGGAGGCCACAATATTCCTCTCTCAGAGTAGGAAATATATTTAATACAAACTCATTTAAGCGTATGAAGGTGGGAAAAATCCTTGTTTTCTGAAAAAAGAAACTAACGAAAAATGAACCTTGTATAGTATGTCCACATCTAATAAATAATTTAAATAGTATATTTTAATATTTTAATATTAAATTAAATAATATAATTTTATTTATTAAATATTATATTAATTTTATTTATTAAATATTATATTAAATAATATTTAATATTTAGTTATTGTATCCATGATTGTACAGGACAGATTTTAAGGGAAACTCATAATTATGCTCCTGAGCTAAAAATGAAATGCAATGCTATTCTATTTCCTTCTATCAGCTATGACATTGACATGTTTTAAACTTTTCATTTGGGAATCTCAAAGCATCTGCCTTAATCAACCTGCAAATACCATCTTTACAAGTGGGAACGAAAATAAGCTAGAGAAGTTGGGTGAGCAAGAAACTTCTGTCCTTGAAAAACTGTCCTGAAATTTAGATATTGTTTAACAGAACTTCCTTCTTTGTAAAATGCTGTGTATATATTGGCATCCTAAAATCTCATTGTTCTAATGAGAAAAAAATGTGATGAGAGAGAGGAGGAGGAAATGATAAAGACTAGATCTAAAAACTATTCTGATATTGTTCTGGAGACAGAAAAAAATTTGAAAATAAACTCAGTTTTTTAATATCACCTTTGTAATTATTTTTCCTTTGAAAAATGTCAAGTTATAGGTGTCAATCTCAATGTATTAGAATATTTTGAAAAGATTTAGCCATTTCAAATTAGGCACAGTGAAATAAATAAGATCAAGATAATGGTTTCAAGGCCGGTTCAAAAAAGAACATTAAACTAAAGGATTTTTCACAAACCAATGCCAATTACTTCTCCTTAATGATACTTGCTTTGACAGCTTCATCCATTTCTCAGGTTAAGTGAAAATTGTTTCCAAAATAATAGATAGTATCCTCCCAGGGTCATTCTCCCAGGTTTTAATATGTAGTCAAGTGAATGATCTATCCATTATCATGTCTCTAAACACATAAAACACCAAATAGAAACATCAACTGCACTCTGTCTTAGTATATGAGATTCAAAATACATGATGGCCTAGTGAAAGCTGGAGGAAATTATATTTCAAGTAGTATCAGGTACAGTTTTACCTGCTCCATTTATAAATCTTTGACATAATAAATGTTGTAAAATTAAAAATGTTCTTTTATTCATCTTCCCAATCATACAGGAAAGCAATGATCCTTTCCACTCAAAAAGAACTTTATTTTGACGTTATATAGAGGTGGTTCTGAGTAACATCTAGCTAGTCATAAAAAAATTTTATATTGTTTAATAAACTCCATATTATATGACAAAAAAAGCCATGCTTCTTCTGAGGAAAAAGTTTCTTCCTTCTCATTTAATACACATGCCACACACATATACAAAACTCATTTTGTATTCTTCTGGAACAAAACATCTTAGAGTGGTTTTGCTCCTCCTTTCCAAAATACACTTTGATATTTCCACTGAAAAAATTGTAATTAGTTTGAGACTAATTAAAATTGGAACTCCAAAAAAAAAAAATGGCCTGGTAATCTGCACAATTCCTATTGGATTTTTAAGGAACTAAAAATTAAAAGTAATTTTCATGGGAAAGAAGAAAATTATCCTCATTAATAGGTCAATTATCCAAGGAGTTCTGAGCAATTGAGCTATGGGTAAAACGAACTCAGGATACAAACGAGCTTATTGGGGGTGGGGCAGATGGCTCAGGAAAGAATTATTATGAGACTTTTCTCTCTTTTCTATTGTTATGTCCATCAGTCATATGTTTTCAAATAGTCACCTGTGCTTAGAAATGTGCCAGATTCTACTTTTTAAAGGAGGAAAGTATATTACCTATATTCTCATAGCTCTTTTCTCAATATCTTCATCAGGAAAATATGGTAAACCGAATTTGAGTACTAAAAAAACATATTTATCTTCTTCCTATGATATGAAAATGCAAGCCTAAATCGATTTTACTTTATCTCCAGAAAGCAAAAAAGAAATTCTAATCAATCAGTAAATATATTAGGGCTATGACTTGAAGATAAAATTTAGAGTAATATAATTTTTAAAACTGTGAAGATTTCTAATATCAAGTATATTTTTAATCAGATTAGGCAACTAAATATCAGATTGGGTTATTGTAAGTGATTTACCTAAGGTCATATAATAATTCAGGACCAGGGTCATGGTTAGAAGGTACCTCTCTGAAATTCTAATCTTGTGCTCTTTCAAGTGAACTACATTGCCTGTCAAATAAAGGAAGCTCATAAAATATTAATGTCACATCTTTGCATAAATCTGGATTTTGCTCTCACAAAAACTCATGGGAAAATCTACAGAGTTAATGTAGTTCTATTCTGTAACAAATCTCTGGTGAGTCTATGGATATGAATCCAGGTGGGCTCAGCAGCCCATTGCTAATCAAAAGGTTTAAAGAAAGAAAGTTACCTGGGATTCCAAGTTCCCTGAACACTATTAAGAAGAGAGACACTTGTTTTCTACTTTCCTATGTAACAGGTCCATCTATAAGATTAGTCAGGAAGAAATGTTTGTCTTAGCCACTGAACCATGTCTCCTGATGTTTCATTTTTTTTAAATATCTGGAGAATAAGGAATTTATATTAGAATAGGAACAAAGCTCAATGGGTTTAAAACAAAAGTATGTTTCTGTGGGGCATCAACCTATAAATTTATTCACATATGAATCAGCCTCCAGTATGCAATGTCCTTCAAATTTTAAGTGAAAAACAGAAAGAATTTGCCCACCTTTGCAGAAAAAAGCACTCTGGGGGAAAGGTTCTGAAATTTATAAATATTATAGGACTAAAACTTTTAAAATTCAGGTATTTGAGAAAATGCGATGGGGGAATATAAAAATATGAATGAATGCAGAGTGACCACTTGTTTGACGAGACTAAAGAATTTATTAAATCTGGACCATGGCAGATTAACTATGCTTCTGCTAAAACTCATGTATGTGAACTTAAATGTGTCATTCAATCTTTCTAGAGCTCCTTAACTCATGTGTAAAATGAAATGTACTGAAAAGTCCTAATAGAATAAATGGTTCTGTCACCTTTAACAGTCTATGATCTCATGACATTAGGTGATATCCTTACTTCAATACAGTGATTTCTAGGTGTACCTATTATCATGCTGAGTTGACTTACTTAAATTTTGTTTGGTTTTTTTTTTCCATTTTTGTTTCATGCTTTTGATTTTTGTCCAATAGGATAAAGAAATTATGTTTCTTTATAAGGAACGTCTTTTTTCATCTTTCATGCTTGTTTTAATGTGATTGGTAGAAAAGTAGGTTTATAGATGAGACTAGAGAGTAGTAACGACAAGATAAAGGAAAAAATAAAAGTGAACAGGTGAATATTGTGAATATTGGAGGAGACAGACTATGTTTTTGGCCATCGTGCTTTAAAGGTTACAGGCTGGAAATTCCTTAATTTTAAGTGACTAGCAGAACTCAAAAACAAATGTAATTATAATGCATTGATTTTATTGTTATTGTTATTAACATGTGCTTACATTAAAGTGCTTAGCCTGTTTTAATCCATTTGATCCTATGCAAAATGTTATATAATAGATAATCCATATTAATATTGTGTCACTGATTATAGTCAGTAGATTAAAACTCTGAGTTGTGCCACTAACACATGAAGACTCACTTTGGGCAGATCAGTTCATATCTCTGGGCATCAGTCCTATTTAAAATAAAGTAAAAGCATAGGAACAAATGTCCTGTAGAGTTCCTTCCAGCCTAATGTATTATGGTTCTGTAATTATATTACAACTCTGTCTAGTAACAACAACAAAACAAAATTCTTTACAACGCAGGAATTCATAAGTCCCCGCCATTTATCTGTTAACAAAGATGAAAAAAGATTGACCCAGATGATTCCTTTCTCATCTTCATAAATGACTTTGTTAAAATAATCCATTTACGTGTTGAAAGTATGGTAGGTAAATACATTAGATGGGGATAGGCTTGCTTTTGATGACTATTTCTATAGCAAATCATATTTTAATCATTTCATAGGTGAGAAATCTATATGTCACTATATTTATCTTTATATATATACATATATTTTCATAATCATAAGTACACATAATTTTGTCATTAATAAACTATATATATAAATATATGTGTGTATTCAATGTATTTATATGTAATACATTGTTAATTGAGACATAAAATAATGAATAAAAATATTCTTCAGTAAAGTGGATGCCATTAACTTTCACCCTACAAAATTCTTGACAATTGTAATTGAATGGTATGACATAAAAGTGATGACATAATATGAAGGAATTTTGCCAGGAATGGATATGAAGTACACAGGATTAGAAGTGTTAGGTTATCTGTGGTCTGTACCAAATAAATATAGAAGAAGGAACACTGGAATCAAGGAAAAAGAACACATACAAAACATCCCGTGAGTTTCCAGTCCTTGCTACAAGTCTTGCAAGGAGTACATTATAACTCTATTATATCTATATATTTATATCTATCTATCTGTAAGTATGTATATATGTGTGTTTATATGTTTGTGTGTATATACACATATATATTTATATATACGTATAATTTATATTTTAATTAAATATCAAAGTTATATAAGTGATAGAATGTTAACAGAGTGAAGTAAAGGCAAGTAAGTAGCAAGGTTTATTCAGTACCAGGAATGGAGTCAAGAAGACTCATCCTCCTGAGTTCAAATGTGGCTTCCGACAACTTCAGGCAACTCACTTGATCTTGCTTGACTCTGTTTCCTCATCTGTAAAATGAACCAGAGAAGGAAATGTCAAATCACTGCAGTATCTTTGCCAAGGAAAGCCCAAATGGGGTCAAAGTAAGTTAGACACAAGTGAAAAAAAAAACAAAAAAAAAACTATTAAACAAAGAATAAAAAAAAAATAATTGGATTGACTTTGAGATAGTATGAATAAAGAATGATATGGAATCAACTACCTTCATCTCTTACCCATTCATAGATTGTTTAAACTACAAATGTGCATCTAGTTCCTTAACTCTTTTCCAGATGCCAAGAAGATGGGGATCTTGCAAAAATTCACAAAACTTCTTAGTGGAAGAACACAGATTAAAACTCATATCACCCAATTCCCATGATAGAGCTTGCTCTAAGTATGCTATTTGCGTGTTGTTTTTGATGACACGACCATAAATTTATAGGTAGATATAATCAATTTAAGCTCTCCATTTCACAAGAGGAAATTGGTGCATTGAGGAGCTAAAAGATTTGCGAAATATGCGTTTGAAATATTCATAATCAACAACAAGCACATCGCACAGATATGAAGAATCAGGTCTGGAATTCAAACCCAGATCCTTTCACTCCAAGTCCAAGCGGCACAATACTGAATTCTTGAGAATAAGCTATGTGTTCATTAAGAGCATTGAACGCATCATCTTTGGTGAAAGAGTATAAAGGGAAAAGATAGACTTTGCAAGTTGCATTTTGCAGTAGACTGCATCTTTGAAACTACACAAATTGAGTATATATAAATCTCACTGCTTAAATGCTGATTAGTTTTAAAAAAAATTAATTAAGTGACAAATCTCATCCTTAAAGTGTCACTTTCAAATATCTCACCAATGAGTACAACGATGCATGATTCATTGAATGATGCACCAACATATATAATGTTCTTTTATCTTCTAAGTATATCTTATCAAAGTATACAAAAACTAGAGATATATATTATGCTCTATAAAGTTTTTTTCCATGCCGAGTCCACAATTCAGACAAAATTAAGGGAGAGTCCTATAAATCAGTAGTTCTTAGCATATTTGTTGTTTGTTTTAAGAAACTCTTTGGTAGGCTGGTCGAAACATATGGATATCATCTAGAAGTAATGTTTAAACATATAAAATAAAATTCCAGGGGTTACAAGTCATGGTGAATTATAGTCATTAAAGTATTTTTATTTTTTATTTTCTTATTTTTTTAATATAAATTTATTTATTTAACTTTTAACATTCATTTTCAAAAAATTTTTGGGTTCCAAATTTTCTCCCCATTTCTCCCCTCCCTCCACCCCAATACACCGAGCATTCTAATTTTCCCTATCACCAATCTGCCCTCTCTTCTATCATCCCTCCTTTCTCTTGTCCCCATCTTCTGTTTTGTCCTGTAGGGGCAGATGACTTTCTATTCCCCATTAACTGTATTTCTTTTTCCTAGTAGCAAGAACAATACTCAACAGTTGTTCCTAAAACTTTGCGTTCCAAATTCTCCCCATCCCTCCCTCCCCATTCATTCCCTTTCGGAAGTCAGGCAATTCAATATAGACCATATCTGTATAGTTTTGCAAATGGCTTCGATAAAAGTCATGTTGTGTAAGACTAACTGTATTTCCCTCCATCCTATCCTGCCCCCAATTGTTTCTATTCTCTCTTTGAACCTGTCCCTGCCCAAGTGTTGACTTCAAATTGCTCCCTTCTCCCATCGCCCTCCCTTTCATCATCCCCCCAACCCTGCTTATCTCCTTCTCCCCCACTTTCCTGTATTGTAATATAGGTTTTCATACCAAAATGAGTGGGCATTTTATTCCTTCCTTTAGTCGAATGCGATGAGGGTAAACTTCATGTTGTTTCCTCAGCTCTCCTCTTTTTCCCTCCACTAAAAAGTATCCTGCTTGCCTCTTGAATGAGAGATGATTTGCCCCATTCCATTTCACCATCTCTCCTCCCACTACATTTCTCTCTCACCGTTTACCTTAATTTCTTTTAAGATATGGTCCCATCCTATTCAATTCACTCTGTGCTCTCTGTCACTGTATGTGCATGCATGTGTATATGTGTGTGTGCATACGTGCACATGTGTGTGTGTGCATGTGCATGTATGTAAGTGTGAGTGTGGTCCCACCAACTACCCAGATACTGAAAAGTTTGAAGAGTTACAAATATTGTTTTTCCATGTAGGAATGTAAACAGTTCACCTTTGGTAAGTCCCTTATGTCTTCTCTTTCCTGTTTACTTTTTCATGCTTCTCATTCTTGCGTTTGAAAGTCAAATTTTATTTTCAGCTCTGGTCTTTTCATCAAGAATGCTTGAAAGTCGTCTGTTTCATTGAAAGACCATATTTTCCCCTGAAGTATTATACTCAATTTTACTGGGTAGGTGATTCTTGGTTTTACTCTCAGTTCCTTTACTTCTGGAATATCCTATTCCACACCCTTCGATCCCTTAATGTAGAAGCTGCTAGATCTTGTGTTATCTTGATTGTATTTCCACAATACTGGACTTGTTTCTTTCTAGCTGCTTGCAATATTTTCTCCTTGACCTGGGAATTCTGGACTTTTGCCTCAATGTTCCTAGGAGTTTCTCTTTTTGGATCTCTTTCAGGTGGTGATTGATGGATTCCTTCAATACTTATTTTGCCTTCTGGTTCTAAAATATCAGGGCAGTTTTCCTTGATAATTTCATGAAAGGTGATGTCTAGGCTCTTTTTTTCATCATGGCTTTCAGGTAGTCCCATAATTTTTAAATTGTCTCTCCTGGATCTATTTTCCAGGTCAATTGTTTTTCCAATGAGATATTTCACATTATCTTCCATTTTTTTATTCTTTTGGTTTTGTTTTGTGATTTCCTTGTTTCTCAGAAAGTCATTAGCCTCCATCTGTTCCATTCTAATTTTGAGAGAACTATTCTCTTCAGTGATCTTTTGAACTTCTTTTTCCATTTGGTTAATTCTGTTTTTGAAAGCATTCTTCTCCTCATTGGCTTTTTAACCTCTTTTGCCAATTGAGTGATCCTATTTTTCAAGGTGTTATTTTCTTCAGCATTTTTTTGGGTCTCCTTAACCAAGGTATTGACCCGTTTTTCATGCTTTTCTTGGATCTCTCTCATTTCTCTTCCCAGTTTTTCCTCCACCTGTCTAACTTGATTTTTGAAATCCTTTTTGAGCTCTTCCATGGCCTGAGCCCACGGAACATCCACCTCGGATGTCTGGGATACAGAGGCCCGACTTCCATGTCTTTCCCTGATGGCAAGCATTGTACTTCTTCATCAGAAATTAAAGGAGGAAGGAACATCTCTTCCTCAAGAAAGCTACAGAGGCTCAGTTCCCTCGGGGGGGTTTATGTGCAGACCTTTGGTAATGGCCCTGAGCTCCTGCCTTCTTGGGGAATCCTGGGCTCCCGCTGCCTCTGCCACTCCCTCTGCTGCTGCCTCCCGAGGGGGCCTGAGTTATGGAGACACCCTGCTCTCCTCTAGGCCAGCCCATATGTCTCCCTCACTGACCTGTAGTGCCTGTGGTTGGAGGGACCTTCATGGCCGCCAGAGATTCTGTTCCTGAAGCCTGCTTCGGTGTGCTCCTCTGGGGCCGCATGGCTGGGGCAGCGCAGGTGTGAGCTCAGCTGTCTGGAGCTTGACGGACCCCTGGGGATGGCTTTCCAGGGCTTTCTGGAACGGAAATCTCTTCCACTGTGTTTCTGCACAGCTTTCACTGCACCAGAATTTGTGGGGAGTTTTTTTTACAGGAAATTAATGGGCTGTGGATTCGGAGATAGCATATGTGAATCTTTCTACTCCACCATCTTGGCTCCTCCCCTAACGTATTTTTATACGTTCACAATTTGCCGATTATGAAGCCCTACTACAGATATAAAATCCTACAGATATTGCAGTTTGAAGGTGATATTGTACTGATTTTTTCACACTAAAATTTATTTCTGATCCCATCGATATGGATATTCCCTATAAAGGTAAATAATTCATCCTCTGGGGCATGTAGGTGGTGCAGGGGATAGACCACCAGTGCAGGACTGAAGAGAACCTGAGTTGACATCTCACCTGAGACCCTTGACACTCACTAGCTGTGTGACTTTGGGCAAGTCACTTTACCCCATTTGCCTCTTCCTGCGTCATCTCCATGTATCTTCATGAATATCTGGTCACTGGATTCAGATGGCTCTGGAGGAGAAGTGAGGCTGGTGACCTGCATAACCTTCCCTCCCTCAAAACAAAGTCAACTGCAAGTCATGCCATTATTTATTTTTCTGATGGTCTTCTTTGGTAGCGAAGGATGAACACATAAATAATTCATCTACTGCTAACTATCTTGTGATTCTTATTCCGCAAAGAGAGGATATCCAACATTCTGGAGATATTCCCTTCTTTCTTTTGACCTCATAAGATTTCCAACTGAGCATAATTGGTGCCTTAACTGATATAGTTCTTGCCAAACTCTTGTCCATATCACTGACTCTCCCTATATATTCCTCTTTGGATTTTCAGTTTGCATTCTTTAGTGGGCATGTAATTCCATGGCTCATGTCTTTATACTGACACTGGATGGATATTGACATTAAAATGTTGTATGTCTTCATGTGTTATGGAGGCTCACATATAAGGTTCATTTTTATCTATATTAATTTTGCCTAATCATCCACTCTATTTTCATCCATGATTAAAGAAATTCCCATTGTGGTGTGCTGGACAAATGGGCAGTTAACCTCTGCTTGAAAACTCCTAAGGTGAGGAGGACTAAACCTTTCAAATTGCCGATTACATCCTTATTCAATTCTAATTGTTAGGATTTGTTTATTTATTTTTCTTGGTATAAATCCTTTTTACAATTTCTGTCCATTCCTCAATATTCTGTCCTCTGACAAAAAGTGGAAAACTCCTCCTCCACATGATAGTGCTTCAAAGTTTGAAAACAGATTTCCTGCCCACCCCCAAGTTTTCTCTTCTCCAGGTGAAATATGTTCACTCCATTCAACTACATCTGATATGACAAGAGTCCTAGGCTCTTCACTAACCCAGGTATACTTCTTTTGATATGTTCCTTTTTCTTAAACTTGGTTGCTCAAAAATGAACAAAATACTTTAGAGGAGGTCCTATATTTTGGGACTATTGTGACCTCACTCTTCCTGGAAGAATATGCCCTTTTAATGGCTTGCAAAATTATATTACATTTTGTTGCTTGTTTGCTCTTTTGGTTTTGCTGCTATATTCTACTACTTACTTTCATTGAGTTGAAATCTACTAATTCCCCCTAATACTTTTTTCAGAAGAACTGACATTTATTTATACACCTTCCATCTTATCCTTGCGCAACCGATCCTTTTCTACCCAAATTTAAGACTTTAGATGAATCCCTACTGAGTTTACTATTACAAAATATTACAATGATCTAGCTAGGAAAGACCCTTTGGGATTCTGACTTTGTCATGCAGTATATTAATTATCACTCTCAGATGCAAGCCATTGGATTTAATGAGTTGAACCTTCTATGTCGTCGTCCAAGGTACTTATCAATCTATATAAATTACTACTGGGTCAAAATAACTTGTACTTACTCTAATGGAGACCATCTGCCATGTTGACATTGAGCCATAAACAACTGTATAATACAGGGAAAAGTCAGGTTATTCTAGTCAGTAAAGAAATAAAAACGATAACCATACAAAAAGCAATGGAAATATTCATGGTATGTTTAACAAGATTATAAGACATAGTAGCCAGCTAGTTTCAAAGAAGGAAGGAAATTTCAAAGAGAAATGTGAATGCCCTCTGGCATCCCCGCCAAAAGTCTACTGGTGAGTAGAGTGAGGGATAATTGATGCCGACTGTATATTCCTTATTATTCATGTAATATCAACAGATATAGAAGTACAGAGGACGGCCCCCAGCATGCTGGATAAAACTCCCATTGTGGAGTACAAGGATATGTGTCATATGACATAGATAAGCATAGATGAGTTATGACAGATATGACTGGATATGTTATGAGTTCAAAATTTTACAATGTAAGAAATATAAAGTAAATATTTGTATAATAATTAAAAGTTTATAAATTCCTTAAAATATCTAATTTTATCATCACAACAATCTTGGGATACAAGTTATTATGTTATCCGCATTTTACAAAATAGGTAACTGAGGCAGACAATTATTTACCCAGGGTCACACAGCTATTAACTGTTTGAGGATTGATTTGAAATAGGTCTTCCTGTCTCCACACCCAATGTTCTATATTATATACCACATATGCATATTATTATTGAGGGCAGGGAATAAGTAATATACATACTTGTATCACCAGTGCTAAGTGCAGTACATTTTGTATATATTAGGTAGAATACATATATGCCAAAATTAATTGTTTCTATTTTTTGTACAATTTTTCCATTAGCACAGTATTTCCTTAAGCTTTGTGATTCTACCTTCCATTTGAACACCTGCAGGAAGTGGTATTACTGATTGGTGGTAGATAATCAGTCTATAAAAACTTTCAGCTGTGGAGCAATAATTAACTGTAAGATACTTGGGCTTACCATAGTGTGGGGCAAAGAAGACAAAACCCAGTCCACATTTTAAATGGTAACTTCATTTTCTGCTTCAGTAGGTTACATTTTATTTCTCTTTAAAGTTGTTTTGTTCTCCTTTAGTGTATTCTTAATGTTGGTTTTAACTTGATTTCACCCCAAGGAAACAAGTACACAGTACGATTTTATCCAAGGACCCTTACCTTACCCTTACCATATATACATATGTCTTGTCTTAGCTATGTCATCACAACAAAGACTCTAATATAATGGAAGGAAAACTAGTGGGTATAAATTCAGGTGTGTATTTGAGTTCAAATTCTTATACTTCTTAAGTGAGTAACTGAGTAAATAGTTTCAGTTTTTTAAGTGACAGTGTTACTATCTATAAAAATAACAGCAATAATAAAATATGCTTTATAAAGTTGTTTAGAAGAAAGTGTTTTTTAATATATTAGGAACCTTTTAAGTCCCTTTTTAAAAGAATTAAATACAAGTAAAATATTTACTTAATAATAAATGGTTCAGGCAAAAAAATCATGGAAAAAGAAATTTGAAAATACATGGACGTCTTAAACTGCATTAATTAAAATCAATTACTGTAAATATAGTGAATAGATAAGTCACTACTGATATTAACCCTCATAGCTTTAATACTGCTTAATAGAGTTACTGCCTGTGATAATTACCATATATGAGATATAAGAAAATATAATTTCTTAAGCGTGTGATATGACTAATCTTATGAGTTTTTACTGATATTTCCTTATTTATTTATTTTGCTTTATACAATTAAGGTAAAACATGTTTGATATCATCTTTCTATTCCGCAAGAACACTTGTTGGAATTACTTTCCCCTTCATCATTAACAGATGCACTTTGTTTTTCATTCTCCTTTATATTCTTTTAATTTATGTCCCCCTAAGTTTATACTGTTCCCCGTGTAAAGCTTAATATAAAGAAAGCTTAATAAAAAGTATATATGCGAGAGAAATGATATAATCAATATAATTTTGTGTCATTATTAGGATAGTATATGAAGCTATCCATCATGCCAAATGCTTAAAGATTCAACCCTAACTGTTCCTCCAGAACCACATCCTTCACTGAGAATCTAAACTGTGGTGAATGCCTAGCCAGAGGTCCAGAAGTTTTGAAGTATGAATTCCATCACTCCCTCAAAGGAGAGTCCAAAGTCTGGATTCTGATAAATGAAGCAAGAATTTCAAATGACTTCACTATTTCTATTTTTGTGTATCAGGGGCAAATGCGAATCAAGTCTCAAGTACCTTTGGCTATTCCATAGATGCCCAAGGTATATATTCACATTTATTTTCATATTCCCATGAAATGGCAATCTCACTATGGTCAGTAATCTCTTTAGTACTGCTGATGCCACAGATCCAGTGATTCTTGTCTGCCACACAAATATTTTTTTTAATTTATTTATTTAACTTTTTTACACTCATTTTCACAAAATTTTGGGTTGCAAATTTTCTATCCATTTGTTCCCTCCCTCCACCCCAATACACCAAGCATTCTAATTTCCCCTCTCACCAATCTGCCCTCTCTTCCATCTTCCCTCCTTTCCCTTGTCCTCATCCTTTTTGTTCTGTAGGGCCAGATTACTTTCTTTGCCCCATTACCTCTATTTCTTATTTCCTAGTAGCAAGAACAATACTCCACAGTTGTTCATAAGACTTTGAGTTCCTACTTCTCCCCATCCCTCCCTCTCCACCTGTTCCCTTTGGGAAGGCAGGCAATTCAATATAGTCCTTATCTATGTAGTTTTGCAAATGACTTCGATAATAGTCGTGTTGTGTAAGACTAACTATATTTTCCTCCATCCTATCCTGCCTCCCATTTCTTCTAGTCTCTCTTTTGATCCTATCCCTCCCCAAGAGTGCTTCCTCCTCCCATTGCCCTCCCTTCCATTATCCCCCCCACCCTGCTTATCCCCTTCTCCCCCACTATCCTGTATTGTAAGATAGGTTTTCAAATCAAAATGATTGTGCATTTTATTCCTTCCTTTAGTTAAATTTGATGAGAGTAAACTTCATATTTTTTTCTCTCACCTCCCTGCTTTTCCTCTTCACTGAAAAGTATTTTACTTGCCTCGTTTATGAGAAATAATTTGCCCCATTCCATTTCTCCTTTTCTCCTCCCAATATCGTTCTCTATCACTGCTTAATTTCATTGTATTAAGATATGATCCCATCCCATTCAATTCAACCTGTGCTCTCTGTCTTTATCTATGAGTGTGCATGCATGCATGTGTGTGTGCATGCATACATGTGTGTGTGCATGCATACATGTGTGTGTGTGTTTATAATCCCACCAACCCCCCAGATACTGAAAAAAGTTCCAAAAGTTACATATATTGTCTTTCCATGTAGGAATGTGAACAGTTCAGCTTTAGTAAGTCCCTTATGCCTTCTCTTTGCGGTTTACCTTTTCATGCTTCTCTTCATTCCTGTGTTTGAAAGTCAAATTTTCTTTTCAACTCTGGTCTTTTCATCAAGAATGTTTGAAAGTCCTCTATTTCATTGAAAGACTATTTTCCCCCTGAAGTATATTACTCAGTTTTGCTGGGTAGGTGATTTTTGGTTTTACTCCTAGTTCCTTTACTTCTGGAATATCATACTCCATGCCCTTCGATCCCTTAATGTAAAAGCTGCTAGACCTTGTATTATCCTGATTGCATTTCCACCATACTGGAATTGTTTCTTTCTAGCTGTTTGCAATGTTGTCTCCTTGACCTGAGAACTCTGAAATTTGGCCACAATGTTCCTAAGAGTTTCTCTTTCTGGATCTCTTTCAGGTGGTGATCAGTGGATTCCTTGAATACTTATTTTCCCCTCTGGCTCCAGAATATCAGGGCAGTTTTCCTAGATAATTTCATGAAAGATGATGTCTAGGCTCTTTTTTTTGATCATGGCTTTCATGTAGTCTCATAATTTTTAAGTTGCCTCTCCTGGATCTACTTTCCAGGTCAGATGTTTTTCCCATGAGATATTTCACATTGTCAATTCTTTTTGTTTTTTTCGTGATTTGGTGGTTTCTCATAAAGTCATTAGCCTCCATCTGTTCCATCCTAATTTTGAAAGGACTATTTTCTTCATTGAGCTTTTGAATCTCCTTTTCCATTTGACTAATTCTGCTTTTCAAAGAGTTCTTCTCCTTATTGACTTTTTGAACCTCTTTTGTCAATTGATTTCGTGTATTTTTCAAGGTGTTATTTTCTTCAGCACTTTTTGGGGTCTCCTTAAGCAAGGTATTGACCTGCTTTTCACGCTTTTCTTGAATGTCTCTCATTTCTCTTCCCAGTTTTTCCTCCACCTCTCTAACTTGGTTTTCAAATCCTTTTTGAGTTCTTCCATGGCCTGAACCCATTGAATATTTATTTTTAATGTTTGGGATACAGAAGCCTTAACTTCTCTGTCTTTTCCTGATGGTAAGCATTGTTCTTCCTCATCAGAAAGGATGGAGGGAGATATCTGTTCACCAAGAAAGTAACCTTCTGTGGTCTCATTTTTTTACCCCTTTTCTGGGCATTTTCCCAACCAGTTACTTGACTTCTGAGATTCCTCTCCACCCCCTCCTTTCCTCAAGATCTGCCCAGCTAGTGCTTTGGGTCTGAGATTCAAATGCTTCTCCCCAGCCTCAGGGCTTTTGGCAGGGGCAGGGCTGCTATTCAGTGTGAGATTAAATTCAGGTGCTCAGGTCGGGACAGGGCCGCCACATGGGGTTCAGTTCCCTCAGGAGGTTCATGTGGATGTCTTCAACAACGGATCTGAGCTCTTGTCTGCTTTGGGAGCCCCTGTCTGCTGCTGCCTCCACTGCTGCCTCCTGAGGTGACCTGAGTTATGGAGACACTCTGCTCTCCTCTCAGTGAGCTGAAAAGACCCTCTCACTGACCTTTGGCACCTGTCGGTGGAGGGACCTACGTGGCTGCTGGCGATTCTGTCCCTGAAGCCTGCTCAGATCTGCTCCCCTCAACTGCTGCATGGCCAAGGCAGGGCTGGGCTCCGCTCTGGGTCCGGTGTGTGACAAACCTTTGTTGTCTGTTTTTCAGGGCTATCTGGAACAGAAATCTCCTCCACTCCATTGATATGTGGCTTCTGCTGCTCCAGAATTTGTTGGGAGTTCTTCTTTATAGGTATTTTATGGGCTGTGGGTTAGGAGCTAGCGTTTATGTATCTTTCTACTCTGCCATCTTGGATCCTCCCCCCACCAATATTTTCTTGTTAGGTGAAAAGTAAAAAGCAAAGACAAACACACAGTGCGAAAATGAGACTCTGCAACAAAATTTACTTTTCATCAAATAAATTGTCAAAGGTGGCAATAATGGTATCGGGAGAAATGAAAATAAAATTTAAGTACAAACTGAGATAAAAACAAGATTGCATTATACTGAAGGGAACCATAGAAAATAAATTTTAATTAAAAATATGTTCAAAATGACAGATCATGTAAATTGTCCAAGGGAAAAACAATACTGAACTGGAATAGGCATTGCAATGGAAATTTAAATAGTGAGAGCTTTCATATTCTTTAATGGTCCCATGTGGTCTTCCTGAGTCACATGGAAGCCTGAATCACATGGAGCCTGTGATGGGAGGAGTTTGCTGGTTGGGTGAAACAGGAAGGGTGGAGCGGGAAGAGACAGAACTAGAGCAGAGCTGAGAGGAAATGTGTCTTGAGAGAAGTCAGATCTAGGAAGGAGGCAGGCTGCTGCCTAGTGTAAGTGAAAGGGCTTGATTGTGATTTTGTTTAAGAGAGCCTGCTTGTGATTTCTTTAGTAGACCTGTTTGTGGGAAGCCTAGCAGAGGGAAGGCTTGGGGATGTTATTGTTCTCTGCATTTTTATCATTTATAGATATTTGTCACTGTGATGGATTTGAATTTCTGTTGTATAATTAAATGTTTTGGTTCTGCCTTCCATATGAAGAATCTGTGGTACTTCACAATTTAGAATAGTTCCAGGATAATCATGGCAACCACAGGTGCTGTGAATATCATATTGGTGCTACAGATGTTGCCAATGATACAATAAGAGTAGGAGGCTTTAATCTTTCTCTATGAGTTAAAAAGTTTTAACAAGACAAACAAAAGGGGAAATATGGTGTTGAATAAATGGTTACAGAATTTAGAGTTAAAATATTTACAGTGGTCTCCGACTGGTGTCACCTACTAAGAAATAAGCATATATTTTAGAAGAAATTAATTATTATTTTAAAAAGACAACTTTTAGAGGACAGAAAAACAGGAAATATAAGAAGTAGAAATAATAAAAATAGCCTTTACAGACCCTAATGAAATAAAAAAGAGCTGTCAAATCAGGAAATACAAAGGAAAGAAAGACTCAAATGAAAACTTGATACAGAAACCTTGGATAAAGGGTGTTTTTTGAGAAAAGAAAACATTCACACCACAAATAAAAGTGGGAAAAATGATGTTAAACATAGCATGTACTTTAAAAATCTGGCATGCAATTATAGTAGTTTTCACCAAAATGTATTTTGTTTCCTATAACATACATAATGAAAATAGAAATTAAGAAATGAATGGAATGTGGATACATGAAATTACATTCAAATGAGTTTATATCGAAAATTAGAGGAAAATTAAATAAATTAGAAATCTGAAAATTCTAAAATTTACAAAACTAATACCTATTTTTGAAAGATTAACAAAATTGCCCCACTGTTACCCAATCCACTAAATATCAAGAGCATTCAACTGAAATTAAGGGAAAAAAAAAACAAAAAGTTTCAGTAAGGAAACAAGAAATAAAAGAATAATCAGATACTGTTCCAATCATTTTGGCGAACAATTTGTATTTATTCCCAAAGAGTTATTAAACTACTTACAATATTTGACGCAGCAATACAATTACTTGTTCTATTTCCAAAAATATTAGGGAAACAGCAAAAAGACCTATATGTTTTAAAATCTTTATAGGGATAACTCTTTTTGTGGCAAAGAACTGGAAATATCAGGGATGCACATCAATTAGGGAATGGCTAAACAAGTTGTGCTGTATAATTGAGATGGAATGCTACTTTGCTATAAGAAATTATGAGCTTAATCATTTTAAGGAAAAAAATAGAAAATCGTTCACAAAATAATGAAGTGATATGGACAGAACCAAGACAACATTGTATACATTAACAACAATATTATTTTAAGAAAAGCTTTCAGTGAATAAATTATTTTGACTTTAGAATTAACAAAATTAATTATAAAGAAAATATGAAGAAAGATATTCTCTACATTCAGAGAGAGAACTGATTAATATGTATAGAATATTTTACCTATAGGTATATGTGTGTGAGGATGTATATACACATACACACACACCTATTTGTGTGTAATGATAACCATCTCTAGGAGCAGGAGGTGGAAGGAAGGAGAAAACAAATTTACATAATAATTTTGTTGAATATTTGAAACATATAGGAAATTGTTCATGGTAAATTTGCATCATATTTGTTGTACTATATTAATGAAATACTTGTTTTATTCCATAAATGAAAAACACAATTTTAAAAATGAGCAATCCGAACCTACTATGCTCTGTCACATACAAACAAAACTGAGTAGACAAAAAAATAGAGGATGAACTACTAGATAGATTGAGAGATAGATAGAAAGCCAAACTAATAAAGAAGTCAAATAATCATTTTTTTAAAAAAAAGTAAAATAGAACTATTTATTAAAGAATGATAAAAAATCATCCATTTGGATAAATTTGAACAATGAACAAAATAATAAATGCACTAGGAAAGAGACTCTGAAATTGAAAAAAGGTCTACCATCATGTGACAAAACAAAATTTTCCTATGCAAGCCAAGAAGGAACACAGCATAGAAAGAAAATTTTAGATCAATATCATTAATGAACATCAATTCAATGATTTTAAAAATAATATTATTTTTAAAGAAAGCAACTGTAATTTTTTTTTTTAAATTCATTCATTGGGATCAAGGTGGGTTTCTTTCAGGGTTGTAAGGAGGGTTCAGACTGTAATGTTAATGTAAGGTTCAGGGTGGGAGGGGAAGAGTTAAAGATTTTCCCTGCACATAAATATGCCTCAGATACCTTATATATTTTGAGGTAAGTCTTTACTTTGGGGCTTATTTTTTTGGAAGTCGGTTAGTGTGACACTCGGGGTAGCCAATAAGGACCCTTCTGGCCTTGAAAACCCAAATGTTGATGCTTCTATCTCTGCTAATGATGTATACATTGTCTATAGTTAGACAGTTGTAAACCCTGTCTGTTGGTCTTTTCATTTGTAATTTCTGTTTGCAATTTCTGTTTGTACTCTTTCTGAAGTTCCGGGTGTTGGCTTTTCCCCATCAACTAAATGAATGATATATGTGCTTGATTAAAGTAGATTGCTGACCCCTCAAAAGCTTCTTTCCTTTTAAAAAAGCAGATATAAAAACCTGTACAGCAGGCCCTCCTGTGTATGCCAAAGTCCTTGCTGATATACCGGATTAGATATAAACTACCATATTTAGTCATATTAATAACTAATACAACTAAACCCACACAATTACCTTTATAAATGCAGAAAAAGATAGTAAAAATAAAACATATTTATGCTAAAAACTTACAAAGTATGGTAATAGAAAGATTCGTTTAAAGATGATTTTTAAAAGTATCTGAATTTTAAAATGAGCATTATCTACAATGGGGAAACAATAGAAGTTTACCCAACAAATATACGAATAAAGAAATTATTGACTGTTATGGGAATGTTAACAATAGCAATAAGATTACAGAAACAGAATATTTTATTGCATAGTTGTAGACAATGCATAGACACATATTTATTATTGTCTGATGATTTGCTTAGGAAATCCTAGGGAATCAGCAAAGGAAATTATTGAAACAACTGATAGCTAAAGTAAAGTTTCAGATTGCCTGAGACACCCACAAAATATCAATTACATATTTGTAGATGAAAAAAAATAAAAGGCAATTATTCAGAAAGAAAAATATATTAAAAACAAATTCCAATGAATAAAATATTTGTCAATCTACAAAAACATATTCAATATTTGTGTACTTAATTGCAAAATGAAACTTTAATATATAAAGAAAAGAATTTTTAAAACTTAACTATGCATTGCTCATGGTTAAGCCCTGCTAATGTAATAATTGAAATGCTATAAAACTTAATTCATAGATTTGATGTTACTTTAATCAAATTAATAATGTTATTTAAATTGTTAGACAAAATTGTAACAAAAGTCATTTGGAGGAGTCTAAAATCTAAACTATCAAGTAAAATAATCTTTTAAAAAGAACGAAAGGATGTCTGCCTGTAGAAATCCCTAACTATATTTAAAACAATAACATTCTTTTTTTCAACATTCACTATTTTATGATTTTAAGTTCCAAATTTTTTTCACCTGCCTTCTCCTCCCCATTCCCCATGATGGCAAGCGAACTAATATAGGTTCCCCATGTGAAATCATGTTAAATACATTTCTACATCAGCCATGTTGTGAAATAAGATTCACAACTAAAGGGAAAAACTGAGAGAGAGAGAGAGACAGAGAGAGAGAGAGAGAGAGAGAGAGAGAGAGAGACAGAGAGAGAGAGACAGAGACAGAGACAGAGAGACAGAGAGACAGAGACAGAGAGAGAGAGACAGAGACAGAGACAGAGACAGAGACGGAGAGACAGAGAGAGAGAGACAGAGACAGAGACAGAGAATAATATGCTTCAATCTGAGTTCAGGCCCCATTGTACTTTTTCTGGATGTGGATAGCACTCTCCATCATGAGTCCTATGGAGTTGTCTTGCTGAGAAGGTTAAATCTATCAAAGCTGATCACATAATATTTCTGTTACTATGTACAATGTTCGTGTTCTGCTCACTTTACTCAGCATTAGTTCATTTAAGTCTTTCCAGGTTTTTTTCTGAAATCCAACTATAAAGCAATAATTTTTAAAAATGGTGATGGTTTAACAAACAGAGAATCAATGGAACAAACTAGACAAGGCAGAATGAGGAAAAAGTGGAATTCAATAACTGAATATTCAATAAACTTCAAAATATGTTAAGCAGGAAAAAACCTCCATTTCTGGAAAAATTTAAAAAAGCAGTCTGGAAAAAAATCTTCTTATAGTATATTATATAATAAATTCTAAATGGATGTATTACCTGAAAATTTAAGACTATAACAATAAAGATTAAAAGAGAAATAGATCACATATTTGTCACAGTCTATTAGTAGGAAATTGATTCCTTAAGCAAACAAAAAGACAGTGGCAATTACAAAAGGTAAAATAGATAATTTTGACTCAATGAAATTATGTTTCTTTTCTAATGAATGTGGAAGAGGAAGATAGATAATAGATGGGAAAATATTAGCATTTCTACTACCTACCTTATTACTCTCTTGTAACAAAACATTTCATAAACCTTAAAATACCATGCATATGTTGGGGAACATTTTTTTTTATAGAACTGTATGGCCTTGTTCTCCTGAAACGCCCATAGACCACAGAAAATCTTTTCTTGTTTCTTGTGGAATAATTGACAAATTTGAGGGAGTTGACTTATGGATGTGTTTAACTCCTTACTGAATTCTCCTGATCGGTTGCTGAGGTGGAAGAATTGATGATGAATAGTACCACACCTGGTAAAAGAAGAGGCAAATAACCCCTTGGATGTATCATCCTGTGTGATAAGATATCCTTTACATGAGGGGGTGGAACACAGTTAATTTCTACCACAACAAATCAGTGGTGGTGCCTACTGCTCACAACATGGATCATGTATTCAACTAGACTAGTACCTATGTGCCTGTCTTGTGTACTTCCTTTATTTAGGCTAGACTTTATAGGGATAAAAGATCTGGAGAGAGGACAGCAGTAATACAATTATGCCTCCTTCCTTTCCCGCACCCAGGAACAAAGCAGGGAGTGAGTATCTAAGCATCAGCAAGACTGATTAGCAGTAAGGGAAGAGTTTTAATCAAGTCTATAGAAGCATCAAGATTGGCTATTTGATTTCAGACAATGACCAATGTAGGTGTAAAATGTGAAATGGCTAATTAGTAGCCTTGCAAAAACTACTTTATGTGGCAGTAGGGATTGACTATAAACTTCCCCTATGACTATACTGGTATTAATAAGGTTAAATACTGAATCCCATTGAATTTTTTGCATATTTACTGAATGATTCTCATTCCTTTCATCACTTTTTCTGTAGGAATAAACTCCTGTCTTTTGCCTGGTCCATACTGGTTTCCTCTTTACATTTCCTGATTCAGGGAACTTTAAAATAAAGCCAAAAGTAAAAAAAAAAAAAAAATCCCTATTCTAAGAAGGGATAATGAATGGTATAATAGTTTACTGCTCCTACTGAGAAATTCAACTTCTCTAGATCTGCATATTCAAAAATCATAGGAACTAGTAAAGAAACAAGAGCAGTCTAGGTACAGTAGCCACTGTGGTATCTACGAAATCCTGCCTCTAGATTCAATGGGAGATAATGTGGGCCTCATGTAATTGTTGAAGATATGACTCCAGTCATAAGTAGATTAATATTTTTTGGAGTTCCAAATATGTTTTGAGTTTCCTATGACTTTTTTTCTTTGTTGAATTTTTCTTTCTTTCTTTCTTTCTTTCTTTCTTTCTTTCTTTCTTTCTTTCTTTCTTTCTTTCTTTCTTTCTTTCTCTCTCTCTCTCTCTCTCTCTCTCTCTCTCTCTCTCTCTCTCTCTCTCTCTCTCTCTCTCTCTCTCTTCCCCCCTTTCTTTCTTTCTCTCCTGCCTTCTTTCTTCCATCCTTCCTTCCTCTCTCCCTGTCTCTATCTCTCAACTGAGACCACATCTTGTTATGGGATGACTTTGAAATCCCATTTGTATGACTCTTCATATGGATTACTTGGAATATTCTGAGGTTTAATATGATTAAGGATCTCAGGGCAATTTGTTTCTGGACCTCCAGTGATGTGTCTTCAGTGGACAGGAAAATCTGGAAAATTTCCAGTCTTTTAGTTAGATCACTTTTTTGCTAGAAATCTGCTTTTATGTTTTTCCTTAAGATAGCCTGACTTCTTATTTGAGAGTAAAGAGGTGCTTCCATTTGTACCAGGTCCCTAATTCTTGCAGGGAAACCTTCACATATCTGGAGAACTAAATTAGTTTTATGAAAACTGGTAAGATCAGATGCTCTGAACTTCTATTGAATTCTGTCATGACTTTATACCGTAACTTTTTTTTTTTTTGTTTCACAGTGGTAAAAGACAAGCTCATTCAATCTCTGTAGCTTCACTGGTACATGCCTTCATGCAATATGTGCCACCATAGTTTTCTGCCTCTCTAGAAAATGTATTTCTCTCCAAATTTGTACTAGTCTTTCATGTTGTCATGGTAATGAATGCGATTTTCTGTTTCCTTTAGCTTCAACTACCTTCTCAATAAGGACATAGAAAAGGAAAAAAAAAAATAGATTCAATCACTTCTGCATATCATATATAGATATGCAGCGCTGCTAGCAGGAGAAAAGCATCTCTTGTGGAATATAATTTGTGCCAATTAGTTCATTGATTGTATAACACATTGTGGATCGGATTTCTTTAAGTCATTAAAACAATTATTCCATTCACTAGGTAGAACTCTAGCATAGCTAAAACAAAATACTTTTGTCCCAAAGGTATCTTTAACAAATATATTCACAGAAGGACAGAAAAAGTTCTTGTAGGCAATTTTGCCACAGGTTTTAGCTCCTAAAATAGAGGATTCAAGTTTGTCCATTTAAAGAAACACTTCTCTAACCATTCCTACCCACACTGACACCTTTCATAGTTACTTTTGGATCTTATCATCTTAAAATACCCTGGTATTTCTCAGGCATTTTCCACTTCCCTTACCATTATATTATTATATGTACATCCCTGAATTAAAGCCCCTTTCTAGTACTCTTCATTTTTCTATGAAAATCACTTAACACAATACATCACTTAACACAATACATGGTAAAGAATAAATGCTCAATAAAATTTTCCCACTCATTTAATATTATAAATTCCCATTGCAATGATGATCTATAACCTTCACCCAGGTTTGAAATGTTATTTTTGTTGTTGGTAATATTTCTACAGTTACATGCCACATCTTCTTAAAAAATACTATAAGCTTTCAAAGTAAAGGGGCCCCAAATTATATTTCTTTTGCACACTATTATATTGTAGATATTGAATAACTCTTTATTCAATAATTTATATTTGCCTAAAATTAAAATATCACTCAATTAGCTTATATCTATATTTGAATTTTGAGCTGTTAAAAATAAATATTATCAATATAAATCCACATAATCCTATCATTTAGAAACTTCTTTTTCTTATGGCTCCATTCATCATCCCTGTGACTTTCCAAACTAAAATATTCTTCTATCCTAAGATTCTAGCATATGTTTTTTTTTTCTTCTTAGAATATATATTACTTCAGGACAGAAGTTAATTTGTATATTTGCATTTTTAGAATCTAGCACAGGGACACACTTATAGCAAAAATGTAATAAATTGCTTTTTCATTTCATTCATTCTCACATGGCTGATATTTAATAATGATTATTGAATGAATGAAATTGGTCATTGGGAAAGAAATTATAAGAGTTATGAAATATGGATTGTTCAATGTATAACAATACTAAGACAGGGATAATTGAAATCTGTCACGAGACTTATGTTTCTTAATGACAGTACACTCTACTTCTGGATTCTATTTTTGTTAGTGTTGTTATAATCAGAATTGAAGCATCTGTAATTAGATACGAAATAATATCAATGAAGTCAAAATAATGGGAACAGAATAAAGCCACTAAGGGTCAAATTTGACAGTAACTTAGAATATTCCTGAGAACTGAAGATAGCTCAGAGTAGTGAATTTTTAGTTAAACTCTTACTTAATAATGTCAAATTTAGAAACCGTTTTTGAATTTTTACCCTAATAAAAAGAAATGAGAAAAAGAAATCTCAGGAGGAAATACTGTTTGATTCTCCACTTCAAACTTTTTTTCTCTGTGTTTGAGATCTATATTGCATAATCTTCCTTTGATCTTTTGTTGAACTGACAAAAGATATGAATTGTTGGTAGGGGAAGCAAGAGATAGCAATACATGACTATGAAGTGGGTAGATTGATTTGATAAGGACTGTTAATTTAATTTTTCAAATATTGTCTTAGTTTTATGTTGTCCTTCATGATGATTATGGGTTTAATTGTGAATGTTAAATACATTTAAATGTACAAATTTTATCATATTTCTTCAGTGGTTTGCTTGATAATTGAGTTCATATTTATAAATGTCAAATGCATTCTAAAGTTTCAACTAGGTTATAGCCATGAATTGTTAGGCATATTTGAAACATTTTTCAAAATTTTGAGGTCGTGATAATAGTCAAAATAAGCATTATTCAAGGAGTATTTATTAAGCATCTAGCATAATCCAGGTTCTGTAATAAATGCTGAAAAATATCTTCATGATAGCTGCCTTTTCTTATTCAAACCAAACTATACCATCTTTGAAGTTAGGGTTGCTATTTTAAGAGTATTTGTATGCACTTCATAATTTAGTACAATGCAATCCATATTGGGGACACTTCACAAATATTTGTCTAATATTACTCTTGAAAAGACAAATCAGTTAGCAAATGGATGTTAGGCTATCCAATATAATGGAATAAATTGTATATAAGGGTGAAAAGAAATACAGAGATAAATGTAATCCTACATAGAGCATGAAAGTGCCAAAGAGACAGAAAATAAATATTATCTATTGGAGAATGGGATGAGAGAGACAGAGACAGAAGGAGGAGGAAGAGAAGGAAGAAGAGGAGAGAAAGAGGCAGGGTAACAGGGAAGGGGAGAGGGAGTGGTCAATAAGTTTAAGTAATTGTAGAGCAGATAGGGTGCTAGGTTTAGAGTAAGGAAGTCATGCGTAAATCCTGCTTATAAACTAACTTTGACCTCAGTTTCTTCATCTATAAAATGAAGGAGCTGGACTCAACAAATTTTAAGTACTTTTTTCAAGTCCAGATATATGATCTGATGATATCTTGGTCATGAAAATTATTAAATTCCAATGGGCGGATTTAAAAACAGGTTTTCCTGACTCTAAGTTCAATCAGTGCCTTATTTACCAGTAACACTAAACCAAGTGGAACATTGCAAATTAGACTATTAAAAAGGAATGGACAGACTTTGTGACAAATTTCCAATAAAGGTTAAATCTTGCATGGATGATGAGCAGTATCTACTACTATGGCTTTTTTCCCTCGTGCTTGCTTTTATTGTTTTATTTTATTTTATACTTAAAGGCTAGTGCACAAATGTAGAATAGAGAAAAGAAACAAAAAGCATAAATTTAAATACAAAGTAAGAAAGACCTGTGCATAGCAGAACATGAGAGGATTCAAAATATGCAACAATAAATTTTCACTTCAAGAAAACCTGTATGATAAATATAGACGTGGTCTTGAGAATTGTCCATCCTTGCTTCCTTGTGAGTTTTTTTTTTTATTCTCTACTGGATTCTTTCTTACATTGTTCTTTTCTTTCCCCTCACAGCCAGAAGGGTAATATAAAGTTTAAATATTTCTCTATAGCTATAGATACATACATACACATATATACATGTATAGAGACATATACTTTCCCAAATATAGTCTACACCTGATCTTTGTTCTGATGTTTGTGGATATGTCTTGTTTCCTACCATTCCTGCCTCCTCTACCTTACTTCAACCCACTGTCTTTCACTCCTAATACTTGCCTAACTCCCCCTCCAAGAATCCCTCATCTATCCTCTCATTACTGTAAAACTAAACACTCTTCTACACCCCCTTTCACCTATTTCTTCCCATCAAAATATCCCTCCCTTGTCCTGTCCCCTCCCCATGACCCTACCATTTTATTTCTTCTGAATTTAGAAGACATATATACTCTTCTAAATATATATGATCGTTCCCTCTTAAACCCAAAATAGTTTACCACAACTACTTCTCCTCCTCCCCCACCTAATTCCTCTCTCTATTCTTCCTCTTGCAACACATTAGTATAAAATGATTCCTTTTTATAGTTGTTTCTAAATGGATTTTTTAAACAAAATTTAAAAGTCTGAGACTTTATGAAATGTTCTAATTTTTTCGTTCAGGACGATGATTAGTTTTTGGTATGATATTTTTGGTTGGAGGCCCAGTTCTTTTCCTCTTCCATATAATATGTTCCACCACCTGATTCTATAAGGTCCGTGCTCCTAGGTCTTGTGTGATTTTAATTGTAGCCTCATCATACTTGAATTCATTTGATCTTGATGCTTTTAATATTTTGTCCTTGAGCTGGGAGTTTCACAATTTGACAATGATATTCCTATGAGTTTTCCACACAGGATTTCTTTGAAGGGATGATTAACGGATATTTTTTTTTTTCTATTTATACTAGTGCCCCACCTCTCCCAATATTCTAATGCTTCAGGACAATGTTCTTCAACTATTTCTTGTATTTCTGTATCAACACTTTTTTTTAAAATCATCACTTTCAGTTAGTCGGATTAGTTTTGCTTTCTCTTCTTAATCTATTCTGCAAAGCTGTGTTTTTTTATAAGATGTTTCATTTTCTCTTCTATTTTTCATTATTCATATTTATTTGTTTATTGATTGATCTCTTATAATTTCACTGACTTCAGTTTACCGACATTAATTTTCAAGGTGTAACTTTCTTCCTTAACATTCTGGATCAGCTTTTCTATTTTGTTGACTTTCATAACCTTCTTGTTGTTTTTGGATTTTTTTTTTAGTTTTTCCTCCATCTCTATCATTGGGATTTTAAAAATATTTTTTAAAGATCTTCCATAAATTCTTTTTGGGCAGATGGCATTTGAGCTTATTCTTTGGGGTTTCGATACTTTAGCATCCTCCCCTGGAGATGAACCCCATCATCTCTATTCCCATAGTAGTTTTTGTGGTTGGATTATTTCTCCTTTGCCTGTGCACTTTTTTAAGTTTTAAATTTATTTTTTTATTTTCAGTTTTCAATACTCATTTTCACAAGATCTTGAGTTTCAAATTTTCTCCCCATTTGCCCTTCTCCAATACTCTGAGATGGCATGCATTCTGAATGCTCCTTTCCCCAGTCTGTCCTCCCTTTTATCATTCCTCTCTCATATCCCCTTCCCTGTTACTTTCTAAAAGGGCAAGATATATTTCTTGCCCATTAGATAGATACTCCATTACTTGTGTATCTTATTTCCCAGTTGCATTTAAAAACAATTTCAGCATTTGTTTTTAAATCTTTGAAACTTTAAAATTCTCTCTCCCTTCTTCCCTCCATGCCCACATCCATTAAGAAGACAAACAATTCAATACAAAGTATACATATGTAGTTTTGCACAATACCACAATAACAGTAATGTTGTCAAAGATTAACTATGTTTCCCTTCATCCTGTCCCACTCCCAATTATTCTGTTTTTTTCATTGACCTTGCCCCTTTTCTAAAGTGTTTACTTCTGACTACCCACTCGGCCCAATCTGTCCTCCCTTCTATCATTCCTTCTCTTATGTTCTCTTATGTTCTTCCCCCTATTTTCCTCTAGAAGAAGATAGATATTCATACCAAATTGAATGTGTATGTTATTGTCTCCTTAAACTAAATCTGATGAGAGTAAGGATCACTCATCCCTTATCCCCTTTTCCCTTTACCACTCCATTGCAAAACCTTTTTTTGCCTCTTTTATGTGAAGTAATTTACTCCATTTTATTTCTCCCTTTCTCTTTCTCCCAATATATTTATCTCTTACTCCTTAATTTTATTTTTAGATATCATTCCTTCATAATTTTTAACTCTCTCTCTCTCTCTCTCTCTCTCTCTCTCTCTCTCTCTCTCTCTCTCTCTCTCTCTCTCTCTCTCTCTCTCTCTCTCTCTCTCTCTCTCTCTCTCCCTCTCCCCTCCAAGAGCAATTCTAATACTGACAAAAGTGAACTAATAATTCTCTTATAATTTCTATTTCCTGTTTACTTGTTCCTGCTTGTCTTGATTCTTTTCTTTGAAATCCAAGTTCTCTATTAAGAAATTTCATGAAGAATTCTTGAAAGTCCTCCATTTCATGGCATATCCATTTTGCCCCTGAAAGACTAAACTCAGTTTTGCTGGGTAGTTAATTCATGCTTTTAATCTTAGCTCCTTTGGCTGATGGAATATCATACTCCGAGCCTGTCAGTTCCTTAATATAGAAGCTGCTGTATCTTATGTTATCCTGATTGTATTTCCACAGTACTTCAATTGCTTCTTTCTGGCTGCTTTCAATATTTTCAATATTAACCTGGCAACTCTGGAATTTGACTACACTATTCCCAGGAGGTTTCCTTTTTGGATTTCTTTCCAGAGGTGATCAGTGGATTCTTTTCAATTATTTTTCCCCTCTAGTTCTAGAATAACAAGGCATTTTTCCTTGATAATTTCTTGAAAGATGATGTCTAGTTCTCTTTATGATCATAACTTTAGGTAGTTCAATAATTTTTAAACTATCTCTATTGGAAGTATTTCCCAGGTCAGTAATTTTTCCAATGAGATATTTTGCATTGGCTTCTACTTTTTTTTCTTTCTTTTGACTCTGTTTTATAATCTTGTGATTTCTCATAAACTCATTAGCTTCCATTTGCTCCATTCTAATTCTGAAGGGCTCATCTTCTTCACCGAATTTTTGGACCTCTTTTTCCATTTGGCAAATTGTCTTTTTTAAGGCATTTTTCTCCTAATAGATATTGTGGACTTTTTTTGCATTTGGACTAGTCTATTTTTAAGGTATTATTTTCTTCCATATTTTGGGGAGGTCTCTCTTTCATGATTTTCTTGCATCACCTCATTTCTCTTCTTAATTTTTCATCTCCTTCTCTTACATGATTTTCACAATTCTTCTCGGTCTCCTCTATGACCTGCCACCAGTTCACATTCCTCTTGGGGGCTTTTGATGTAGGAGCTTTGGCTCTGTTTTCCTCCTCATTGTATGTCCCGATCTTCCGCGTCACCAAAGTATGATTCTATAGTCTTAGTTCTTTTATGATGTTTACTCATCCTCCCAGTCCAGCATTATACTTTCTAACTCTTTGTCAAAATTGTACTCTACTTCTGGTAGGGGTAGGTATGGATTTAGATATACTGTCCCAGGCTTCAGGGATTTTGTATCAACTGCTTGATTCCACAGGATCTGTGGGTCCAGTCCTCCTGGAAGCAGCCTCTGCTTCTGCTACTGACCACTGTCACCACTCCCATTGACCTGGGATGTGGCCAGACCTGGTCAGACCTTGAGCTCCTCTTTCACCTAGTCCCCACAGAGATTTCTGACTGACATTTTTGGCCCTTGTGGATTGAGTAAATCTGGAAAATGCCAAAACTGCCAATGATTCAGTCTGCTGAGGTCTGCTCTAGCCCATCTGTGCTGGTGCAGCCCATGATGAATTGTGCTCTGTTCCCTGCCTGTTGTGAAAGACCCTTCCTGTAGACTTTCCTGGTTGTCTTGGGTTGGGGATTAGTTTCATTCTGTCATTTTGTGGGTTCTATAGTTTCAGAATTTGTTTCAACCAATTTTTACAGGTAATTGGAGGGCAGTGGGGGAGAACTCAAGGAAGTCCCTGCTTTTACTCCACCATTTTCAGCCTGTGCATATTTTGTGATAATAGCTTAACTTTTGTAATCATCTCTGGCCCTGGGGTATGGGAAATGGTGCCTCTTGTCCCAGATTTTCGGTTCTCTCCCCTAACCTGGAACCAAAGTCAAACCTCCAGGGTCCTGTATCTGCCGACAGCCAAGGGCTTTCTTCCCCATTGTTTCTGCACTCACAAGTCATGTACTGGTTCTTTCTCAACCCTGCAGCTCTTCTCGGCACAGCTGGGTCTGGTATTCCTTGTCATCAAAGGCTCGCTCAATCTTCCTGGGCTCAAATGCCCATCTCCCCTCACTATTACAGTTAAAATTCCTATAGCTGGGCCCAATGCAGCCTCTCAATGCAACTAACCCCAGGAGTTACTGCTTGTTTTTTAAGCAGTTTGTTGCTTATTGTTAAAATGGATCCTAGCCTCTTTTGCTGAAACCATTTACTCTTTACAGAAATCAAACATTGTCTTGGGATTCTACGTTTGATATTCTCAAATTGTCCCAGGCAACCCCTGGTTGTGACCTTATTCTTATATCTTTTTACACACACTTTCTTTGCACTACAGTGCTATTTGATCACTTTTGTGGGGGAAAATCTTGAGAGATTGAAATTTTCTGACCTACTCCACCATCTTCACAGAATCCCTTCTCTAATAGAGATTCTTAAGAATTACAAGCATCATGTTCCCATTTAGTAAACATTTTAACCTTATGGAATGCCATTTTTTATCTTTCCTATTAACCAATTTATTATCCTGTTCACCTTTTCCATCATGTATCTGAATGCCAGATCTTCTGTTCTACTCTTGCCTTTTCATCAGGAAAACTTGAAAGTCTCCTATTTCATTGAATATCCATCTTTCTCCCAGAGAAATTATGCTCCATTATTCTAGGTAAATGATGCTTGCTTATAAGCTAAGCTCCTTTTACTCCCAGAATATCATATTCCACAAACTCTGATGGCTTAATGTCAAAACTGCTGTATCCTGTGTAGTCCTGACTGTGAGCCCCTGACACTGAAATTGTTTCTTTCTCTCTGCAGTCAGTATTTTCTCTTCGAAGCAATAGTTCAGAAATTTGCCTACAATATGTCTTGGAATTTTGATGATTTCTGTTAAATCTTCCCCACTAGACCCCTATCTAATTCTAAGATATCAGAGAGGTTTCCCTTGATAATTTCTTGAAAGATGCTATTCAGGCACTTTGTAAAAAATCATTACCTTCATGGAATCCATCAATTCTTAAATAATGTCTCCTGGACCGTTTTACAGGTGAGTTGTTCTTCTAATGAGATATTTCACATTTTCTTGCTGTGATTTTGTTTGATTGTTTTTTGATGTCTCATAGAGTCATTTCTGTGCACTTGCTCATTGTTAATTATTAAGGAAACATTTTCTTCACTTAGTTTTTATAACTCTTTTTTTTCTATTTGGCCAAATTTATATTTTTTAATTTTTTAAATTTTTATTATTAATTTATATGTTTCAGTTTTCTACAATCCCTTCCACAAGTCTTAGATGTTTTTTCTCTCCTCCCTGGGACAGCATGCAATATTATTTGGGTTCTACACATACATTCTTATTAAATACCCTTTCACATTAGTCAAGTTGCAAAGAAGAATTAAAATGAATGGGAGAAATCATGAGAAGACTCAAACAAAATGAAAATATTCTGCTTCATTTTGTGTTCCAATTCTGTAGTTCTTTCTCTGGATCTGGATGGCATTTTGCCTCAAGAGTCCTTTGGAAATGTTTTAGGTCATTGCATTGCTGTGAAGAAGGGTTGACCACTAAAAAAAAAAAATCCTTGCACACTGTGTTTTTTTTACAGTGCACAATGTCTTCCTTTCACTCTGCCTAAGTTAATAGCAGTCCTTCCAGGCCTCTCCGAAGTCTTCAATTCTTATACCACAGTAGTATTCTATTACCTTCATATACCACAACTTGTTCAGTCATTCCCCAATTGATGATCATCCCCTTGATTTCTAGTTCTTGCCCATCACAAAGAGAGCTGCTATAAATATTTTGTACATGTGGGACCATTTTCCATTTTGATGATTTCTTTGTGATACATTCCTAGAAATGATACTGCTGAGTCAAAAGATATGCACATTTTTGTAGCCCTTTGAGCATATTGAAAATTGATGTCTAGAATTTTTGGATTAGCTTATAGCTCCAGAAAGAATGAATTAGCGTTCTGACTTTCCACATCTTCTCCAACATTTATCATCTTCCTTTTTTGTCATGTTAGCCAATCTGAGAGGTATGATGTGGTACCTCAGATTTGTTTTCATTTGTGCTTCTCTCATCAATAGTGTTTTAGAGAATTTTTCATATGACTAGAAATAACTTTAATTTCTTCCTCTGAAAATCACTTGTTCATATTTTTCGAACATTTATCAATTAGGAAATGCCTTGTATTCTTGTACATTTAACTCAGTCCTCCATATATTTCATAAATAAGGCCTATCTCACAGATGCTAGTTGCAAAAAAATCTTTCCAAGTTTTCTGCTTCCTCCTAACCTTGGTTGCATTCAGTATGTTTGTTCAAAACATAACAATTTAGTGTAATCAAAATTATCCATTTTGCATTTCATAAGGTTCTATATCCTTTGTTTGGTCACAAATTTCTCCATTTTCCATAAATCTGAAAGATACACTATCACTTGCTCCCCTAATTTGTTTATTGCATCAGTATTTATTCCTAGATCATGTATCTATTAGAACTTTATTCTTGGATATGGTGTAAGGCATTCATTGGTTGCTGCCCAATTTTCACCACACTGTTATTCAGTTTTCTCAGCAGTTTTTGTAAAACAGTGAGTTCTTATCGCAAAAGCTGCAGCTTGGGTTTATCAAGCAGTAAATTGCAATATTCATCGATTACTTTGCCTTCAGTACCTACCCTTTCCCAAGAGTCTATTCCTCTATTGCTTAGTCAGTACCCAGTGGTTTTGATGATTGCTGCTTTATAATACAATTTGAAATCTGGTAGAGCTTGGTCAACTTCCCTCACATTTCTTTTCATTAATTCCCTTGATATTCTGGACATTTTGTTCTTCCAGATGAATTTTGACATTATTTTTTCTAGCTATAGAAAAAAGTTTTCTGGTAGTTTGGTATGGCACTGAATAAGTAAATTAATTTTGGTAGAATTGTCATTTTTTATTATATTAGCTCAACCTACTCATGAGCAACTAATGTTTTTCCACTTATTTAGATCTGACTTTATTATACAAAAAGTGTTTTATAATTGTATTAAAAAAAATTCCTCGGTTTTTGACAGGTAGATTCCTAGATATTTCATGGTATATACAGAGCTTTAAATTGAATTTCTCTTTCTATACCTTGCTATCGGGCTTTATTAGTAATATATAGAAATGTGGATGATGTATGTGGGTTTATTCTGTAACCTGAAACTTTGCCAAAGCTGTTTATTATTTCAAGTAGGTTTTTACGTGATTCTCTGGGATTCTTTAAATATACCATCATATCATCTGCAAAGAGTGATTACTTAGTTTCTCCTTTGCCTATTTGCCTATTCTTTTTCTTCTCTTATTGTTAAAGCTAACATTTCTTGGACCTAACTGAATAACAGTGGTGATAATGAACATCCTTGTTTCACCCCAATCTTATTGGAAATGCATGCAACTTATCAGTATTACATATAATGTTATGCTCTCCAATATTTTCAAAAAAAATATTTTGTTGAAAGCTTTTTCTACATCCATTGAGAAAATCGTATGTTTTCTGTTAGTTTTGTTATTGCTATGATCAATATTGTTGATCATTTTTCTAATATTGAGCCAGCCCTGCATTCCTGGTGTAAATCCTACCTGAGTAAAATTGATTATTCTCATGACAATTTGCTGTATTCGTTTTACTAATATCTTACTTAATTTTTTACATCAACATTCATTATAGAAGTTGGTCTATAATTTTCTTTGTATGTTTTGGCTCTTCCTTGTTTAGGTATTAGAACTATTTTTTTTTTATCGTAAAAAGAATCTGTTAGGGCTTCCTCTTCACAGATCTTCCAAAATATTAAATGTTTGATTGAATTCACTTGCAAATCTGCCTGGCCCTAGAAAATTTTTCCTAGGGATTTCATTGATGTCTTGTTCAATTTCTTTTGCTGGGATGGGTTTAAGTATTCAGTTTCCTGTCTTGTTAATCTGGGCAATTTATATATTTTTAAAAACTCATCCATCTCACTTTGATTGTCAAATTCATGGGCATATAGTTGGGCAGGGTGATTTCTAATTATTGTTTTAATTTCCTCCTGACTGGTGAGCAGTTCAACCTTTTCATTTTAATAATGGTAATTTAGTTTTCTTCTTTCTTTTTTTAAGTCAAATTGACCAAAGTATTATCAATTTTATTGGGTTTTTTTAAAGAACCAAGTCTTAGTTTTATTTATTAGTTTAACAGTTTCTTTCCTTTCAAATTTATTAATCTCTACTTTGGTTTTCAATATTTTTAATTTAACATTTGTTTTGGGATTTTCAATTTGTTTTTTTTTCTAGCTTTTTCAACTACATACCAGTTTCATTGATCTCCTTGTTCTCTATTTTATTCTTGTAGACATGCAATGACATAATTGTTCCCCTAAGAACTCTTTTGACAGCATCCCATAAGTTTTGGTGATTGTCTCATTGTCATTCTCTTGAATGAATTTATTGATTGTTTCTATGATTTCTTCTTTAGCCTAATCATTCTTTAGGATTATTTTATTTAGTTTCCAATTAATTCTTGTTTTGTCTTTCTATGACCATTTATTACACGTACTTTTATTGCATTATGCTCTGAGTGGGAGGCATTAACTATCTCTGCCTTTCTGCACTGGAATTTTGATATTTTTATGGCATGGTACATGGTGAGTTATTGAATATGTGCCAAGTACCACTGGGAAAAAGGAATATTCATTCAATTTTCTCCAGAGAGCTGTCATATCTACTTTATCTAGAGTTCTATTCACCTCCTACACTTCTTTCCTGTTTATTTTGAAGTTAGATTTATCAAGTTCAGAGAGGAGGAGTTTGAGATCCCCCACTAGTATATTTTTTGGTACAATAGTCTCGTTTTAGTCAATCTGAGAGGTAGGAATTATTTCATCATTGTGGACTTTAAAAGCAATCAGCTTAGATGTTGTGTAGTAATATTAACCTGAATCTGTGCTTGCAGGCTAGCTTTGCATAGTGATTGGTTTTGGTATTAGATAACATATAGGGTAATAAGGCAAGGAACACATAAAATGTTTTTTTGTTTCACTCAAGCATTAGTACATTTACAAAATATTTTCCTCCAATGCTTATATTCACAAGCAATACAAAAATTTACACTTAGATCTGAGCATGCTAATAATATTATAGTAATAATTAAACCACCTCTTTAAAACATCTGAATCCTTCTTTGCAAGAATAGCATATTGGACAAGCTGAAAGTTCAATGAACACTTCATGTCCCACCCCTCATTCCCAGTTCCTGCAACTTTTGATTCTATGTCACATTGAAGACGAAACCCACTGTAGGCTATTCACAGTTAGCCCCTGAGATTATTAACTGTGACTTCTATTGACCCTGAGATGTACAGGATATTTTTCCAGCATGCAGAAGTGCTCCATGATGTTATAGGGAAAAAAAAGTTCCCTTAGGAAGAGGCACAACTGTCCCATTTCAGCTCTGTAACTCAAGTATAAAGAGGTGACAGTAAGATTACAGTCCCCCCCTGGCGAGAGGGCAGAAATATTTTTTTTCCAATTTATTTCCTTTTTTTGTTTGTTTGTTTTCAAAATTCATTTCCACAAGATTTTGGGTTTCAAATTTTCTCCCCATCTTTCCCCTTACCCAATCCCAAAACACTGTGCATTCTGATAACCGCTTTCCTCAATATACCCTCCCTTTGATCATACCACTCCCCTTATCCTCATCTTCTCTGTTTTCAAGTAGGGTAGTAGAGATTTCTTCACCCCATTATCTGTATTTCTTATTGCACAGTTGCGTGCAAAAACAGTTCTCAACATTCGTTCCTAAAACTTTAAGTTCCAACTTCTCTCCCTTCCTCCTTCCCCACCTGAGAAAGCAAGCAATTCAATATAGGCTATATATGTGTAGTTTTGCTAAAGATTTTCATAATAGTCATGATGTGAAAGACTAAATATATTTCTCTCCACCCTATCCTGCCCCTCCAATAATTACATTTCCTCTTTTGACCTTATTCTTCCCCAAAAGTGTTTACTTTTAATAACCCACCCCCTCTCATTTGCTCCTCCTTCTATCATTCTCCCACACCACCCTTATCACATTCTCCCACACTTTTCTGTCGTCCAAAATATAGTTTCCTACCAAATTGAGTGTGCATGTTGTTATTCTCTCCTTAAGCCAAATGAGATGAGAGTAAGCTTCACTTTTTCCTTCTCACTAGCTCCTTTTCCCATCCTTTGAAAAAACTTTTTACGAGAGATAATTTACCCCATTCGATTTCTCCCTTTCTCCTCCCAAATTATTCCTTTCTCATCCCTTAATTTTTTTCACATATCATTCTTTCTTATTCAACTAACCCTGTGCCTTCTGACTCTGTGTGTGTGTGTGTGTGTGTGTGTGTGTGTGTGTGTAATACCTCCAACTACCCAAATACTGATAAAAGTTTCAAGAGTTATAAGTATCATCTTTCCATGTAGGAATGTAACCAGTTCATCTTTAGTAAGTCCTTTATGATTTCTCTTTCCTGTTTACCTTTTCAACCTTGGATTCTTGTGTTTGAAAGTCAAATTTTCTATTCAGTTCTCCTCTTCACATCATGAATGGTTGGGGGGGAGGAGTCAAGATGGTGGAGTAGAAAGACTCACATATGCTAGCTCCAAAACTGCAGCCCATAAATTTCCTTTAAAAAGAACTCCCCACAAATTCTGGAGCAGTAGAAGCCATGAATCAATGAAGTGGAGGAGGTTTTGGTTCCAAAGAGCCCTGAAAAATGGTCACCAAAGGTCCGTTGAACACCAGACAGTGGAGCGCAACCCCCCTCCCAGGCCACGTGGCTTCGAGAGGAGCAGATCTGAGGAGACATCAGGGATGGATCCTCTGGTGGCCACAAAGGTCCCTCCACCCACAGGCACTACAGGTCAGTGAGAGAGACTTGTGGGCTGGCCAAGAGGGGAGTGGGGTGTCTTCACAAATCAGACCCCCTCGGGAGGCAGGAGCAAAATCAGCAGCAGAAGCAGTGGTGGCCAGGGGTTCCCGGAGCAGAAGGACCTCAGATCAATTAGTGAAAGTCTCCACATAAATCCCCTGAGGGAACTGAGCCTAGGAGGCGGCCCTGTCCCCACCTGAGATACTCAATTTAATCTTACCCTGAATAGTAGCCCCGCCCACCGCTGAAAGCCCTGAAGCTGGGGAGAAGCATTTGAATCTCAGATCCCAAGCACTAGCTGGGCTGATCTAGACGGGGGTGGAGAGGAATCTCAGAAGTCAAGTAACTGGCTGGGAAAATGCCTAGAAAAGGGAAGAAAAATAAGACCATAGAAAGTTTCTTTCTTGAGGAACCGGTGTTTCCTCCTTTCCTTTCGGATGAGGACGAACAATGCTTACCATCAGGGAAAGACATAGGAGTCAAGGCCTCTGTATCACAAACATACAAAATAGATATCCAATGGGCTCAGGCCACGGAAGAGTTCAAAAGGGATTTTGAAAATCAAATTAGACAGGTGGAGGAAAAACTGGGAAGAGACATGAGAGAGATCCAAGAAAAGTGTGAAAAACGGGTCAATACCTTGCTAAAGGAGACCCAAAAAATGCTGAAGAAAATAACACCGTGAAAAATAGGTTAACTCAACTGGCAAAAGAGGTTCAAAAAGACAATGAGGAGAAGAATGCTTTCAAAAGCAAAATTAGCCAAATGGAAAAAGAGGTTCAAAGGCTCATTGAATAAAATAATTCTCTCAAAATTAGAAGGGAACAGATGGAGGCTAATGACTTTATGAGAAACCAAGAAATCACAAAACAAAACCAAAAGAATGAAAAAAATGGAAGAGAATGTCAAATATCTAATTGGAAAAACAACTGACCTGAAAAATAGATCCAGGAGATACAATTTAAAAATTATGGGACTACCTGAAAGTCATGATCCAAAACAGAGCTTAGACATCATCTTTCAGGAAATTATCAAGGAAAACTGCCCTGAGGTTCTAGAACCAGAGGGCAAAATAAGTATTGAAGGAGTCCATTGATCACCGCCTGAAAGAGATTCAAAAATAGAAACTCCTAGGAACATTGTGGTCAAATTACAGAATTCCCAGGTCAAGGGGAAAATATTGCAAGCAGCTAGAAAGAAACAATTCCAGTATTGTGGAAATACAATCAGGATAACATAAGATCTAGCAACTTCTACATTAAGTGATCGAAGGGTGTGGAATAGGATATTCCAGAAGTCAAAAAAACTAGGACTAAAACCAAGAATCAGCTACCCAGAAAAACTGAGTATAATACTTCAGGGGAAAATATGGTCTTTCAATGAAATAGAGGATTTCCAAGCATTCTTGATGAAAAGACCAGAGCTGAAAAGAAAATTCGACTTTTAAACACAAGAATCACAAGAAACATGAAAATAAAAACAGAAAAGAGAAGTCATAAAGGATTTACTAAAGTTGAAATGTTTACATTCCTACCTGGAAAGGCAATATTTATAACTCGAAACTTTTCAGTATGTTGGTAGTTGGTGGAACTACACAGACACATACACACACACACACACACGTACATGTGTGCGTGCACACACACATTCACACATGCATGCACACACAGAGACAGAGAGCACAGAGTGAATTGAATAAGATGGGATCATATCTCAAAAGAAATTAAGATAAACGGTGAGAGAGAAATGTAGTGGGAGGAGAGAGGGTGAAATGGAATGGGATAAATTATCTCTCATTCAAGAGGCAAGCAGGACACTTTTTAGTGGAGGGAAGAAGAGGAGAGCTGAGAAAAAACATGAAGTTTACTCCCATCACATTCGACTAAAGGAAGGAATAAAATGCACACTCATTTTGGTATGAAAACCTATTTTACAATACAAGAAAGTGGGAGAGAAGGAGATAAGCAGGGTGGGGGGATGATGGAAGGGAGGGCAATGGGAGGAGGGAGTAATTTGAAGTCAACACTCTTGGGGAGGGACAGGATCAAAAGATAGAATAGAAACAATGGGAGGCAGGATAGGATGGAGGGAAATATAGTTAGTCTTACACAACATGACTATTATCGACGTCATTTGCAAAACTACACAGATATGGCCTACATTGAATTGCCTGCCTTCCCAAAGGGAATGGGTGGGGAGGGAGGGATGGGGAGAAATTGGAACTCAAAGTTTTAGGAATAACCGTCGAGTATTGTTCTTGCTCCTAGGAACCAAGAAATAGAGGCAATGGGGAATAGAAAGTTATCTGGCCCTACAGGAAAAAAGAGAAGATGGGGACAAGAGAAGGGAGGGATGATAGAAGAGAGGACGAATTGGTGATTGGGGAAATTATAATGCTCAGTGTATTGGGGTGGGGGGAAGGGACAAACGGGGAGAAAATTTGGAAGCCAAAATTTTGTGAAAAGCAATGTAAAAAACTAAATAAATAAATTTATATTAAAAAACAACAACAAAAAAATAAAAACAAAGAATGTCTGAAAGTCCTCTATTTCATTGAATGATCTTTTTTTTTTCCTTGAGGTGTTATACTCAGTTTTGCTCGGTAAGTGATTCTTGTTTTTATCCTGGTTCTTTTGACTTCTGTAATATTATATTTCAAGTCGTTTGTTCACTTAATTTAGAAGTTTTCAGATGCTGTGTTTTCCAGATTGTATTTCTCCAGTACTCCAATTGTTTCATTCTGGCTGCTTGCTATATTTTTTCTGTGACCTGTGACCTCTGGAATTTGGCTACAATATTCCTAGAAGTTTCTCTTTTCAGATCTCTTTCAGGAGGTGATCTGTGGATACTTTCATTATTTATTTTTCCCTCTGTTTCTAAAATATCAGCCGCACCAACCAGCACTCCTCCTCAACCCAGGGCCACCACTCATTGCTGAGATCCTGATCACATGTGTAATTCCCCCATTGTCTTTAGGCCAGGGCTCCAACAATGAAAGCTGCTGCTGCCTGAGGCCAGGTCTAGTCATCTGTGTTTCCCTCTCACTCAGGTGAAAGAGTTTTGTCACTGACCTTTCAACCTGACTTTGGTGTTTGTGAATTGAGGTGTCTGGGAACCACAGTTGCTACTGGTGATGCCCTGAAGCCTCTTCCAGGTCCTGTCTCTGCCATGCCCTGTGACCCATCCTGCCTGTGCTCCACTTCAAGCCCGGTACAATAAACCTTTCCTATCAGCCTTACAGGCTGCCTAGGGTTGGAAATCTCTTTCACTATGTCATTTTTTGGCTTCTGCTTCTCTAGAACTTGTTCAGAGTCATTTTTATAGATATTTTATGGCCTTTGGCAGGAGAGTTTCTAGAGTTGCCTCCTTCTACTCTTCCATCTTGACTCTGCTCCCCAGAGTACAGAAATGTTTTCCACTAGTATAGTTTAGGAGTCTAGTTCTTTCTATAACTCCCTTAACTTTTCTAAGAATTTGGATGTTGTACCACTTGGTGCATATATGTTTAGTAATGGTATTGCTCCATTGTCTATGTTGTCTTTTACCAGGATATAGTTTCCTTCCTTGTCTCTTTCGATTTGATCTATTTCTGACTTTGCTTTGTCTGAGATTAGGATTGCTAACCCTGCTCTTTTTTTCCTAACCTCAGATGAAGCATAATATTTTGTGCTCCAACCTTTAACTTTTATCCTATGTATATCCCCTTTTTTCTAACATGTTTCTTCTAAACAACATATTGTGGAATTATGGTTTATAATCCATTCTGCTCTCCATCTCCATTTTACAAGAGAATTCATCCCATTCACATCCACAGATATGATTACCATCTGTTTCTTTCCCTCCATTCTGTTTCCCCCTTTATGCTTTTACTTTTCTCTTCCCCTACACAATAAAGTTTTAATTTTTGACTATCACATCACTCAGTCTTCCCTCCCTGCTATCAGCCTCCCTCCGTTTATTACCCCTTTTCCCTTATTATTTATTTACTCCCTTTTAATCCCTACTTCCTTTCCCCTGCTTTGCTCTCCTACTGCCTATAGGGCAAGTTAGATTTCTACACGTAACTGACTTTGTTTTTCCCTCCTCTAAACAAATCAGATGAAAGTCAATCTCCAAACATGCTAATCTCCTTCCTCTCTTTCCCTGTGCAACAATATGTTTTGTGCTCCTTCCTGTGATGGAATTTACCTTTTTCTGCCTCCTGCTTTTCACATCTCCTGTTACACTCCTTTCACACCCTTCCATCACATTTTTGCTCATCACATCTTTATTTTAAACCCACTCCCTCTAAGTATATCCCTTGTGTATATCGCAATAAATATACAATTCTTAAGAATAACAAGTATCATCTTCCCTTATAGGGATATAAGCAGTTTGCCTACATTGAATAAGTTGTTTTCCCTCTGTTTATCTTTTTATAACTCTCTTGAGACTTGTATTTGCAGATCAAATTTTCTACTGAGTTTTGGCCATTTTATCAGGAAGATCTTGAAATCGCTTATTTCATTAAATTTCCATCTCATTGCCTGAAATATTGTGCTCAATTTTGCTTGATAATTGATCCTTGGTTGTAGCCCAAGCTCCTTTGCCTTACAATATATCATAATACAATACCACCGATCTTTTAACGTAGAAGCTGCAAGGTCCTGTTTGATCCTGACTCCCATTCCTCTATATTTGAATTGTTTCTTCCTGGTTGCCTGCATTATTTTGTTCTTAACTTTGTAGTTCCAAGAATTTGGCAACAATATTCCTTGGTATTTTCAGTTTGACATCTGTTTGAGGAGGTAATCGGGGTATTCTTTGAATGACTATTTTGCCCTCTGGATGTAGGACCTAAGGGCAGTTTTCCTTGAGGATTTCTTGAGAGATATTATCCAGGCTCCTTTTTTTTTTGTGGTTTTCTGGTAGACCAATAATTCTTAAATTTTTCTCTCTTGGTTCTATTTTCCAGGTAAATTGTTTTTCCAACTAGATATTTTGCATTTTCTTCTATTTTTTTCAATCTTCTAAATTCTGTTTGACTAATTCTTGTTGTCTCATAGGGTCATTGGCTTCTACTTGCACAATTCTAATTTTTAATACATTGTTTTCTTCAGTCAACTTTTCCATCTGCTCTTCCATTTACCCTATTGTTCCAGTTAGTTTTTGAATCTCTTTGGATATATGTCCAATTTTCTTTTAAAATTCTTCCTTGAAATCTTTTTTTTCACATTTTAAAAATTGCTGGTCATTTTTTTTTTTTACTTCCCTAATTTGGCTTTTAAAATTGTTTTTGAGCTCTAATAAAAATGCTTTTTGGATTTGAGACCAGTTCATATTCCCTTATGAAGTTTCTGATAGGAATACAGTCTCAATAGTGACCTCTTTGGTATTCTTATTTTATTCCTTGTCCTGATACTAAGATTCTATCATCTTTTCTATTCTGGTTTGCTTCCTGCTCAGAATGATTGTCTTTATCCTGGGTTTTATAGTGAATCTCTGCTTCTATGGCACAGGGGACTCTGTCCCACGGTACTTGTGCTTAGGACTTTAGGTTTTATGTACTGTGACTTCTAGTTCTTTCACCTACGAGCTAGAATGCTGCAGCTTACCTGGTGCTGAGCTGACTGATGTGCCAAAGCAGAATCCAGCAGTTTCCTCAGGAGTTACCCTGGAATTTGTTGTATTTGGTGTGGGAAGGGGTCACAAAAAATCTTCTCTCCTGAGGTAGAGCTCAGATAGGCTCAGTATCTGGTGCACTCTGCGCTATTGTCTTTCTAATTACCCTGGCTGTGCTAAGGCACACCTGGGGTCCTGGTGTTGGTGCTTGCTGGCTCCACACACCTGACACTCATAATTTCCCTTTGCATCACTGAGGTGGGGCTGTCTGGGACAGCTTCATTCCTGCACTGATCCCCTTCAGCCAAAGAAAGAGCAATCCCTTATATGAGATTTTCCTAGCCTCTCTGTCTAACAGACTGATTATCCCTTAGGCTGATCCAACTATTTCAGAATTTTTCCTCAGGAAATATTCTCCAAGGTTTTCAAGGTCAACAAGGGGAGGGGAAGAGCACTTACAGATCATTCTGTCGTCTTTGCTCCTGGAAGTTCAAGTTGTGAATTCTATCTTTTTAAGGAATTATTTTCTTCAGTAAGTTTTTGTGTTTCCTTGTCTAAATAGTTGACTCTTTCTTATTCATTCATTCATTCATTTACTTATTCATTTACCTTTTTACATTCATTTTCACAAAATTTTGGGTTCAAATTTTAGCCCCTTTCATTCCCTCCCCCACCCCAGTACACTGAGCAATCTAATTTTCCCAATCTCCAATCTTCCCTCTCTTCTGTCATCCCTCCCTTCTCTTGTCCCCATCTTCTCTTTTGTCCTGTAGGGCCAGATGACTTTCTATTCCTCATTAACTGTATGTCTTATTTACTAGCAGCAAGAACAATACTAAACAGTTGTTCCTAAAACTTGAGTTTCAAATTCTCCCCATCCCTCCCTCCCCACCCATTCCCTTTGGGAAGGCACACAATTCAATATAGGCCCTATCTGTGTAGTTTTGCAAATGACTTCCATAATAGTAGTGTTGTGTAAGACTAACTGAATTACCCTCCATCCTATCCTGCCCCTCATTATGTTCTGTCTTTTGATCCTGACTCTCCCTGAGTGTTGACTTCAAATTGCTCCCTTCTCCCATTGCCCTCCCTTCCATCGTCCCCCACTTTTCTTATCTCCTTCTTCCCCACTTTCCTGTATGTAAGATAGGTTTTCATACCAAAATGAGTGTGCATATTATTCCTTCCTTTAGTCAAATGTGATGAGGGTAAACTTCTTGTTTTTTTTTTTTTTTTCCTCAGCTCTCCTCTATTTCCCTCCACTAAAAGTCTCCTGCTTGCCTCCTAAATGACATATAATTTACCCCATTCCAATTCACCCTCTTTCCTCCCCCTACCTTTCTCTCTCACCATTTACCTTAATTTCTTTTAAGATATGGTCCCATCCTATTCAATTCACAATGTGCTCTCTGTCTCTGTATGCGTGTGCATGCACGTGTGTACATGTGTGTGTGTGCATGTGCATGTGTGTGTATGTATGTGTGTGTGTGTGTGTGTGTGTGTGTGTGTGGTTCCACCAACTACCCAGATACTGAAAAGTTTTAAGAGTTACAAAAATTGTCTTTCCATGTAGGAATGTAAACAGTTCACCTTTGGTAAGTCCCTTATGACTTCTCTTTGCTGTTTACTTTTTCATGCTTCTTCTCATTCTTGTGTTTGAAAGTCAAATTTTCTTTTCAGCTCTGGTCTTTTCATCAAGAATGCTTGAAAGTCCTCTGTTTCATTGAAAGACAATATTTTCCCCTGAAGTATTATACTCAGTTTTGCTGGGCAGGTGATTCTTGGTTTGAGTCCTAGATCCTTTGACTTCTGGAATATCCTATTCCACACCCTTCGATCCCTTAAAGTAGAAGCTGCTAGATCTTGAGTTACCCTGATTTTATTTCCACAATACTGGAATTGTTTCTTTGTAGCTCCTTGCAAGATTTTCTCCTTGACCTGGGAGTTCTGGAATTTGGCCATAATGTTCCTAGGAGTTTCTCTTTTTGGATCTCTTTCAGGTGGTGATCGATGGATTCCTTCAATACTTATTTTGCCCTCTGGTTGTAGAATCTCAGGGCAGTTTTCCTTGAAAATTTCATGGAAGATGATGTCTAAGCTCTTTTTTTGATCTTGACATTCAGATAGTCTCAAAATTTTTAAATTGTCTCTCCTGGACCTATTTTCCATGTCAGTTGCTTTTCCCATGAGATATATCACATTATCTTCCATTTTTTTCATTCTTTTGGTTTTGTTTGGTGATTTCTTGGTTTCTCAGAAAGTCGTTAGACTCTATCTGTTCCATTCTAATTTTGAGAGAACTATTCTCTTCAGTGAGCTTTTGAACCTCTTTTTCCCTTTGGCTAATTCTGCTTTTGAAAGCATTCTTCTCTTCATTGGCTTTTTGAACCTCTTTTGCCAATTGAGTGATCCTATTTTTCAAGGTGTTATATTCTTCAGCATTTTTTTGGGTCTCCTTTACCAAATTATTGGCCCATTTTTCATACTTTTCTTGCATCTCTCTCATTTCTCTTCCCAGTTTTTCCTCCACCTGTCTAACTTGCTTTTCAAAATCTTTTTTGAGCTCTTCCAAGGCCTGAGCCCACCCAACATCCCCCTGGGATGTCTGTGGTACCGAGGCCCCACCCTCCACGTCTTTCCCTGATGGCAAGAATATTTCTTCGTTGTCAGATCCGAATGGCGGGAACATTTGCACCTGCTCAAAGAAGCTCTCTATAGTCTTATTTTTCTTCCCATTTCTAGGCATTTTCTCAGCCAGTTACTTGACTTCTGAGATTCCTGTCCACCCCTGCCTAGATCCTCCCAGCTAGTGTTTGTGGTCTGAGATTCAAATGGGCTTTCAGCGGCAGGCACGGCTGCTATTCAATGTGAGCTTAAGTTCTGGTGCTCAGGTGGGGGCAGGGCCATCTCCCAGGCTCAGCTCCTTCAGGTGGTTTATGCAGATACTTTCAGTAATGAAGATCCTGCCTGCTTGGGGGAGTTCCGGGCTGCTGCTGCTGCCTCTGCCACAGCCCCGGCCTCTGCCTCTGCTGCTTCCTGCCCCTGCCTCTGCCTCTACCGCTTCCTCGTGAGGGGGCCTGAGCCATGGAGACACCTCGCTCCCCTCTCGTCCAGCCCAGCCGTCTCTCTCACTGACCTGTAGCGTCTGTGGGCGGAGGGACCTTCCCAGACACCAGAGATTCCATCCCTGAAGCCCGGTTGGATCTGCCCCTCTCGCCCGTGTGGCCAGGGCAGGGCAGGGGTGGACTCTGCTTTCTGGAGCACGACGGACCCTGGGGACCACTCTCCAGGGCTCTTTGGAATGGAAATCTCTTCCACTGTGTTTCTGCAGACCCTCCAGTGATCCAGCACTTGTGGGGAGTTCTTCTTACATTAAATCCATGGATTGTGGGCTCAGAGCTAGCATATATGAGTCTTTCTACTCCGCCATCTTGACTCTGCCCCCGACTCTTTTTTTTTTTAAAATAATTCTCTTGCAAAACTTTCCTTTCTTTTCCTAATTTTTCTTCCTTGTCTCTTGATTGATATCTAAGGTTCTTTCTGTACTCTTCCAAGAAGATGTTTGGAACTTGAGGCCAATTTGTATTCCCCTTTGAGGCTTGTAGGTATTTTGACGCTGTTGTCCTCCCCTGAGTTTCTTTTTTGATCTTCCCTGTCACCATAGTGCCTTTCTATGTTCAGGGTTATTTTGGGGTTTTCCTCATTTTTTTAAACTTCAGCTCTCTTCTTGGGGCATATGGGACACTGTTCCAAGCTTTTTTGCACTCAGCACAATTTACATGGTGATTGGCTTTCTGCTCCAGGGTATCTCGACTGGTGTCTTGCCCATCGTACTTTGGTGGTCCTGTTTCTTTTTCTTGTTGTGTCTTGGGTTATGGGGCTATCAATTTGCCTGGTGTACTGGGGCTAAAGGACTCACAGCTGGCCTCTTACAACACAGTGTTTTTAAATGAAATAAAAGCTAAAAGGGAAATTACATAAAAGATTAAGTGATAAACTTTACCCAAGTAATGAGATTGGTTGGTTTGTTGGTTGTTGTCCTTTGTCTTCAAGGAGAACCAAAATAATATCACTATGATAAAGTGAGATTTCAGTTTGTCCAACTGTGGCTGACTAGATCAATACAATTTCAGAGTGCTCTACCACAGGTTGGGCACAGATAGTTCATATGAGTATTTGGGGTGGATATCCTTAATTTGCACATCCTGTATTTATTTGGTGTATTGCACACCAAATTGCACATCAGCTATCTCAATTCTGTTTTGCTCAAATAGCACAGCACCCTTTCTGATGCGGGCACACTATACTGCAGTCCTATGCCAGTGTCTCTAATGTTGCACAGTCAAATAAAAAGTTCTTGAGAGTGACATCGAGAGTGTCCTTGTATCATTTCTTCTGGCCACCATATGATCACCTGCCCCATGCAAGTTCTCCATAAAATAGTATTTTTACAAGCATACATTTTGCATTCGAATAACATGCCTAGTCCATCAGAGTTGTGCTCTCTGAAGCATAGTTTGAATACGTGGCAGTTCAGCTCAAGCAAGGACTTCAGTTTCTGTTAACTTATCCTGCAAGTTGATCCTCAGAATATTCCCAAGACCGTTCATATGAAAGGAATTCAGTTTCCTGGCATGGTGCTTGTAGACTGTCCATTTTTCACAAGCATATAACAACGAGGTTAGCACAGCAGCTCAACAGATCTTCAGTTTAGGTTTTCAGGACCCTTGGTTAACCTCAAACTGGTTTGGCCCATTTTCTGAAATAGTTTACCAGGGAGTGGCCACTGTGCATGCTTCAGCTTCTTGGAGCCACAGGTGAGAATTGGGTGGAACAGGTGAACATCAAAGATGGAAAGAGCCCTGAAAAGAGTGTGACAACCATCACATCAAAGGTACTGGTCCTCCCTAAACACATGCTACACCCCAAATAATGGAATAGGACAAATAAAAATAAATGATTCCATGAAATAGCATGAAATATTGGAATAAAATCAGAAGATTGAAGGAAAGGATTTTTTATATATAGAATATCTGATGTCAAAAACAAAAATTCTGAAACACTAATCAAGGAAATGTAATTTGAGAATCATTAAGTTCGTTTTATCCATATGTGTGTATTCTAAATTTTCTGATTTTTTTTTCTTTTCCTCACTCCTCTGCTATAAGATGATCTTTGTATATTAAATGATAAGCAAAATCCCCAACTGATAAATGATGACAAGATATGAACATATTTTGAGTAGAAGTAAGGTCATGTGAGGAAGATACAATAATTTGGAACTCAAAATCTGATAAAAATGAATACTGTTTTCTTGACATGTACATAAATGAAAGATGATATTAAAGCAAAAAAAGAGAAAGTGAGAAAAATCACTTTGCAGATATACATTTTTGTCACAACCATGGCACAGATGCATTATCTTAAATGTTCTTCTTATTTTTTCTTTTATTTTCTGTTAGGATTTTCATGAGAGGATATTGGAAATAAGGGTGTTTCTTCCTGATATAGTTGAGGGCTATGACAGAGCCATTCCAGGGAACTTAAGCCCTGGTTCTCATAGCTTCCAGCTCCCCATCCCTTACCTCATGAAAGCTTTCACCAACATCTAAGAGTTTTAGGAGAAAGAAAGCTAATGTCTTATTTTGCTAATAATGTTCAGCTTGTGAAAAACATAAAGGAATAGTAGAACAAAAAGTGATGTTTCTTCAAGAAATCTAGAATCATGTTGCTGGCCAGAAGCCTGAAAAAAGTCAATTCTCATAAAAGCAATAGAACTAGCCCATAAAAATAACGATAACGTTTTAAAGAATATAAGAACAATAGAACAGAAACTTAAAAAAAGAGAACATTTAAATTCACATTGTAAGATACTTAGTCCTCAGACTCTGTTGAATATGAGTGGAACAGGACCCCAAGTGTGAGAAGTTTCTTTTAGGAAGAATACAGTACTTCACTATTGTCAGATATCAAAACTGAATTAGAAATGACAACAAAGAATCTACAGAAAAATAACCACAATAATGATATAATTTAACTATAGGTCTCCACTTCAGAATGAATACTCAATAGATGGAAAAGGAAAAAGAATCTGGACAATGTATAAATCCAAAAGAAGTTGTTCATCTATGGGAATAAATTAAGTATATTCTATTTTGTATATATCTGACAATAGGAAGAATTTTTAAATTTACTGGAAATTTTGTCAAACCAGATTGAAATACAATATTTTTATAAGATTATGATTTTTTTTTACATTAAACTGTCATTTCATTACATTTTTAGAATGTAAAAGACAATTTTGAAAGATGAACTGCATCTAATATATGGTTAAATGTGAAAAAATTAAGTTTTGATATCAATTGAGAGGAACATTGGAACTTCATTTTTGCAACTGAGAAGAAAGAGAAATTCTAAGTGGAGCACTTAGAGACAGATCGGTTCCAAGAATAATTTGTGAAACTATATATTTTGAAAGACTCTGTTTGGTATGAGGTGAACATTTATGGCTTCCTGTTTTTTGGGTTTTTTTGTGGTTTGTTTTAAGGAAACACTATTTTTTAGTGTTTAAGGTCAGAAATACCAAAAACCAAATTCACAATAATCATAAAGTTGCTATCATTCCTCCACTCTCCCTGGTTTAGTATGATTATAGACATTAGGAAATAAAGGTTCCTAAATCATTATCTAAATACCACTGAAATGTTGATATTCCTCCATATATTTCAACAAAATTACTATGACCAGTCCAAAAGTCATCAGAGTTAGCAAAATATTTCAAATTCAAATTCAAAAATCCCTTACTGTGTACCTCAGAGGAAGACAGCAGGGTTATTTTCCTCAGTCAGGCCAACATGAAAGCCAGATCCAGTCTTGGCCTCCCACAAGTGTCCTTTGCTATGGTGAGGCACTACTATCAACACCCATTCCAAAAGTTTAAATCCTCTCCATTAGTCTTCCTGGCGAAGAAGCAATCTGAGACCTGCCCCTAAATTTCCTGAAACATTCTTTGATTTCTTAGCTTTTCTTTCCATTTACAACCCAATGTTTCAGTTATTGCATTCCTGTTTCTATCCCTATCTCTTTAGTAATCAGTGAACATTGAATAGAGAAGTGTCCTCTGCAACACCTCCTACCTTCTCTTCCCCATATCCCTTAGGCAAACTACACATATCCCAATCCAAAGTTGTTCATTCCTCCTAATGAACTTTCTAGAATTCCAATTTTATGGAGCACAAATATCCTGAACATGTTCATACCTTCTATAATTCCCTTTGTTAACTTAGGACCTTGCCATTTACTTTATTGAGGAAAAAAAGCAAAACAAAATTGAATCCATTCGACCAGAGTTCCACCTTCTTCTCTTTTGTTTCAAAACGCACTTGATGTAATTTATCACTGTCTTTTTGTTCCCACAAGTCTCTGAAAATGAGGTGGACCTCCACTTTTCCAAGGATAACCATCCTATATGTTTACTTGATCTCATCCACTCATCTACTGATTAGTCCCTCAATGGTGTTCTCTCTCAAATCTCAAACTTCTCTATTTCTTTAGCTAGTACCTACAAATACGACCATATTTTCACCATCTTTAGAAAGTGCTCTCCTCATTCTATCGTTCAATCTATGAAACTGGATGTCTCTTCTCTCATCCAAACTCTTTGAAAAAATTATTTAAAGTCGCTGCTTCCACTTCGTCTATTCTCAGTCACTCCTCAACCTTTTGCAAACTAACTTTTGGTCTCATCACTTAACTGAAAGTGTTCTCTCCAAATAAACCATTGATCTCTTAATGGTTAAATATAAATGTCTTTCCTTAGTCCTTTTACTCATTGATATTCCTGCTGCATTTGGTACTGATAACCAACTTTTCTTCCTGCACACATTTCCCACTGCTTTCAAGACAATGTTCTCCCTTTGCTTGCCTTCTATTTGCCAAATTATTTCCTTTCAGGGTCCTTTGCTGGCCTTACCATTTACATTTAATGCCCCAAGTTTGAATGTCCCCCAAGATTCTAATTTTGTTCATTTTCCCTCTATTATATTCCTTGTCAGTAATCTTATCAACTCCCTTGAGTTTAAGTATCATCTCTACACATATTACTCCCAGTTCTACATAACTGATCCAAAGCTTTTCCCCAGACTTTCATCTCATTATTAATTTCTTATTGATTATCTCAAACTGAACACCCAAGGGGCATTTAACACATTTTAATAAAAGTTGAACTCTTTTACTCTCTAGCTAAACTTTATCCTCTTCCTAACTTTTTTATTTCTATTCAAAGATGTGATCATTCAGTGTCTCAGATTGAGATATCAACATTATCCTGGATACTTCACTCACCCCCCATACCTAATCTTGTTGTTTTCTACTTTCACAATATCTTTCTCATTTGACTCCTTCCTATTCAATAGCAGACACTTTACTTCAGGTCGCTTTGACTTCCTGCCTAGATTATTGCAACAGCCTCCTTAATAGGTCTCCATGTAGCTTAGCTCCAATCACTATAGACTATTGAAATTATTTTATTAAGGGGATTTGTTCTGTGAACATTGGATTTAGTCAAAGGGCTGCACTTGAGGACTTAGAGGGTCATATGTAGACTATACGTAGCTTTGAGAATGCAAGTTACCCACCTCTGATTCTATTCAAGTATTGTAGCCAAAATAATTTTCCTTAAAGGCAGATCTGACCATATGACTAACTATTCAACCAATTTTTATTATCTCTGGGATACAATATAAACTTTTGTGTTTAGCTTTTAATCCCTACTCAAATTGTTTCTACCTACTTGGCCAGAATCACTAGGTGTGACTCCTTGTTCTGGACTCTGCAATCCATCCAAACTATGCTTGTCTACGTCTCTCACTGACATGAGGGGGATCAAATTTTATGTCACATCCCCTTCGGATTCATTCTGTGAAGTTTGTATTGAGTTAAAGAGCTACACTAGAGGGCCCAGATGGCCACATGTGGCCTCAAGTCTGCAGGTTGCTCGTCTTTGTGTAAGATCCTTCTCTGCTGAGTTGTCCCCTCATCTTTGCTTTGGTTATACAAGTATTCAAGAGGCTATGTTTTTTTAAGGGTTTAAGAGCTGGTTTACATAAAGCTCATAAGTTTTGTAACATTAAATAACAGTTATCATTCTCTTTATTATGCTTTTTTTTCCTTTTATAACTTGTATTTTGACTCATTTTTAGTATATAACTAACAATCCTCATTTATATCTGTGACTTTTATCATATGTCCTTTATTGATTGATTATATGATGCTTTATGAAAGATGTGGTTTTATTTATTTATTTATGAGCAATTTATGTTCTCTAGCAAGATGCATTTTTCTTAGAACACTAGCACTTTAAAATATGAATAAATACTCTAAAATTAATAATCTATTTGTCCACATGTCTCACAAATCTAGTTTTTGTCTCAATATTTTGATGAGAACTGTAATTACTTCTTGGCTATATTTTTGTTAAAATTGTCTCCTCCAGTAGACTATCACCATCCATTTCTACTAGGAGTAATATTTTATTTAGTCATTTTGCCTTTTGGTTAACTTATGTAATTAGGTAGTTAGTTATTGTGATATTTGCTGAATGAACATTTAATATCCAATTCAATGTCACGCATTTGGGCTAGATATTAGAGAAGTGAAACACAAATGATATTAAAATAAATGTAAAGGTTTGCATTTCTAGATGTCATTCTTATTAAAAAAATCTTCCGGAATTGGGGGGGTAATGGAGTCAAGATAATGGAGCAGAAGGATGGAACTGCTGTAGCTCTACCCCCAAAGCCCATAAAATTCCTGTACAAAACTGAATCTAAACCAATTCGAGAGCAGCCAAAGCCACAAAGTGACAGAGTGAAGGAGATTTCCAGCCCAAATCAACCTGGAAGTCCAAGAGAAAAGATCTATCACAGTGGGCTCAGAGCACAACCTAGCCTTGGCAACATGATGCAGCAGAGACATGACTGGAGCAGATTTCACTGTGTGAAATCATGGGCAGCAGCTGCAGTTCCCAGATTTTTCAAACCACAAATGCCAAAGACAGCTTCAAAGGTCAGTGAGAAAGTTCTTTCACCTGAGTAAGAAGGGAGCAGGTTCCAGTCCTAGCCCTGGGTCCAGGGCAGTGAAAGTCACTGCAGCACGGTCGCTTTTTGGAGTAAGCCCTCGTATTCTGGGGGAATAAAGGGGCTGATCTGAAACTCAGGCCTGATTGGTGGCCCTCAAGTGAGGAGGAGTGCTGGAATGGTGGAACTGGAGGTAGTTGTAGAGAGGGAAATATACTCTTAGATACTGGGCAGAAAAACTTGTGGTTGCTCCCAGACCAGAGCTCATGTTGTGACACCTTGGAGGAACTGAAAACTTATAGGTCATTAGAGTGTACCCTCCACTGGAAAAAGAATTAAAAAGTCAAGTAACTGACTGGGGAAATGCCCCAAAAGAGGACAAAATAAGGATATAGAAGGTTACATTCTTGGTGAACAGGAATTTCCCACCATTTTTTTCAGATGAGGAAGAACAAAGTATGCCATCAGAGGAAGCTGTAAAAGTCGAGGCTTCTGCATCCAAAACCTTCAAAATAAATATGCAATGATCTCAGACCTTAGAAGAACTCAAAAAAAAATTTGAAAATCAAGTAAGAGAGACGGAGGAAAAATGGGGAGGAAAAATGAGAGATATGCAAGAAAATCATGAAAAGAGAGTCAACAGCTTGCTGAAGCTTGCTCCCCCGAAAATGTTGAAGAAAATAACACTTTTAGGGGGTGGAGCCAAGACGATGGAATACAAGAAAGATCTGTAGAAACTCTGCCCCTCACAGTCCATAAAACACCAGTAAAAAATGACTCTAAACAAATTCTAGAACAGCAGCCACAAAACGACATAGTGAAAGAGATTTCCAGCCCAAAGCAGCCTGGAAGGCCAAAAAGAAAGGTATATCACACTGATAAGTGGAGCAGAGCACAGTCTGGCCTTGATCATGCAGTACAGCAGGGACAAAACTGGAGCAGACTTCGGGGTGTCACCAGTAGCAACTGTGGTTCCCAATCCCGGAACCCACAAACACCAGAGAAACCTTGAAAATTCAGTGAGAAAGCTCTTTCAATTTGGTAAGAAGATTCTCCCCTAGCCCTTGCCCCAGGTGACCCCAGTGGTGGCAGCTGCAGTATTCATTTTTGGAGCCATCAGACTAAAGGCACTGGGAAAATTGACCTACTGATCTAGATCTCAGCTCTGAGTGGCAGTCTTGGGTGAGGAGGAGCACTGCATTGGTGGAGCTGATAGAAGCTATGGAGAATTCTACTCACAGATTCTCAGCAAAAAAGCTTGCAGTAGATCCAAGACCAGAGGATAGGCCAGGAAAGGAGTAAACTCCTCTCCCTTGATTGTGCCATCTTGGAGGAAATGGGAGTATACAAGTCCCCAAAGTATACCCTCCTTTTGACAAAGGACTCAAAAGTCAAGTAACTGACTGCAAAAATGCCTCAAAGGGGGTAAAATAAGACTATAGAAGGTTACTTTCTTGGTGAAGAGGTATTTTCTTCCATCCTTTCAGATGAGGAAAGACAATTCATATCATTATAGGAAGACATAAAAGTCCAGGCTTCTGCATCCAAAGTCGCCAAAACACATATGGAATCGTCTCACATCATGGAAGAGCTCAAATAAATTGAAAACCAAATACGAGAGATGGAGGAAAATTTGAGAAGAGAAATGAGAGAAATGCAAGAAAATCATGAAAAGCGAGTCTTTTCACTTTCTAAAAGGAGACACAAACTTGCTAAAGGAGATCCCAAAAATGCTGAAGAAAAAACAGCCTTAGAAATAGACAAAATCAAATGGCAAAAGAGGTCCAAAATGGACCTCTTCTCCAATGAGGAGAAGAATGCTTTAAAAAGCAGAAGTATCCGAATAGAAAAGGAAGCTCAAAATTTGAAAGAAGAAAATAATTTTTTAACATTAGAATGTAGCAGTTGGAAGAAAATGACTTTATGAGAAAGCAAGAAATTACAAAACAAACCCAAAAGAATGAAAAAAATAGAAGACAAGGTGAAATACCACATTGGAAAATCAACTGATCAGGAGAACAGACAATTTAGAAATTATGGGACTACCAGAAAGCCATGATCAAAAAGACACCCTAGACATTATCTTTCATGAAATTATCAAGGAAAACTGCCCCGATATTCTAGAAGCAGAGGGTAAAATAAATAGTGAAAGAATCCTCCAATCACCTTCTGAAAGAGATCCAAAGAGAAAACCTCCTAGGAATACTGTCGACAAATTCCAGAGCTCCCCAGTCAGGGAGAAAATATTGCAAGCAGCCAGAAAGAAACAATTCAAGTATTCAGGAAATATAATCAGGATAATAAAAGATCTAGCAGCTTCTACATTAAGGAATTTAAGGGCTTGGAATATGATATTCCAGAAGTCAAAGGAACTAGGATTAAAACCAAGAATCACCTACCCATAAAAACTGAGCAAAATAATTCAGGAGAAAAATGGTCCTTCAATGAAATAGGGGACTTTCAAGAATTTTTGATGAAAACATAAGAGCTGAATAAATAATCTGACTTCCAAACACAAGAACGAAGAGAAACATGGGAGGGTAAACAGGAAAGATAAATAATGAAGGACTTACTCAAGTTGAACTGTTTACAATCCAACATGGAAAGATAATATTTTTAAGTCTTGAAACTTTTCTCAGTATTCTCAGTATTTGCGTAATTGGAGGGATTTTACATATATATATATATGTTTGTGTGTGTATGTATATGTATGTGTGTATACACATACTATTATACATATTATATACATATATATATATGTATATATACATAATATACTATTTTCTTCAATGAACTTTTGTACCTCCTTTTCCATTTGGACATATGTGTGTGTGTGTGTGTTTGTATGTGTGCTTGTATGTGTGTGTGTGTGTATACAAAGGTATAGACTGAAAGAAGGGGTGATCAGAGTGCATGGTGTCTGGGAGTGGGGAAAGGGAGAGAAGGGGAGAAAATTTGAAACACATAATCTTGTGGAAATGGATGTTGAAAACTAAAAATAAACAAATACATTTAAAATTAAAATAATATCTCTTTCTGGGTTTTTAAAAACCTTTTGCAGGAAAGTTTTGAACCATATCAGTGTATTAACAATATATTTTTTCCTGAAACAAGAAATGTTCATTTTTGCTCCATATTCCAGTTGTCTTTACTTTTCAATTTGTACCACTTCTTTCTCAATCACATAGTGCTTCCTTCACCTTTAGATTCTGAAATACTCAGCCCATGATCTCGAAAAGTTGCATATCTTAATTGATATGACAGGAATCCTTGTTTAGATGTTATTTTTCCTTTACTATTTAGCCAGAGGACACCTGAAAAAAACTCACTGAATGTCATAATAATGATTGAAACAATAGAACTTTTAAAGTATAAACATTGAATTTATTTCTCTATATTTACTTCTTCCATTAAAGAAAGTAGTAGGGGAGGAGCCAAGATGGTGGAGTAGAAAGACTCACATATGCTAGCTCCAGAATCCACAGCCCATAAATTTCCTGTAAAAAGAACTCCCTACAAATTCTGGAGCAGTGGACCCATGCGGCAACGGAGGGGAAGAGATTTCCATTCCAGAGAGCCCTGAAAAACCGATCCCAAAGGTCCATCATGCACTGGACACAGAGTGGAGCCCCTACGCTGCCCTGGCCATGCGGCCCAGAGAGGAGCAGATCCAAACAGGCTTCAGGGAAGGAATCCCTGGTGACCGCGAAGGTCCCTCCACCCACAGCGCTACAGGTCAGCGAGAGAGACTTCTGGGCTGGCTGAGAGGGGAGCGGGGTGTCTCCGTGACTTGGGCCCTCTTGGGAGGCAGCAGCAGAGGCAGCAGTGGCCTGGAACTCCCGGAGCAGACAGGAGGTCCATTGTTGAAGGTCTCCACATAAACCCCCTGAGGGAACTGAGCCTGGGAGGCAGCCCTGCCCCCACCTGAGATCCTCAATTTAATCTTACCCTGAATAGCAGCCCTGCCCACTGCTGAAAGCCCTGAGGCTGGGGAACAGCATTTGAATCTCCAACCCCAAGCACTAGCTGGGCTGATCTAGGTGGGGGTGGAGAGAAATCTCAGAAGTCAAGTAACTGGCTGGGAAAATGCCCAGAAAAGGGAAGAAAAATAAGACCATAGAAGCCTACTTTCTTGGTGAACAGATGTGTCCTCCTTTCATTACGGATGAGGAGGAACAATGCTTACCATAAGGGTAAGCCATAGAAATCAAGGCCTCTGCACCCCAAACATCAAAAATAGATATCCAATGGACTCAGGCCATGGAAGAGCTCAAAAAGGATGTTGAAAATCAAGTTAGATGGGTTGAGGAAAAACTGGGAAGAGAAATGAGAGAGATGCAAGAAAAGCATGAAAAAACGGCTCAATACCTTGGTAAAGGAGACCCAAAAAAAATGCTGAAGAAAAAAACACCTTGAAAAATAGGCTCACTCAATTGGCAATGAGGTTCAAAAAGCCAATGAGGAGACAAATGCTTTCAAAAGCAGAATAAGTCAAATGGAAAAACAGGCTCAAAAACTCATTGAAGAAAATAGTTATTTCAAAATTCAAATGGAAGAGATGGAGGTTAATGACTTTCTGAGATACAAAGAAATCACCAAACAAAACCAAAAGAATGAAAAAAATGGAGTATAATGTGAAATATCTCATTGGAAAAACAACTGAAATGGAAAATAGATCTAGGAGAGACAATTTAAAAATTATGGGACTACCTGAAAGTCATGACCTAAAAAGAGCCTAGACATCATGTTCCATGAAATTATGAAGGAAAACTTCCCTGACATTCTAGAACCTGAGGGCAAAATAAGTATTGAAGGAATCCATTGATCACTGCCTGAAAGAGATCCAAAAAAAGAAACTCCTAGGAATATTGTGGCCAAATTCCAGAATTCCCAGGTCAAGGAGAAAATATTGCAAGCAGCTAGAAAGAAACAATTCCAGTATTGTGGAAATACAATCAGGATAACGCAAGATCTAGCAGCTTCTCCATTAAGGGATCGAAGGGCATGAAATAGGATATTCCAGAAGTCAAAAGGACTAGGACTCAAACCAAGAATCACCTACCCAGCAAAACTGAGTATAATACTTCAGGGGAAAAAACTGGTCTTTCAATGAAACAGAGGACTTTCAAGCATTCTTGATGAAAAGACCAGAGCTGGAAAGAAAATTTGACTTTCAAACACAAGAATGACAAGAAGCGTGAAAAAGTAAACAGCAAAAAGATGTCATAAGGGACTTACCAAAGGTGAACTGTTTACATTCCTACATTGGAAAGACAATATTTGTAACTCTTAAAACTTTTCAGTATCTGGGTAGTTGGTGGGATCACACTCACACATACACAAATGCACATGTGCACACACACATGTACATGTGTGCACACACACACACAAACACACATGCATGCACATACAGAGAAAGAGAGCACAGGGTGAATTGAATAAGATGGGATTATATCTTAAAAGGAATTAAGGTAAACGGTGAGAGAGAAATGTAATGGGAGGAGAGAGGGTGAAATGGAATGGGGTAAATCATCTCTTTCAAGAGGCAAGCAGGAGACTTTTCAGTGGAGGGAAAAAGGAGAGCTGAGAAAAAAACATGAAGTTTACCCTCATCACATTCGAATAAAGGAAGGAATAAATGCACACTCATTTTGGTATGAAAACCTATCTCACAATACGGGAAAGTGGGGGAGAAGGAGATAAGCAGGATGGGGAGGATGATGGAAGGGAGGGCAATGGGAGGAGGGAGCAATTTGAAGTCAACATTTGGGGAGGGACAGCATCAAAAGAGAGAAAAGAAACAATGGGGTACAGGATAGCATGGAGGGAAATATAGTTAGTCTTACACAACATGACTGTTATTGAAGTCATTTGCAAAACTACACAGATATGGCCTATATTGAATTGCCTGCCTTCCGAAAGGGTATGGGTGGGGAGGGAGCGATGGGGAGAATTTGGAACTCAAAGTTCTAGGAACAACTGTTTAGTATTGTTCTTGCTACTAGGAAATAAGAAATACAGTTAATGGGGAATAGAAAGTCTTCTGTCCCTACAGGACAAAAGATAAGATGGGGTCAAGGAAAGGGAGCGATGATAGAAGAGAATGCAGATTGGTGATAGGAAAAATTAGAACGCTGGGTGTATTGGGGTTGGGGAAGGGGAGAAAAGGGGAGAAAATTTGGAACCCAAAATTTTATGACAATCAATGTAAAAAGTTAAATAAATAAATAAATTTATATTAAAAAAAAGAAAGTAGTAAATCATTGAACATCCGAACATGACACATGTACATATGAGGACCAGAGCACACATCTGGAACCTTGTATCCACAAGGAAATATGTAAGGAGCGCATATGGAAGAATAACTCACATTTCTGATTTTGCAGGTGGCTTTTATGTTTGATGTTATCTTACCCCTCTGTACTAGATGCTATTGTACATTAATTCCTGTTACTAGACATAACCTTGTGATCAGAGTAATTATTTCAATATGGTCTCCAAAAGGAGCATGTATGTCTCTACTATGTCCTCTAACAGGGCTTCATCTGCTCCAGTATTTCTTCATTTGTCCACCAATCTTCTTATCTCAAAGGCTAACTAAAATTATTAGGAAAAAATACTCCATATTTTTAAAACAACATAATGAATGAAAAAGGATTCCCAGTTATGTTCAGTATCATATAATATCCTGCCCAATATTCACTGAGGAACATTAATAAATCCCTACAATGGAAGATGAGACATATATTTAACACGGGACCCACATACCAATCTCTACAATCCATGGGAGAGTTTTATCATTACTAAATTTTTCCATTGCAGAGAAGGACTCTGATCTTGTGGGCTCCAACTCAGTCTAAATTATTGTCACTCATACACAGACACAAAAACACACACACACATACATCCATACAAGTATATACCCATGCACACAGGTCGTTATCAGAGAACTTGTGTAAACTCAAAATAAACTACATTAATAAGTTGAGTGAATATTTTTGCTACAGATATCTATTGGAATCATCTTTCAAAGCAAACTCAATCCAATTTAATTCTCACCCACAAATAAATGGATATATAAAAAGAAATAGATGCAGATACATACAAATATGTAGGCAAAGATACATATATAATTATGTCTCTATTTATGGGGTGAATAAGTGGTGCAGGAGAGAGAATACTGGGTTTAGAGGCAAAAACTCATCTTTCTGATTTCAAATATGACTTCAGACACTTATTGTATAATGCTGCATAAATCAGGTAACTCTGTCTCAATTTCTCATCAGTAAACTGAACTGTAGAAGGAAATGTCCAACTACTCCAGTATTTTTGCTGGGGATACAAATAGAAATATGAAGACAATCCTTAACCACAAAATTATATTCTAAAAGAGGAATACAGAATATATTCAAGAGTGATGTGCAGGGAGGGTTTCTTTTTGGGAAGGATTGACATATTTAGAGATGGCAAGTTATTGCTCATAGATTGATAGCTACAATGGTATTGGCAAAATTGATATGATTTTTAGTTGAAGAACTGAAAAATAGGGAGCATTAATAAATAAAGTACAGTATGGGCAGGTTTGCTGATGGCGAAGAGTAGGTTCTCCTGCTCCCACCACCACAGCTGGAGCGGCCCCCTGAACATCTCTGTTTACATTACCGAGACTTGGAACTGTGGTATTTCAGTTCAATTCAAGAGACATTTATTAAGCACCAATTATCTGCAAAGCACTGTGCTAGAATGCTGGGGAGACAAAGACAAATAATGAAACAACCCCTGTCCTCAAAGAGCTTTCATTCCATTGGGGGGATACAAGGTTTGCACAAATTTGAGAGAACAATCTAAGTATCTGAAATTAATACAAAAATTTATCTTCAACTCAGAATGTTGGAAGAGGATGTGGAAGTGGCCATCAAGGTGGTGGTTGTTGGGAATGGAGCTGCTGGGAAATCAAGTGTGAGTCGACGATATTGCAAAGGCATTTTTACAAAAGACTACAAGAAAACAATTGGAGTTGATTTTTTTGGAGAGACAAGTTCAGGTTTATGATGAAGATGTCAGGCTAACGTTATGGGATAAAAGCAGGTCAAGAAGAGTTTGATGCAATAACAGAGGCTTACTACCGAGGAGCCTAAGCTTGTATACTTGTGTTTTCCACTATAGACAGGGAATATTTTGAAGCAATTTCCAGTTGGAGAGAGAAGGTAGTAACTGAAGTTGGAGATATCCCAACAGTACTTGAACAGAACAAAACTGACCTCTTGGATGATTCTTGTATAAAGAATGAAGAAGTTGAGGCATTGGTAAAAAATAGTAAATAAATAAAGTTAAGATTCTACTGAGCTTCAGTGAAAGAGGACCTAAATGTAACTGAAATTTCTAAATATTTAGCAGAAAAATATCTTCATAAACTCAAACAACAAATAGCTGAAGACCCAGAATTAATGTATACACGTAGAAACAAAATTGGTGTCTTTAATACAGCTGGTGAAAGTCACTCTGGCCAGAATTCTAGCACACTTAATAGTGGAGATGTCATCAATTTTAGATCTAACAAACAGAGAACGAAGAAAAACAGAAGGCCCTTTAGAAGCTGCAGTATATGCTAAAGCCATTTTAGGGAGAAGTGCAGGAAAGAAAGTGAAGAATTGACACAAATTGGATTAGGTTGTGCAATGAAAGAATATACCCAGCTATAATGGTATGTTCGTATGATTTCTCACGGACTTTGCACCTACTGGATCTCTGATAGATGGTGAACTTAAATATTTGCTGTGGCAATATTCTTTAGTGTGTACAGGGGGACCTCTGGTGGCAAAATTGGAATCATTGCTACCCCTGGGCATTAATTTTAATTATATATATATGTGTGTGTGTGTGTGTGTGTGTGTGTGTGTGTGTGTATGTGTATAATTAGATGATGCTTCTCCTGTTTTTAAAATATGAAAAACATACTTTGTTGAATTTCAAAGCATATTAAAACACAATGTAAAATAAACATTGGTACAGAGCTTCATATTAAATATGGACCAAATGAAGCATCATTCTTTTAGTGGAATTGGTCAGTCAGCCTTTAGGGAAAAGTATTGGATCTTGAACACCTATAGTTAAAATAACACTGAGGGTCAAATATTAAATCTTGCCCAGAGAGCATTAGTATATTGGCAGCTTTACTTGTGCAATATCTGTATAATATGTGAATGTTATTAGAGGTATGCTTGTAGGTATCTGGTACTAAAGCTGCGCTGAATGTAAGTACAATATTTCACTTAAGACCCCTAAGTTTCTGACCAACATGTGTAAAACACAACTACTACAGCTACATACCCACTTTAAACTGTTCATTTGAAGTGAGAAATTCCAAGCTTATACCCTGCAAGATGAAATCCCTTTTTCCTGTACTTGGGTTTAAAAAAAAATTTATTGTGCCAAAAAAAAAAAAAAGACATATATTTGCTTGAGGGGAATGCTTAAAACTGTCTTACTTTTTATTGCTTAATGATATCTTTTAAAATGTTTTCCTGTCTAAAAAGTTGTATAAAAAAGGAAAATACTCTTCACTAATACTGAGCTTATTTCAGGCTAATAGTTACTTTTGCATGTAATAACTGAATTTTTCACAGTCACCTGTAATAGTAATGCATTTGTACTATCACGTCTTGGCAGAGCATCTATTAAGATTCATGTATACATGTAGTTATCCATAAGATTCTGCAAATTGATATACTATGTATAGCATATTTGACTGCTGATTGAGCTCCAAATTAAAAATTTTCAATTTATGATCATAATTCAAAACATAAGCCTCAGCTTAAATTTTTTTTTACTTCCGCAAAGGGTCTTTTTTTACCGATTCTTTTTTAATGACCAACATCTCAGAAGCATTCCTTTATTTATACAATTTATAAGATGTTTTAAGCTTATCCTTTAAGAATTTAAATAATGAAATCTCAAATGTATGTAACATCTTTCTTCTGGAAAGCTTCATTGACAGAAAATGCAAAAATAATTTCCTTTAAGAAATATTTAAATATTGGAAACAGTAAGTGCCAGAGTTATAAAAATTGTGAGGAGAGACTATTTACTTAGATAATGTATCCTATTAATATTTGTTATTATGAGTTAATGATAAATAATAACAGGCTTGTTTACTCTCCTTGTATACCATTTTTTAAAATTCTTTTTTTATTTAGTTAAATTTATTTATTCAACTTTTTACATTCATTTTCACAAAATTTTGGGTTCCAAAATTTCTCCCTATTTGTCCCCTCTCCCCGCCCCAATGCACCGAGCATTCTCATTTCCCCTGTCACCAATCTGCCCTCTCTTCTATCATCCCTCCCTTCCCTTGTCCTCATCTTCTATTTGGCCTGTAGGGTCAGATAACTTTCTATTCTCCATTTTCTTTATTTCTTATTTTCTAGTAGCAAGAAAAATACTCTACAGTTGTTCCTAAAACTTTGAGTTCCAACTTCTCCCCATCCCTCTTTCCCCACCCAATTCCTTTGGGAAGGCAGGCAATTCAATATAGTCCATATCTGTGTAGTTTTGAAAATGACTTTGATAATAGTCATGTTGTGTAAGACTAACTATAGTTCCCTCCATCCTATCCTGCCCCCCATTGTTTCTTTTCTCTCTTTTGATGCTGTCCCTCCCCAAGAGTGTTGACTTCAAATTACTCCTTCCTCCTATTGCCCTCCCTTACATCATTCTCCCCACCCTGCTTATTCCCTTCTCCCCCACTTTCCTGTATTGTAAGATAGGTTTTCACACCAAAATGAGTGTGCATTTTATTCCTTCCTTTAGTCGAATAGGATGAGAGTAAAATTCATGTTTTTTCTGTCACTTCCCCTCTTTTTCCCTCCACTAAAAAGTCTCCTATCTGTCTCTTCCATGAGAGATAATATTTCCCATTCCACTTCTCCCACTCTTCTCCCAATACATTTCTCTCTCACCACTTAACGTCATTTTTTAAAGATATGATCGCATCCTATTCAATTCACTCTGTACTCTCTGTCTCTGTGTGCATGCACGTGTGTATGTGTGTGTGCATGTGTGCATGAGCCCGTGTGTGTGTAATCCAAACAACTACCCAGATACTGAAAAGTTTTAAGAGTTACAAATATTGTATTTCCACGTAGGAATGTAAACAGTTCACCTTTGGTAAGTTCCTTATGACTTCTCTTTGCAGTTTACCTTTTCATGTTTCTTTTCATTCTTGTGTTTGAAAGTCGAATTTTCTTTCCAGCTCTGGTCTTTTCATCAAGAATGTTTGAAAGTTCTCTATTTCATTGAAAAACCATGCTTTTTCCCTTGAAGTATTATATTCAGTTTTGCTGGGTAGGTGATTCTTGGTTTTAGTCCTAGTCTCTTTGACTTCTGGAATATCCTATTCCACGCCCATTGATCCCTTAATGTAGAAGCTGCTAGATCTTGTGTTATCCTGATTGTATTTCCACAATACAAGAATTGTTTCTCTCTAACTGCTTGCACTATTTTCTCCTTGACCTGGGAACGCTGGAATTTGGCTACAATGTTCCTAGAAATTTCTCCTTTTGAATTTCTTTCAGGCAGAGATTGGTGGATTCCTTGAATAATGATTTTGCCCTCTTATTCCAGAACATCAGGACAGTTTTCCTTGATAATTTCATGAAAGATGATGTCTAAGCTCTTTTTTTTTATCATGGCTTTCAGGTGGTCCCACAATTTTTAAGTTGTTTCTCCTGGATCTATTTTCCAGGTTAGTTGTTTTTCTAATGAGATATTTCACATTATCTTCCATTTTTTCATTCTTTTGGTTTTTTTTTTTTTTTTGATTTGTTGGTTTCTCATAAAGTCTTTAGACTCCATCTGTTTCATTGTAATTATGAAAGAACTGTTTTCTTCAGTGAGCTTTTGAACTTCCTTTTCCATTTGGCTAATTCTGCCTTTGAAAGCATTCTTCTCCTCATTGGCTTTTTGAACATCTTTTCCCAATTAAGTTAGTCTATTTTTCAAGGTGTTATTTTCTTCAGTATTTTTTGGGATCTCCTTTAGCAAGGGGTTGACCTGCTTTGCATGCTTTTCTTGCATCTCCTTTCTCTTCCCATTTTTTCCTCCACCTGTCTCACTTGATTTTCAAAATCATTTTTGAGCTCTTCCATGGACTGATCCCACTGAATATTTATTTTGGATGTTTGCAATACAGAAGCCTTGACTTCTATGTCTTTCACTGATAGTAAGTATTGTTCTTCCACATCAGAAAATATGGGAAGAGACATCTCTTCACCAAAAATGTAACCTTCTATGGTCGTATTTTTTTTCCCTTTTTCTGGGCATTTTTCCAGTCAGTTACTTGACTTCTGAGATTCCCCTCCACCCCCACTTTGCCTCCAGATTCACCCAGCTAGTGCTTGGGGTCTGAGATTCAAATGCTGCTTCCCAGCCTCAGGGCTTTCAGCAGGGTAGGGGCTGCTATTCAGTGTTAGATTAAGTTCAGGTGCTCAAGTGGGGTCAAGGTTGCTATTCAGTGTGTGATTAAGTTCAACTGCTCGGGTTCAGGCAGGGCCGCCACCAGGGCCTCAGTTCCCTCAGGGGTTTCATGCATAGATCTTCAACAATGGATGCAAGCTCCTGTCTGCTTTGAGAGCTCCTGTCCACTGCTGCCTCCCAAGGAGGCCTGAGTTATGGAGACGCTCTGCTCCCCTCTCGGCCAATCAAAAAGGCTCTCTCACTGACCTTTGTTCCTGTGGGTGGAGGGAACTGCGCGACTGCTGGAGATTCTGTCCCTGAAGCCTGCTTGGATCTGCTCCTCTTGGTGCCTAGTGGCCAAGGCAGAGCTGGGCTCTGCTCTGGGTGTGGTGCGTGATGAACATTTGGTGTTGGTTTTTCAGGTCTCTCTGGAACAGAAATCTTCTCCACTCCATCATTGTGTGGCTTCTGCTGCTCTGAATTTTGTCGTGAGTTCTTCTTCACAGGTATTTTATGAGCTGTTGGTTAGGAGCTGGGGTATGTGAATCTTTCTGCTCCACCATCTTGGCTCCTCCCCCTTGTATACCATTTTAACATAGTCAAATGTTATAGGATTCTACAGTGGTGCTACAAAGGTTTCTTGAAAAATATAAATGTTCTAAAATATTTTACACTTACTTGTCCATTGTATGATTTTTTTTTTAAAGAGAACTTACTATGCCAGGTTTGCACATGATATGTTTGATATTTTAAGGCAACATAGTATGTTGGAATAGAGGACTATCTTGGAATCTGGAAGGTCCTAGTTCAAGTACTGTGTCTGCCACAAGTTGATTCCGTGACCCTCAGCAAATTATTTAATCTCTTAATACCCTAGACAGTTCTCTAAAATCATAAACTACAGAAAAAAATGATAGACCTGGTATGATAGAGGGTATTTGCTAGCTACGAGTTCCCTAAACTGGAAATGTCATATTCTGCCTGCAACATTCCAGGATGAGCTCCCTCCTCTTCAACCCACAATCTGATAAAAAATGTAATTGAGATATTTAACAAGTAAAACTATAATAAACAGAAGATGTTAATTTGTGGTTTTCTAAGTCAATATGCAGCCAGCCCGGGATCCTGTTCAATTAGAGTTTGACTCTTCTTCCCTAAAACCAATGAAATCCTAGATTAACAGTCTGGAGTTTTGAAGGGTATCTTTATGTCAAGTGGTTATTTGCTCTACAAATTAATATGATCTGGAGTTATATCAGTTAACACCGTCATAAAACAATTCCTATAATGGCAGTTGTCAATAACATATAGCCCATTGCTGGCAGCGGGACATGCTTTGAAGAAAACCTCAGACCCCAACATTAAACATTTCATATTTGCTACAGTGTTTTGTCTTTCCTTACATAATTCATAATTTGTTAGATCAGAGTCTCTTATTTTTTTTGTGGGAAATTTCACAGTCTAAGAAAATCATTCATCATATATATATATATATATGTATGTATACACACATATGTATGTATGTGTATGTATGTATGTATACACATGCATATATGAAAATATATTGAATTTTTTTCAAGTAGCAGAAATTGAGTATATGTGTTCCTTTTTACTCTGCCATATATTAAATGCACATGCTTATGAGGGTTCCAATTTATCCATATTCTCTTTGTAATGAGATATTATGTATTCTTTTTTCTTTTTACAAAAACAGAAGAACATTCATTTGTACTGCTGTAATTTTGTCTTACGATGTCAGTCATTACTTCAAAATGTAATCTTTTCTTCAATTTTGTAGTAGGATAAAAACTGCTCAAATCAGATTATGAAAATATTTCCCAGTTTAATTGAGCTTTAAAATCTTTAACATATATTTTATTTTCTTTAAGTTTACTTTATTTTAAAACATCAAATTAAAGCACAGATAATAAATAAAACAGCCCTTTTCAGGTTCCAGCTTATTGCACATTTGTGCTGCTAATCTAATTTTTAAATTAAAATTAACTAATAGTTCTTAGCATGTTGACATGTTGAAGAAAAATTGACATGTTTGAGCATTCCTCAGGTATTCATTTTCCTTGTCAGGAATAGTCCATCTGCTGGTTTGAATTGCATATAAAATGGTCTGTACAGAACATATAATTTGAGTGAAGTCTCATTCAGATGGGCTACTTTTTATCTACTCCAAATTTATAGCACACTTCTATTTTGGAAAAATGAAAATTCAAAGTAATACCAACAAAAAGAGGGTGAGTGATATATTCCATACTTATGGGTTGAAAAAATTTGGTTGTCTATTTGAAGCTGGGAAATTTTAGTGCTCAGAGAAATTTCTCATTAATGTACTCCATTGTGCCTCTGAATTTTAGAAATCATGATCCTTATAGTTCTCAAAATAGTAAATTGGCCTTAGGAGTTAATTCTCCCACTTTAAAAGTGTTGTACTACTTTAAGTGAACATTTCAGTATATAAAAATAATACCATAGATTGTTGAGCTCAGAGTTTCTGAATCTCTGAAATAGTTATTGTTTACTTGCTGAAAATGCTGCCATTAATGTAATATTAGGATATCCATTTTCTCCAAAATTAAAATGAACTGGATTGAATCATTCAAAATAATTGTGAAATTATGAAATACTGCATAATGCTCTAATGAATGTGTACATCAAATACTATTAATTGTTGATTGAACTGAATACCATTTGCACTGGAGAATAGGTCAACATTTAAGTTTTTATTTTCAAAGCACTTAACACCCATCATACATTTGAGTAATTTCCATCAACAAAATTTTTAAATGTTATTAAACTCAAGTCACTTCTACTGAAATAATATGGCCATCCTTTTTCATCCTAAGAGATGTGTGGTGGGATGTTGAATAATGGTAATTAAAGTTTAATTGTGTCAGGACTCAAAGGAAGATCGAGCCCCTTTAATTATTTTACTATTTGAACATGACTCTTGTGCGTTTAAATTGAAAAATCATTGTGTGTTACTGGGGGATTGTAGTTATGACCTCAAAATTAATTTGAAATATATCATGTGAAACAATTTCATGACAAATCTGAAGTAAAAAATAATTTAAATAAATTAATTTAAATACTAACTAAATAAAGTACATGTGATGAAAGAGATGCTGAAAAGAAGGTTGGAAGTGACATATGGCAGATAATTCTTAGGGGTTGTGAACCATATGAGACTTTCACCAACTCAAGTCAGAGTAGGTCGAAAACTGAAGAGATGAAAGAATAAAATCTCCAAGACATGGTCATTGTTTCCCTGGAAAAACAGCTCAGAAGATGTCCAGAGTGTTCAAACAAATTAAATTTAGTCTTTTTTTTTTAAATGCTCAGGCAATATTTCTAATATAACATAAGGATTTTGAGAACAAGGAATTCCTCATTTTTGTTTTTCAATATCTAATATCTAGCCAATGTGTTCAACATAAAAAATATAAGCAAATGTTTGTTTGCAGCTAAATACTTTGTTATAAGGTAAAATAATTTCATTATTAATAATGTGCTTAAAATGTTAATGCTATATTTAAGTTTATGTAAACATTTATACAGACATTTCTACTATGAATATATACTAAAAGTGAAAGAATATTTTGTTGTGAATTTTACAGAGAAATGTCTAACCTAACTCAACTCTTATTGAGGAGAAACAATTCGTTTAAGAGTAAACATCCATACATTTTCCCAAAAATATTTGTAACTGTGTTGGGACATCAAATTTTAAATACTTTATAAGGTTCAGAGTTTGTACTACTCTTTGATTGGCTCACCATTTCACCTTTTCCTTCCAAATTGAAAACACCCTTAAAGTGGAGGGCATAGATAGTTAAAGGGTAAAACAGAGTAGTGAAAAGGCCATGAGAGCACTATTGTACTGCTTTTAATACACTTTTAAAGAATTGACTCTTTTGCCAACTTTGCAAATTGAACAGAAAAAGAATGCCCTCAATTCATTCTTTAAATAAATGTGTAAGTTTCCCCTAACTTTTAAGCTATCACAGTAAATGAAACCTTCCTATTTAGTGTTTGTCTTTTCTGTTACAGCACACTACTTCCTGTTTTATACTGGATATATACATATAAGGAGATATATATTTATATGTATATGTGTACATATATGTACATAAATACTTGCAAATAAAGGCTTAAATAAGTAAATGTATAGATACCATTACTTATTTCTATTTTGTTATTATCAGGTAGGCAAGAAAGATAAATGGCTGAGTCTTTAGCTTCCAGCCAGAACTGAGAGCAAAGAGAATTTTTCAGTGAGTTGCATAAAATGTATGATGATTATATTTTGCCTGAGTTAGTTAAGTTATGTATGTATATATATGTATATATGCATATATACATATATATACATAGATAGATAGGTAGGTAGATAGGTAGATAGATAGATATAGATATAGATATACTTAAAATGAAAGCAGATCTCCATTGTGGAAAAGAAAGTAAAAGGTCTGAAAGAATCAGTGATAGTAACTAATGTAATAAGGTAAGTATAATATAATGTATATATAATGTATATGTATCATTAATATAATATACAGTAGGTGTGTGTTTATGTTACTCTGTTCATGTACATGTGTGTCCATACAATTTGCCTAAATAACCCTCCCAGGAAGGCTTGAATCTTTGGAAGCTTGCCTTGGAGAAGCAGAAGCTTGGGGCCATAAAGCTAGATATTCTCCTCTCATTAGAGAGAGGAAAATGGAGTAAAATCATATCTATCTTTTCCTACATTATACTATTCTAGGGCAAATGATTTTCAGGTTCAACCTGCTTTTCAGTTAACTGTTCTTTAAAGAGGAAATGTGCCCAGCTTGACTTATAGTACAGAATGATTCCTTCCAACCAAATACTAATTACATCAAAGACCATTACAGAAAGTGAATAATGGATAGATCCATTTATCTGAGCAAGCAGCAAAATCAGAAAAAAAAAAAAAAGCTGATGAGAGTATATCAGAAAATATACAGAGTAAATGAGCCCTCTCCCTGGGAACAAGATAGTTTAGCTTAACTTAACTAAAAAAGAGACAGAAGAATTCACCCAAGGAGAATTTTGCCAATGTCTCTTTGGAGGGAAATTGAAATTTGGAAAATGCTGATTTACCCACTCTTATAGATGTGAAGGGCAAATAAGCCCTCCAAAATCTGTTCTCCCTCTCTTTCTTTCTCTCTCTCTCTCTCTCTCTCTCTCTCTCTCTCTCTCTCTCTCTCTCTCTCTCTCTCTCTCTCTCTCTCTCTCTCTCTCTCTCTCTCTCTCTCTCTCTCTCTCTCTCTCTCTCTCTCTCTCTCTCTCTCTCTCTCTCTCTCCCTCTCTCTCTCTCCCTCCCTCCCTCTCCCCCAGATCTAAAAACATGCTTTCTATCTCAAAGTAAGAATGAAGGAGGTTTCTCTTCTTCCAGGCTTCCATGACAACTTTTCTACATCATATTGGCATGCAATGTAGACTATTCATCCTCTCCATTAATAAAGGGGCCTTATATTATGATCCAGGCTTGAAATCCAGGCTACATTATAGAGTGAATGGTGATCAAGGACACTGACATCAAAAGAGACAGGCTTATTGGTAGAAAATACTCCATAGTTCCAAGAGAAGGAGGCATAAGCAAATGGCAATTTATCTAGAAGATTTTGCTTGGTTTTGGTGAACTACAAATTCCATATGCATCAATAATGTAATACTATATCTGAGGAAGATAATACATCTTTAATCCAATTTTAAAGAAAAGTAGTGTTCATTTGAAATAAAGTCAGAATTCCTCTGGTATCTAACTTGGTCAGATCACCTATGGAGTTCTGTGTTACACACACATGCAAATACACACACACACACACACACACATGCTGGATATCAAATAACTATAAGCCAAGTAGACACCCATTGATTGCGACATGGTAACTGGATTGTGGCACATGAATTTCATGAATATTCCCTTTCTTTAAAAATAAACGTGAATATGGTGAATTTGAGAAGGAATGATAATATTTATATGAAGTGATGCAGAACAACTAAGTACAACAAGCAAACCAATATAGCAAATTTAGACATAAATGGAAAGTATGTCATGCTTAAAAACCATAATTGACATTGGAGTGTTAGAAGAGTTGAGAAAGTCATGTGATCTATTGCTTACAGAAGAGACACACTCTAAGACAGAAATAGTGTTTATATTCTCAAACTCAAATTATACTTCTGATGGTTTTACTGAACTACTTTCTCCTTTTCTTATTTGTTGTTAGTAAGAGTAGCTATCTTGGTAGAAAATAAAGAGTCCTATATTTGCAAAGGGAATTGATGTAAATACAAAAAGAAATAAACACACACATATATATGTAGATACAGATATGCACACATATATGTAAATATGTGGATAAGGATATGCATATACATATGTATCAATATATGCACATCCACACATGCTCATGCTTGTATATATAAAGCATCACATAGTTGCATGTACATATACTCATACATAAACACACACTTAAGTATATATATATCTACAAACAAATGCATACATATATGTATATATATTTGTTTTTATATCACTTTCATTGACAGAAATAGGCCTCTTAATATTCAAATGTGTGTGTGTGCGTATACATGTGGATGTGTACGTTTGAATGTAAAATGTATGCTTGCTAAAACGACTGTTTTCTGGAGAACTCAATCACGGCAACCATTCACAAAGTGGTCAGGAGTAACCATACAAGGACACCGTGAAGATCTCTCTTAAGAACTTTGGAATTGATTATGACACGTGATTCTGTGACGTGGTAGACACTGGCACAGGACCACTTAGCATGGCATGCCTGCAGCAGAGAAAGTTCCGTGGTCTCTGAGCAAAATAGAATTGAGGCAGCTCAAAGGAAGTGCAGGATACACAAATGTGGATTATCCACCCCAAATGTTCACATAGACTCTATGTACCTGATCTGTGGTAAAGCATTCTGAGTTCATATTTGTCTGATCAGTCACAGTCAGGCACATTGAAACTTGACTCTAAAATAGTGGTATCATTTTGATCCACTTCAAGAATGAAGGATAACAACCTTGCAAACAACATGTTGATATATACAATCATGCGTAAACATGTACTGTATATAGATATACATATATGTATGCATGTATGTGCATTTGTATGCATTTATACAAAAGGAAATCAAAAGGGCTATATTTGCAAAGAAAATGATGTAAAAAGAAAAGTGTATATGTATGTATAATATATGTACATGCTACATAAACAAAATTCCTTTTATGTATACATGTGTATGCATCTCCACCCAAATATTTGTTTTTCCATCACCTTCCTTCGCAGATATAGCCCTTCTGATCTCCTATTGAGAGACACTCATAACAACAAATGAAAAAGGAGAAACAAAGTAGATTAGCAAAAACAACAGAGGCATAAAATGTGTTTGATAATATAAGCAAGATTTCTCATAGTCTATCAAATCTGCCAACAAAGGATCAGGTGACTTTCTCACCTATTTTCCTAAGGTGAAAGCTTAGGTTTTGCTCTTGTTGATGCTATCCTTTCCCTTTCCATTGATGAATAAATTGTGTATACTGTTTGGGTTATTAATTCTTCATCAGTTCATGTCTTATCACTCTTCAAATTAATCATATTCAACATTATTTTTTACAAAAAAAGTAATATTTATTGAATTCATGTATCACAATTCAATTGCCATTCCCTCATCAATAGGCATCTATTTGATTTATAGGTATTTGATATCATGCTCCCCCAAAATATGTTGCTGATATACGTATTTTAGGTACATAGAGAATCTCATTGTTTTTTTGTCTTTGACTTCATGATATATGCTTAGAAGCAGAATCTTTGGGTTAAAAGCTATGAAAATGTTAGTTTTTTAATGAAATTTCAAATTTCTTTGTAGAATGTTTGTACCAATGCACATCCTAATTAAGAATATTTCATTGGGCATCAATCACATTTAAGGAAGGATATTTAAGAAGTAAGACAGTTTCTAAAGATGGGAAAGCTTACATTAACTTCAGGTCATATGAAGTTCACTTGGAGGATGCAAGGATATGTAATCTAGAGAAAACTTTAGAGGTACATTATAACTACCTTCACATGCTGAAAAGATTGTCACTTGAAATATTGATTGGCTACGTTGTACTTGACCCCAGATAGTCAACAAGCATTTGTAATCACCTCCTATTTGCAAGCAGTACCAGAACGAATGAATGAAAACTGCCAAGATTAAAATTTATGTTTCATGTAAGGGAAAACTACCTATCATTTTGAGCTATGCAAAAGTGAAATAAGCCATCTTCGATGTTAATTGGGTTATTTTACCACAACTTTTCAATTAAAGGACACACGTATTAGGTTTGATAAGGACAGTATTATTTTTCATTTACAAGTTAGATAAATAGAATCTTAAATTCAAATTAAGTGCAATTTTCAGTGATTCTGTAATAACCAATAGTTTAAAAAGTAAAACATCAGATTTAACGTTTTATTACTTCTGCAGGTTTAATTAATGTTATTAAAAATATTTTAAGATTTCCTCTAATTGCTTCTTTTTAAACATGTTATTTGATTGTGTTACATCAAAACTTATTGTTTGGGCACAAAGACATTTACCAACAAATATTGTTAATGGATTTCCTAGAAAATATAAATTCCAAGAAAACAATTAGTTAATAGGTTATTAATAGGAAATAATGTATTTCATTTTAATTATTTGGTACCAAATTTGTGTGATCCACTTGACCAGTTGGGATGCCTTTCCATATAGATTTCAGCAACATTTCATTCCACAATGTGAGTATTTGGATTTTGGTTTTATGACCCTAACTGTATAGCTTATATTCCTTCCCAATTGTCTCTGATTTCTTATATTCATTATTTCTACAGATAATAATGTTCCATTGTAGTCTTATAACATAATTTTTTACAAACACTCCCGAATTATCGTCATATCACTAAGTCTACAGCATAATTTGCTTAAATAGCAGTTTTTTATTCTATTAGTATACCCTAGTTTTGAGCATTAAATATATCCATGATTATTTGGGGTTTTTTTTGTTTCTATAAAAATTATTTTGTATTTATATTTGTAAACATTTTGTTGTATAATTCCAAGATTCTTAGCGCTTTTCATTATTATCTTAAAAGGATTTTCTCTTCTGGATATTCTTAGTAATGAAAAGAAAGGGCAATATGTGTGTGTGTGTGTGTGTGTGTAAGTGTGCTTATCCTATTCCTTTATTAAAGCTACTAATTATGACTCTGTGGGGCACTGTAAGTAAACCATCATATTATATAAAAATAGAAAGAATTTTGTCTCCCCATTATGATAAATCTCTCAGTTTAATTTTTTCTGATCCATTTTTAGTTTTCAACATTCAATTCCATAAGTTTTTTTTTAATTTTACTTTATTTTTGTTAAATTTATATATTTAACTTTTAACATTCATCTTCACAAAATTTTGGGTTCCAAATTTTCTCCCCATTTCTCCCCTCACTCCCCTCCAAAACGCAGAGCATTCTAATTGCCCCTATCACCAACCTGCCCTCTCTTCTAACATCCCTCCCTTTGCTTATCTCCATCTTCTCTTTTGTCCTGTAGGGCCAGATAATGTTCTATACCCCATTACCTGTATTTCTTATTTCCTAGTAATAAGAACAATACTCGAGAGTTGTTCCTACAACTTTGACGTCCAACTTCTCTTCATCCCTCCCTCCCCACCCATTCCCTTTGGGAAGGCGGCAATTCAATATAGGCCATATCTGTGTGATTTTGCAAATGACTTCCATAATAGTCGTGTTGTGTAAGACTAACTGTATTTCCCTCCATCTTATCCTGCCCGCCATAGCTTCTACTGTCTTTTGTTCCTGTCCCTCCCCAAGAGTTTTGACTTCAATTTGCTCCCTCTTGCCACTGCCCTCCCTTTCGTCATCCCTCGATCCTGCTTATCCCCTTATCCCCCACTTTCCTGTATTGTAAGATAGGTTTTCATACCAAAATGAATGTGCATTTTATTCATTCCTTTAGTCAAATGTGATGAGAATAAACTTCATGTTTCTCTCTCCCCTCCCTTCTTTTTCCCTTCACTAAAAAGTCTTTTGCTTGCCTCTTTTATGAGAGATAATTTGTCCCATTCCATTTCTCCCTTTCTCCTCCCAATACATTTCCCTCTCACTGCATAATTTCCTTTTTTTTAAGATATGATTCCATCTTATTCAATTTACTCTGTGCTCTCTCTCTCTCTCTCTGTGTGTGTGTGTGTGTGTGTGTGTGTGTGTGTGTGTGTGTGTGTAATCCCACCAACTACCCAGATACTGAAAAGTTTCATGAGTTACAAATATTGTCTTTCCATGTAGGAATGTAGACAGTTCAAATTTAGTATGTTCTTTATGACTTCTCCTTTTCATGCTTCTCTTCACTCTTGTTTTTGAAAGTCAATTTTTTTTCAGCCCTGTTCTTTTCATCAAGAATGCTTGAAATTCCTCAACTTCATTGAAAGACCATTTTTTGTCCTGAAGTATTTTGCTCAGTTTTGCTCGGTAGGTGATTGTTAGTTTTAGTCCTAGTACCTTTGACTTCTGCAATATCATATTCCACACCCTTTGGTCCCTTAATGTAGAAGCTGCTAGATCTTGTGTTATCCTGATTATAATTCCACAATACTTGAATTGTTTCTTTCTAGGTGCTTGCAATATTTTTTCCTTGACCAAGGAACTCTGGAATTTGGTCACAATGTTCCTAGGAGTTTCTCCTTTTGGATCTCTTTCAGGCAGTGATCGATGGATTCCTTCAATACTTATTTTGCCCTCTGGTTCTAGAATCTCAGGGCAGTTTTCCTTGATAATTTTATGAAAGGTGATATCTAGGCTCTTTTTTTGATCATGGCTTTCAGGCAGTCTCATAATGTTTAAATTGTCTCTCCTGGATCTGTTTTCCAGGTCAGTTGTTTTTCCAATGAGATATTTCACATTTTGTTCCATTTTTTCTTTCTTTTGTTTTTGTTTTGTGATTTCTTGCTTTCTCATAAACTCATTAGCCTCCATCTATTCCATTCTATTTTTTGAAGAACAATTTTCTTCAGTGAGCTTTTGAACCTCCTTTTCCATTTGGCTAATTCTGCTTTTGAAAGCATTCTTCTCCTCATTGCCTTTTTGAACCTCTTTTGCCAATTGGGTTAGTCCATTTTTCAAGGTGTTATTTTTTTCAGCATTTTTTGGGTCTCCTTTAGCAAGATATTGACCTGCTTTTCATGCTTTTCTTGCACCTCTCTCATTTCTCTTCCCAGTTTTTCCTCCACCTCTCTAACTTGATTTTCAAAACCCTTTTTGAGCTCTTCCATGTGTTGAGCCAATTGAAAATTTATTTTGGATATTTGGGATACAGAAGTCTTGACATCTATGTCTTTCCTTGATGATAAGCATTGTTCTTCTGCATCAGAAAGAATGGGATGAGACATCTGTTCACCAAGAATGTAACCTTCTTTATTCTTATTTTTTTCTCTTTTCTGGGCATTTTGCCAGCTAGTTACTTGACCTGTATTTCCTCTTCACACCCACCTTGTCTTCAGATCTACCCACATAGTGTTTGGGGGCTGGCATTCAAATGGTTCTCCCCAGCCTCAGGGCTTTCAGTGGATGCAGGGCTACTGTTCAGTGTGAGATTAAGTTCAGGTTCTCAGGTGGGGGCAGGGCTGCTACATGGGGCTTAACTCCCTCAGGATGTTTATGCGTAGATCTTCAACAATGGATCCGAACTCCTGCCTGCTTTGGAAGCCTCTGTCTGCTGCTACTTCTGCTGCTGCCTCCTGAGGGGGCCTATGTTCTGGAGACATCCTGCTCCCTCGAGCTGAAAAGACCTTTCACTGACCTTTGGTGCTTTTGGGTGGAGGGACCAGCGTGACTGCTGGAGATTCTGTCCCTAAAGCCTGCTCGGATCTTCTCCCCCTTGGTTCCTCCTGGCCAAGGCAGGGCTGGGCTCTGCTCCCGGTCTGGTGCATGATGAACCTTTCATGTCTATTTTTCAGGTATCTCTGGAACAGAAATCTCCTCCACTCCTTTGTTTTGTAGCTTCTGTTGCTCCACAGTTTGTTGGGAGTTCTTCTTCACAGGCATTTTATGGGCTGTGAGTTAGAAGTTAGCATATGTGTATTTTTCTACTCTGCCATCTTTGCTCCTCTCCCTCAGTTTAATTTCTTTATCCTTTTTTTATTTAGGGCTTATGTCTATATTCATCAGCAAACTTGTTCTGTAATTTTTTTTTTTCTCTATCTCTTCCCTATTTGGGCAATAATACCCTATTTGTCTCATATGTGGAGATAGGTTGGTAGGTTTTAGTAAAGCTACTATTTTCTATTTAAATTATATGATTTATTTTTAAATTCACTAAAGCCAAATTTTGATTCATTGTTTTTGTGATTCAATCCCCCCAATAAACAGAAGCTGAGAGTTCTTTAGTCATAGCCACAAGCAGCTGGATAAAAAAAAAAAGAAAAAAAAAAACAGAATGCTCAGTCTAAGATTGTGTCTACTTTAAAATCTTTATTTTTGAATATAATTCAGAGACTTCTGTTACAGCTAATAATATGATTTGGGGTTAGATAATATTAAAAACTCATAAGATTCTATTGAAATGGACAGAATTAATAAGTTCAGGTAAGAGTGAAATTTTTCCAATCATGCAGTAGCTGTACTAGAACCAGATTCAGGAATTGCCAGGTGGGAAACATTCCTTTATAAAGGGACACGATGGGGAAACTGACCAGGAGGATCCCATCCTAGATTGAGTCTAGAATTGTCCCCTCGGTGTTTCCTCTCCAGATACAAATTTCACCTGATGACAGTACAGGATGGGGGATTACAGTCCCTCTGAGCAACTTGTGGCATATTCTCTCAGATACTGATTGAATGCAGACAACTATACCCGAATTGAAACATAAACAAAATATCCATGGTCCCAAAAGCTTTTACCTTAAACAGCAAATTTCATTAATCACAACTTAAAGCCAAATACACTGTTTCAGACAAATTTCTATTAGGACTGATGACCTTGTCCACATGAAAGACAGCTTTGGTAATTTTACAAAAGAAAAGGAATTGGCACGAATCCCGTGCCTACCAACCCCCAGACACAGGAAGACTGTTCTGCAGAACAAGTCGGGAAGAATTGGTCCAAATAAATTTTTATTCCATTCATTTCTTTCCACTTAGTAACCAATTAACAATTTTAGGTTTAGTATTAAAACAGCAATCTTCAAAGGCTTAGTTGCCAGTCTTACAAGTCATATAAATGATAGCTGTAACTTCGTTAACAGGCAAAGGTGAAAGTACCTGGTTTTAAATAACATAACTGGTATTACACAATTTTTTCCAACGTCTTTTAGTTCCAACAAAATTCAGACTACAAATTGCATTCTCTAACATCATTTCTGGATTTCAGTGTAAAATAAAATCTTAATGGCTCTAATTTTTACGCAAGAAAATTTCTTACGCAAGAAAACATTTTGAAAAAAAAATGTTTTTAAAAGGAAAGGTCATGAAATCACAAGCAGAAATGAAGGAGATTCTGGAACAAGTCCATAGGCACCTAGTCGCCTCCTTTCCACTTGGGAGTTCGAAGCCTTCTCAAATTGCCTTAGTGCCAAATAATACAACAAATTCTGACCTGTTTTAAACATCCAATTAGGAGTGACATGTTTCACTTAAAATATGACCAGAATAACTGCCTTTTAGTTGTATCCCATATACAAAAACAATTCTTTTTTAGGTGAGGTATGGGGTAATTAAAAGCTATTTAATCTGCCTCACTGATATGAGGGGAAAAATTCCCAGTTTCTTCTTGTCTTTCTCTACACCTTTACAACCTGACCAGGGTTAGAAGGAGGAAAGGGAGAGAAAGAATTTTTGAGGGGAAAGAAATTCCCGATTTCTTCCTGTCTTTCTCTCCAACTTCATGACCTGGTCAGGGTTAGTATTTTCCCAACAATTTTCCAATAATCCTTAAACTTCTCCCATGTTATTCTCCTAGTGAGATTTGACTAGAGCCCCTTTAAAACTGCACATAAAGTATTTCCTTGCATTCCTTATAAGATAGTTTCTATCTTTCTCTCTCCAATTCTTCCCCCTGATGCTTCAGCTATCAGAGAGAAAGGAGGAGGGGGAGGAAAAGAGATAACATTGTGAATTCCAGCTACAGTGGAGCTGACTGTAATAACTCACAAACACACACACAGTACATGTAAAGACCGAAAACACACACATAGAACATGTAAAGACAGAACACATATACAGACAACTTTAGCTTACTTTCTATCACAGTTCAGATACTGATATATGGAATCTGATCCAGATGGCCAGCTTCCCAGTCATTATTTTCCACACCTGCCCTGCAATTGATTTATCAAACATCCCCCCAAGGTGGACAATCCACCCCAAAGACGGGACATTCCTGTTGCCAGGATAATTTTCCTCGGGACCTGATTGTACTTGGACCACGGGAGCAGGTAGGGAGAGTAAGACACAAAGCCTGATTAAACAGAAACACAGGGGAGGAGCCAAGATGGCTGAGTAGAAAGACTCACATATAATAGCTCTGAATCCACAGCTCATAAATTTTCTGTAAAAAGAACTCCCCACAAAATCTGGGGCAGTGCAAGCCACACAGCAATGCATTGCAGGAGATTTCCGTTCCAGAGACCCTGAAAAACCGGCACCAAAGGTCCGTCACATACCGGACAGCAGAGCCCACACCAGCCCTGCCCTGCCTGATGTCCTGAGAGCAGCAGATCTGAGCAGGCTTCAGGGAGAGAACCTCTGGTGGCCGTGAAGGTCCTTCCAACAACAGGCACTACAGGTCAGTGAGAGAGACTTCTGGGCTGGCTGAGAGGGCAGTGGGGTGTCTCCGTGGCTCAGGCCCCCTAGGGAGGAAGCGGCAGAAGCAGTGGCAGAGGCATCGGCAGCCCGGAACTCCCGGAGCAGACAGGAGCTCAGAGCGATTACTGAAGATCTCCGCAAAAACCCCTGAGGGAACTGAGCCTGGGAGGTGGCCCTACCCCGACCTGAACACCTGAACTTAAGCTCACCTTGAATAGCTTCCCCACCTGCCACTGAAAGCCCTGAGGATGGGGAGCAGTGTTTGAGTCTCAGACTCCAAGCACTAGCTGCGCAGATCTAGGTGGGGGTGCAGAGGAATTTCAGAAGTCAAGTAACTGGCTGGGAAAATGCCCAGAAAAGGGAAGTAAAATAAGACCATAGAAGGCTACTTTCTTGGTGAACAGATGTGTCCTCCTTTCATTACTGATGAGGAGAAACAATGCTTACCATCAGGGAAAGACACATAAGTCAAGGCCTCTGTATCCCAAACATCCGAAATAGATATCCAATGGGCTCAGGCCATGGAAGAGCTCAAAAAGGATTTTGAAAATCAAGTTAGATGGATGGAGGAAAAACTGGGAAGAGAAATGAGAAAGATGTGAGAAAATCATGACAAACGGGTCAATACCTTGGTAAAGGAGACCCAAAAAAATGCTGAAGAAAATAACACCTTGAAAAATAGGCTCACTCAATTGGCAAAAGGGGTTCAAAAAACCAATGTCCTCATTGAAGAATGCTTTCAAAAGCAGAATTAGCCAAATGGAAAAGGAGGTTCAAAAGCTCACTGAAGAAAATAGTTCTCTCAAAAATAGAATGGAATAGATGGAGGCTAATGACGTCCTGAGAAACCAAGAAATCACCAAACAAAACCAAAAGAATGAAAAAATGGAAGAGAATGTGAAATATCTCATTGGAAAAACCACTGAGCTGGAAAATAGATCCAGGACAGACAAATGAAAAACTATGGGACTACCTGAAAGCCATGATCAAAAAAAGAGCCTAGACATCATCTTTCATGAAATTATCAAGGAAAACTTCCCTGAGATTCTGGAAGCAGAGGGCAAAATAAGTATTGAAGGAATCCATTGATCACCGCCTGAAAGAGATCCAAAAATAGAAACTCCTAGGAACATTGTGGCCAAATTCCAGAATTCCCAGGTCAAGGAGGAAATATTGCAAGCAGCTAGAAATAATCAATTCCAGGATTGTGGAAATACAATCAAGATAACACAAGATCTAGCAGTTTCTATATTAAGGGATCGAAGGGCATGGAATAAGATATTCCAAAAGTCAAAAGAACTAGGACTAAAAGGAAGAATCATCTACCCAGCAAAACTGAGTATAATACTTTAGGGGAAAATATGGTCTTTCAATGAAAAAGAGGACTTTCAAGCATTCTTGATGAAAAGACCAGAGCTGAAAAGAAAATATGACTTTCAAACACAAGAATGAGAAGAAGCATGCAAAAGCAAACAGCAAAGAGAAGTCATAAGGGACTTACCAAAGGTGAACTGTTTACACTCCCACGTGGAAAGACAATATTTGTACCTCTTAAAACTTTTCAGTATCTGGGTAGTTCATGAGACCACACACACACATACACACACAGAGGTGCACATGCACGCACACACACATGTACACATGTGAGTGCACACGCACATACACACATGCATGCACATACAGAGACAGAGAGCACAGAGTGAATTGAATAGGATAGGACCATGTCTTAAAAGAAATTAAGGTAAACGATGAGAGAGAAATGTAGGGGAGGAGAGAGGGTGAAGTGGAATGGGGTAAAGTATATCTCATTCAAGAGGCAAGCAAGAGACTTTTTAGTGGAGGGAAAAACAGGAGAGGTGAGAAAAAAAATACGAAGTTTACCCTCATTACATTCGACTAAAGGAAGGAATATAATGCACACTCATTTTGGTATGAAAACCTATCTTACAATATAGGAAAGTGGGGGAGAAGGAGATAAGCAAGGGAGGGGGGATGATGATAGGGAGGGCAATGGGAGGAGGGAGCAATTTGAAGTGAAAACTCTTGGGGAGGGACAGGATCAAAAGACAGAATAGAAACAATGGGGGGCAGGATAGGATAGAGGGAAATACAATTAATCTAACACAACACAACTATTATCGAAGTCATTTGCAAAACTACACAGATATGGCCTATATTGAATTGCCTGCCTTCCAAAAGGGAATGGTTGGGGAGGGAGGGATGGGGAGAAGTTGGAACTCAAAGTTTTAGAAATAACTGTTTAGTATTGTTCTTGCTACTAGAAAATAAGAAATATAGTTAATGGGGAAAAGAAGTCATCTGGCCCTACAGGACAAAAGATAAGATGGGAACAAGAGAAGAGAGGGATGATAGAAGAGAGGGCAGATTGGTGATAGGGAAAGTTAGAATGCTCAGTATATTGGGGTGGGGTGAGCGGAGAAATAGGGAGAAAACTTGGAACCCAAAATTTTGTGAAAATGAATGTAAAAAGTTAAATAAATAAATTTATATTTAAAAAAGTATATGAAATGAAAAAAATAAATAAATAAACAGAAACACAGAACAAAGAACAGACAGGATCACAGGCAGTTAAGACTCTCATGCAATACCTGCCTAGGACTCTCACGTGGCGTCCCGCGGAGGTCAGGGCAGTTAGGACCTTCTGCAAAAACTTCAGAATTTACGGACTTCATACAATACCTGTAGAAGTCAAGGACGTCATGCAATACCTGCATAGGTCATCCCCGACTCTCAAGCTGTCTCTCGCGAAGGTCAACCAGGGCTCTCGGTGGCATCCTACTAGGCCAGTAAAGGCATCTTACCGCTGCATCCAGCTAGCCACTTACCACATCAGAGTACTCACCAGAACAGACAAGGCGCTCATTTTTTTGCCCAGATCAGGAAAACTTTGCTGCCGATCGTCTGGCTCTGGGCTGTGCTCCAAAATCGGGGCCAAGATAAATCCCGTTTGCCACCCCCAAAGTTAAAGCCCAACCCAGTCATCCAGAACAGATAGCTTGTCTGTGCATGCAGAGCCAAAGGCTATCTCGGTGGAACTTCCATGTGAAATGGACGGAATTAATAAGTTGCAGGCAAAATTAATTGAAAATTTCGAGAGCGTCATTTATTAGTCAGGCTGGCAGCTGCCTCATGTAGAGACCCAGGGAAGACAGCCCCGAACTGAGGTGGGTGAGTGCATTTTAAGCATTTCGGCGCTACTTGGTACAGCCTTGCAGTTTCCACAACAAACAGCGTTCTGACAGAGTAAGATGGGTGTTCTGACTACTAGGCAAGAACCCTCAAAACAGAAGGAGTTGTCAGGGAGTTACTAGGCACAGGACCCCTAATAGAAAACAGGTGCCAATAGAAGTAACCAATCAGGAAAGGGGGGACGCTCAGCAGAAGGTGGTTACCTGGTAATGGGGGGCTAACATGGGGGGGGGCACAGGTGGTTACCATGCAAATGGTCTAAACAAGAAGTGACTGTTAACAATTTATCAGATATTAAAGCAAAGGGGAATAACATTTTGACAGGGGCTTAACAACAGAAGGAAACTGTTACTAGGCAAGCTGTTCTGCCCAGTAACCTAACAGAGATCCCTCAGCCTAGGTCCCCAGGAAGAAATAATGTCCATTTTACTATAAGACAAAACTAAATGTAATACAAGAGATCAAGCCCCTTATTTTCCAGCATTCTAGCTGAGTTTCCTATCTTTATTGCACATGCCTACCTACAATAAAGCCTGATTCTTAAAATGTTATTCTCTGTTCAATGAAAAATTTTCTTTTCCATATTTATCTGTTTCTATGATAGTTGGAGAGACAATTAATATAATGTTAATTAGTTACCAATTTTTGTGTATTTTTTTTGCGTTCCCTTTTATCTTTATCTTGAGCCTACACAAAAAACGAACATTTCTTTATATAAAACAAAAGATTTAAAAAGTTCAGTGGTATATCTACCTTTCATAAGTCTTGCTTTTTAAAAAGAAGTATGTAACAAATTTTACACATTACTTTAGAAATTCCCCAGTTTTATTTTGCTTCCTTCTGAAATTCCTTATATTGTCTTCTGTGCATTTTTAAAAATGTGATTTTTTGTATCACTAGTGCCACTGTGTCTCTTGCTGATGCCCAACTTCCTAATCATTAATATGGGAGCAAAAAAGAAGGAACAAAAAACAAAATACTTGTAACCAATAAGCGTAATCAGCCCAATCCACATGGTGGCTCTATCTAAAAATATATGAATCTTACATACTCTTGAATCTATCTTCTCTCTGTCAAGAAATGAATAACATGCTTTATCATAGGTATATTGGAGATATGGTTAGTCATTATATTTTTCAAAGTTTTTAAGTCTTTCAAAACTATTTTGGTAGCTGGACAGTATAGCAGATAGAGAGCTGGATCTACAGTCAGTATGACTGGAATTCAAATTCTGACTCAAACAATTTCAAGCTTCTTCATTCTAGGCAAGTCACTTAACTTCTCTCTGCCAGCTTGCTCAGCTATGAAATTGAGTAATAATAGCCTGGTTTCCAAGGCTTGTTGTGAGGATAAACTTAAACAATATTCATGTAAAAGGAGTTATGATGGCTTTCATTGCTTCAAGGCTAGTATGGTACATTTCATCCCTCCCTCAGGATTCTCCATTACTCTTGAGCTTGTTTTTGAGGTGGTCTAGATATTCGGTCATTGACTCCTGTCTCCATAACCAGTATTCCCTCATCTTTTGGGAGTGTTGGGGTTTACCTTTGTTCTGTTTAAACACTGATCAGTTTTTACAAAAGAATACTTACTTCAAAGATATAGCAAGAATAAACACATTAAAATTCCCCCAAAATTTGAGAATATAATCTCCATCTCACCTTGTATGGCGTCATGATTTGGGGAATGGAAAGGGATTAGCTTTGTCATTTAACTCCTTTACTATTTAACTCATTTCCTTTATAGCACAATTCTAGAATCACCCTTCATTTGAGTCCATAGGGAAACTTATTTCTCTGCTCAGCTGGGAACACAATTTATTCAGATATTTTATAAAATGAGATAATTTCTTATATTCTACCTTTCTTTGTTTACTTCTCTCTCTCTCTCTGTCTCTCTCTCTGTCTCTCTCTGTCTCTGTCTCTCTCTCTGTCTCTGTCTCTCTGTCTCTGTCTCTTTCTGTCTCTCTCTGTCTCTCTCTGTCTCTCTGTCTCTGTCTCTGTCTCTCTGTCTCTCTCTCTCTCTCTCTCTCTCTCTCTCTCTCTCTCTCTCTCTCTCTCTCTCTCTCTCTCTCTGTATCTCTCCATGAAATTATGGTAAATTATATTTCTGTATTTAACATATGAGTATGGTTATCCCCATTGTTACTTCTATTTTTGTGTACATTTCTTCTCATGCACTGTAATTATGAGGACCAAATTTCACCTCATTTCTTCTTTATAACACTGCTTTCTTTTTATCCTCCTTCCTAATTCACTTCTTAACACACTCAATACGGCAAAAAAAAAAAAAAAAAGTATCATCCATGTCTCTTTTTCTTAATTAACTGTCATAAACACTTTGAAGATCTTAAGGTTCTGAAAGATATTTGTCTCTGCTGAATCTATTTAAAAATTAGCAGCACTTCATCAAACAACACTTCTTACCCCACCCCTTCATGTCTGCTGTTCAAATAAATTTAAGTTTCTAGATTCTCTTGGGTCTTGTGTTTTTGTGTTCTAGAGTTTTGACTCAATTCTCATTTTTCATTAGAATGGCTTGAAAGTCCTCTGTTCTTTCAGGTCCTTTGTTATCCTTAGTATTTTGCTTAGATTTGTGGGGTAAGTTATTCTTGGCTGTAGATCTATTTCTTTTGTCTTTTGGAATTTTACATTCCAAAATATTCTCCGGGTTATATTAGAAGCTTCCAGGTTTCCTGTAAACCTGTCATTCTTTGGTCCTTGAATTGCTTTTTCTTTCTGGTTGCTTTGAAAGGGGAGCTCTGAATTTTGGTAGTGACACTCAGGAGTCTTTCCTTTTGAGCTTTGTTATAATCGGTTATTGGTAAATTCTAGCACTTGGTTCTAATAGATCAGGGAAGTTTTGATTTATCATTTCTTAAGATAGTGTCTAGCCATAAAAAAATTCATGGTTTTCAAAGTGGACAGTTATTCTTAAATGCTCTGTCTTTGACTCTTTTGTAATTTCTTTTATATCAGATATTTTATATTTTCCTAAATTTTGAATAATTTTCTTCTAATATTTCTTGCTATATTCTGGTGTCACTGACTTAGGTTGTTGTATTCAAACTTCCATAGCGACTACTCAGTATGAAACATTTAAAACTTTCTTTCTCTCTAATTTATATATTCTCCTTCCAGTTGTTTACTCAAGACAATTTGTTTTACTTTTTATCTCTTACTTTATTCTTTCTTAGTGTCCTTGTATGTACTCATTGTGGAAAATTTCTCTTTGGTCCTTTGAGTATCAACTTTCAATTAATATGCAATTTCTTTAACAATGGATTTTTGTAATTTCCAGATCTACAGAAATATTTTATATTGATGGTTATCTTCTTTGGTGTGCCCTTCTCTCAGGTTTAATTGTCAAATTAAGGATTTTTATGAGGCCCAGCTCTGTTCCCTTCTACATTTTGGGGAGGAGTGTTTGAGCCTCCTTCTCCCTGTACATCCTGGGTTTCTATGTTAATCTTCATTTCCTCAGGTTAGATACCACGAAATATTTGAGATTCAGAGCACTAGATATCTGAGACTCTTTACGGGACATTAGGAAAAATTGTTAGGGACTTCAAAACTCAAAGGCCTAGGTTGTCCATGGGTATTAACAAAGTGCAATGGTTGATGACACTACTATCAGCTTCCAGGGTCCCCACAATGAGTATTTGAGATTATCTGGAAGGAAACATCTGCCCTTAAAAGCTACATATGTCTCTGATTGTTCTCTTTTCAATTTGGTAAGCATTAGGATGATTGGTTATATTGCACTGGTTTTGCTATTAGTTCCTTTTCATATTATTCCAGGTGACTTTATCTTTCATTGTGTTTCGTGGGTGGAAGAAGTTGCTGTGGTTTTCTACTGGATTTATTAATTGTTAATCAGGCATGTCTTTCAAGGTTTTGTTGGAGTAGGTAGGAGATATGTAGTCTGCCTTTGTTCATGCAATTATCTTTCCTGAAATCTTTCATGTTTCCCTTGTTTTTATTTTACTGCATGTTGTTCTGTAAAATAGGCATTTAGTATTTCTGACTCCTTGTACAGTTTAGTTACTGGCATAGTCAGTTCTATGCAGGTATCACACGATGCTAATTAGTAGGCATACTCATTAATTACATCAATATAGAATTTCCAAAAGTCTGTCATATCTAGGTTTGCCCTTCGCATCCTGGCAGACATTTAATTTATTTTATCTAGGTCTGAAATTAGTATATTAAAATCACCAGTAGGTAAATATTACCTTATTATTTATATTTTCATGTAATTCAACTGCTTTTTACTGTAAGTACTTAAGCATCATGGTATTTGGAGTGGATTTGTAATGCTATTATTTCATTATATATTGTACTTAAATCTTAATGAAGTTTTCCTGCTTGTACATTTTGCATATGTCTTTTCTTCTTTTACTTTTTCTGATATAATATTTAAAATTATTTTGATCTGTATTAAAAACAGAACAGAATAAATTATATATAAACCATTTGTAACAGTATGAATCTGTTTTAAATATGTTTCTTATATATGAAAAATCATTAGGTTTTACTTTATTATTCAGTATTTTATCTTACTTAATTTTAGGAATGAGTTAAATGCAATAACAGTCACAATTTTGAATTTTAATTTTTCTATGTTTATATAATTCCCATAGAATTTATAACATAATATGCAACTCTTATAATAGTCTTTTTTTCATTCTTTTGTCTCTTCCTTCCTTCTTCCACTGTCTGTCTCTCTGAGGCTTTTTTCTCTTCTCATTCTACTTTGTATTTATAGGTTCTATCATTGTAACTAATCCGTTCCCCTTACTCTCACTTTCCAATGCCATCCTACAGTAGAACAATGAAAAAGGACATCATGGCTATAAAATAACAGATTTAAAATGCTAAGAAACTTTGGTGGTCTTCTGGTTCACATTTCTTACTTATAGATATAGAAACTGAGCCTCAGAGAGTACAGGGATCAAACCGCAAGTATAAGAGTTGTGAATTGAACTTTTAATTATGAATTAGTTTAGTGTGAATCAGTTCATCACACTAATCACTACTGACATACTTTGTTTCATGGGATTTTCTTCTGCACTCTCCTTTTTTGTCCATTCCTGAAATCTGCTGCAGATTGTTTTGATAAAATTAACTCTCTCCAATCCTACTTTCAAATTAGTAATTACATAAAATTTTAAGTCTTCCCTTGGCAATCTCAGCTAAAGATGAAAATAATGAGAATTCCCCTCCCCCATTTTATTTCTTAAGAAGCTTCTTATTTTGTGACTGACTGTAAGCTCAAGCAAAATGAAGTTTTATTTTTGCTTTTGTTTTTGTTTTCTTTTCTTTTCTGGAGTTCAGTTTTCTAGGCTCATACTAAGTTGTAAACATATAAAGGATAACTTTGGGAATAATTCACAGTTGTTCTGAGTCTTGTGTGTTGTGGTGCCTTCTTTCTCTGAGCCTATTATTTGAAAACTCTATAGGAGGTTGCCATTTTGCTTTGGGATCTTACTCATGAGAAGGATTTTTTGATTTCCTGGATGGATTTCTGGGTAGCTGTTTGCCACGAGCCCTCCAACTTCTCCAATACTGGTGCACTGCCGGTCTGGTCGTGTATTGTTCATAGTTGTATAATTCTGTTTAGACAGTTGGAACTCTCTCTATTGAATTCTTTCTTGGAGTGCTTATCTGTATTTATCTGTCTGATAATTAAAATAAGATTTTTAACCTCTTTAAAGATGTCTTTCCTTTAGAAAAGCAAATCAATGAAACTATGCTAGCAGTCCACTCTGTGTGATGGTGTGATTATTAATATACTGCCCCAAAATAACTAAATTCATCCCTCTCCATCCCCTTTCTGTCTCTATGCTGTGAATACACAAATGAAAGCTTGCCTTTGTTTTCCTTAGTGATCTATTAATATTTTGGGACTACTGATTTAAAATGGTAGCTTTCTGCTCATCAGAATGTAAGCAAAAATTTATTAGTCATTTCAAGTCGTTCAAAAGCTTAGCATTGGCCAGTTTATACTCTTTTGTATACCTACATTCTGAAAGTTTGACATAGCTTTCATTTTCTCCTAAAGATGGTTACAAGGCACCAATTTTGGTAAAAGCCAATTTATACCTTAAGAGTAATGCTCAACATTGCTGGATTCTATGTTTTGATTCAAGAAATATTCCTATGCTTTGAGGTATAGCATATGGCAATTTATTATTTCATTTCTTGTTAAAGTTATGTATTCTCCTTTTTTAAAAAATAAGTAAGTAGTCTTGTTACCCGATATAACTCTTTTTATCAACATGAAATAATTTTGAATTAACTTTAATGTTTTGTTACTTGATACTAACAGTCTACTAGAAGTTAAAATGTTTGCTGGGCTGTAGTGTACTAAAGATGCTATGAACATGAACTTTGTCTTCTGCTTCCAATATTGTTAGAAATGTTATAATAATGTAGAATATTGTACTCAATTTCTTTTTGGTCACCATGTTTGTACATTTAATTGGAGTCCCCAAAATCTCAAAAATTTTACCTGAAAAGTTTTTTTTTTTTTTTTTATTATAATTCTTTTACACATTTGTTCTTTTTAGTGTAGTTTATTTTCACTCTACTCCATTGTTAATTGTTGGGTCTTGAGTGTTTGGTTGTTTCTTTTTAAACTTTTTTTGAGGTGTCCAGTATTTTAGTAAGACGTTTTATATTCTAAAGCATTGTTTATAATTTCTTTTGTTTTTTTTAATTTAGAAATCTTGTTTACTATTTCATCTCCTCCATCAGTTATTTCACTAGGCTTTTCAAAAATTCTCACTGTCCTTGTTGTCTTTCCCTTGTCTTCTTATGGGATAAAATTTATACTTTCATATTTTTTTCTCTTGTTTTGAAGTGTTCTCCTGGCATTTTCTTATTCCATAATGGATCTTCATTCTATGAGGAGCTATTGTTTCTTTATTCCCTTACCCTTTATGGTATGTTACTTCCATTAGAGACATATTTATTTTCCATTATTATATTTTTTCTTGTCATTTTAGCTACTTGGCCCATTTCTATGTATTTTCAAGCGATGAGGTTGAATTGACCTCGCCTTGTTGACAATTTTGGATGGCTTCTTAAGTAAATCCCTTTTTTTTCTTCCCCAAAATAGTTTCTTCTTCATTTTTGAGACTTTTCTCTTGAAAATCATTTTGGTATGGGAGTAGGGAACCCCAACATTTTATGACTCTGATCATAAGATTGACTACCTTCTTTTTCCAGCATAAGTAAGAAATTGACTTGTTGTAAAAAGGAAAAAAAAGAATCAAATTCCAATTATGTAGACTGCCTGGTTTGCATTTATTTCTGATAATTAAATTTATTTCCTCAATAGATACTTGGAATTCTATAATATAATTCAAATATAAAGAGGGAAGTTAACAATTAACATATGCTTTATGGTGAAAATATTGATTTTTTTTCAAAATTTTTAGAACAACTCAGATAAATGTTAATTACTGTTTGAAGAGATCATTATCATTTCTTCTGTATCCTCCCAGGACCACAGTAAAAATTACTTAAACTAATTTCCACCGTGACTTTCATTATCCAAACAGTAAACTTTTTTCCTCTGCAAATATAGTCCATTCTCTTCTGCTCAAATCTTCCCTGCTTTATATATTGCCTATTGCTGTTGAGGAAAAGAGTGGAAGATACCAGAGTGGGTCAAAACCCAAAATCCCAAAATTATTTTTTGACAAGAAACATACTTGAAATAGAGAGACACCAGAATAAAGTAAGGGGATGGAGAGGAATCTATTATAATTCAACTGAAATAAAAAAAAAAGCCGAGGTAACAACCCTGATCACAGACAAAATAATAGCAAAAATAAACTTAACCAAAAGAAATAAGAAAGGAAATCATGCTAAAATGAACATAAATAATGAAGTAAAATTAATATTAAACATATTTCCCTCAAGAACTGTAGCATATACATTCTCAAAGAAGAAGATAAGTGAGTTTCAGGAAGAAGAGATAACAAAACATGCTGTAGGAGGAATTCAACTGTCCCTTTGCAGAACTCAGTAAATCTAACCAAAAAACTAAGCAATAAGGAAACTAAGAAGGTAAATAAAAAATTTCAAAAAGTTAGATATGGCAGAACTTTGACATTATTTAAACATAAAGGGTGACACCATAAGCAAATTAGAATAGCAAGGAATAGTCTACCTGTCAGATCTACGTGGAGGGAAAGAATTCATGACCAAACAAGAAATAGAGAGTATCACAAAATGTAAAATAGATTAATTTTATTATACTAAATTTAAAAGCTCTTCTACAAACAAGACCAATACAACCAAGATTAGAAGGAAAACAGAAAGACAGAAATCAATGTTTATAGCAAGGGTCTCTGATAAAGGCCTCATTTCTCAAATATTTAGAGAAGTTTGTCAAATTTATAAGGCTACAAACCATTCCCCAACTCATAAATAATCAAAGTAAAGGAACAATTTTCAGATGAAGAAATTAAAACTATCTTTAGGCATATGAAGAAGAACTCTAAATTACTTTTTTTTGTAAATTTGAATTTATTTATTTAACTTTTTACATTCATTTTCACAAAATTTTGGGTTCCAAATTTTATCCCCTTTTATCCCCTATCCCCACCCCAATACACCGAGCAATCTAATTTTCCCTATGACCAATCCTCCCTCTCTTCTATCCTCCCTCCCTTCTCTTGTCCAGATTTTATCTTTTGTCCTGTAGGGCCAGATGACGTTCTATTCCGCATTAACCGTATTTCTTATTTCCTAGTAGCAACAACAATGCTAAACAGTTGTTCCCAAAACTTTGAGTTCCAAATTCTTCCCATCCCTCCCTCCCCACCCATTTCCTTTGGGAAGGCAGGCAATTCAATATAGGCCATATCTGTGTAGTTTTGCAAATGACTTCAATAAAAGTTGTGTTGGGTAAGACTAACTGTATTTCCCTCCATCCTATCCTGCGCCCCATTGTTTCTATTCTGTCTTTTGATCCTGTCCCTCCCCAAGAGTTTTGACTTCAAATTGCTCCCTCCTCCCATTGCCCTCCCTACGATCATCCCCGCCCCCTTGCTTATCTCCTTCTCCCCCATTTTCCTGTATTGTAAGATAGGTTTTCATACAAAAATGAGTGTGCATTTTATTCCTTCCTTTAGTCAAATGTGAGGAGGGTAAATTTCTTGTTTTTTTTTTTTTTCTCAGCTCTCCTCTTTTTCCCTCCACTAAAATGTCTCCTTCTTGCCTCTTGAATGAGATATAATTTACTCCATTCCATTTCACCCTCATTCCCCCCACTACATTTCTCTCTCACCATTTACCTTAATTCCTTTTAAGATATGGTCCCATCCTATTCAACTCACTCTGTGCTCTCTGTCTCTGTATGTGCGTGCATGTGTGTATGTGTGTGTGCATGCACGCATGTACATGTGTGTGTGTTTGTGTATGTGTGTGTGTGTGTGGTCCCACGAACTACCCAGATACTGAAAAATTTTGAGAGTTACAAATATTGTCTTTCCAGGTAGGAATGTAAACAGTTCCCATTTGGTAAGTCCCTTCTGACTTCTCTTTGCTGTTTCCTTTTTCATGCTTCTTGTCATTCTTGTGTTTGAAAGTCAAATTTTCTTTTCAGTTGTGGTCTTTTCATCAAGAATGCTTGAAAGTCCTCTGTTTCATTGAAAGATCATATTTTCCCCTGAAGTATTATACTCAGTTTTGCTGGGTAGGTGATTCTTGGTTTGAGTCCTTGTTCCTTTGACTTCTGGAATATCCTATTCCACGCCCTTTGATCCTTTAATGTAGAAGCTTGAGCTATCCTGATTGTATTTCCACAATACTGAAATTGTTACTTTCTAGCTGCTTGCAGTATTTTCTCCTTGACCTGGGAATTCTGGAATTTGGCCACAATGTTCCTAGGAGTTTCTATTTTGGATCTTTTTCAGGCAGTGATCGATGGATTCTTTCAATACTTATTTTGCCCTCTGGTTGTAGAATGTCAGGGCAGTTTTCCTCGATAATTTCATGGAAGATGATGTCTAGGCATTTTTTTTAATCATGACTTTCAGGTAGTCTCATAATTTTTAAGTTGTCTCTCCTGGATCTATTTTCCAGGTCAGTTGTTTTCCCATGAGATATTTCACATTCTCTTCCATATTTTCATTCTTTGGTTTTGTTTTGTGATTTCTTGGTTTCTCAGAAAGTCATTAGACTCCATCTGTTCCATTCTAATTTTGAGAGAACTATTCTCTTCAGTGAGCTTTTCAACTTCTTTTTCCACTTGGCTAATTCTGCTTTTGAAAACATCCTTCTCCTCATTGGCTTTTTGATCCTCTTTTCCCAATTGAGTGAGTCTATTTTGAAGGTGTTATTTTCTTCAGCATTTTTTTGGGTCTCCTTTACCAAGGTATTGATCCATTTTTCATGCTTTTCTTGCATCTCTCTCATTTCTCTTCCCAGTTTTTCCTCCACCTGTCTAACTTGATTTTCAAAATCCTTTTTGAGCTCTTCCATGGCCTGATCCCACCGGACATCCACCTGGGATGTCTGGGATAGAGAGGCCCCGACCTCCACGTCTTTCCCTGATGGTAAGCATTGTTCCTCCCCATCAGAAATGAAAGGAGGAAACATCTTATGTTCCCCAAGAAAGTAGCCTTCTATGGTCTTATTTTTCTTCCCTTTTCTGGGCATTTTCCTATCCAGTTACTTGACTTCTGAGATTCCTGTCCACCCCTGCCCAGATCCATCCAGCTAGTGCTTGGGGTCTGAGATTCAAATGGCTTTCCGTGGCAGGCGCGGCTGCTATTCAATATGAGCTTAAGTTCTGGTGCTCAGGTGGGGGCAGGGCCACCTCCCAGGCTCAGTTCCCTCAGGACCTTTATGCAGAGACCTTCAGAAATGGAGCGGGTGGGGGCAGGGTCGTCTCCTAGGCTCCACTCCCTCAGGGGGTTTATGCAGAGACCTGAACTTCTGCTTGCTGCTGCTTGCTGCCCCGGGTCGCCGCCGCTGCATCTGCCTCTGCTGCTGCCCCTGCCACTCCCTCTGCTGCTCCCTCAGCTGCTTCCTTCCGAGGGCGCCCGAGCCACAGAGACACGCCGCTCCCCTCTCGGCCAGCCAAGACATCTCTCTTACAGACCTGTAGCATCTGTGGGTGGAGGGAACTTCCCAGCCACTGGAGGTTCCGTCCCTGAAGCCTGCTCAGATCTGCTCTTCTTGGCCGCCCAGCCAGGGCAGCTCAGGTGTGGACTCCGCTTTCCGGGATGCAGCGGACCATGGGGATGGCTCTCCAAGTCTCTCTGCGATAGAAATCTTTTCCACTGTGTTTCTGCGCATCTTGCAGTGATCCATAATTTGTGGGGAGTTCTTCTTGCAGGAAATATATAGCCTGTGGGTTCGGAGCTAGCATACGTGAGTCTTTCTACTCCGCCATCTTGGCTTCACCCCCCTCTAAATTACTTTTCATTAGACAAATGAAAACTTAAACAACTCTGAGGTACACCTATGAGATTGGCTAATGTGACAGAAAAATGGAAATTATAAATGGTGGAGAAGATGTGGCAAATTTCGGACATTAATGTACTGTTAGGGGAATTTTGAACTGATTCAACGATTATGGAATCCAATTTGGAACTATGCCCAAAGGGCAACCAAACTTTGCAAAGCCCTTAATCCAGGAATACTACTAGGTCTGTATGACAAAATATGGATTAGAACCTCTATATGCAAAAACATTACAGCAATCCTTTTCATGGTGGCAAAATATAGGAAATTGAGGGGTTGTCCATCAGTTGGGGAATAGCTGAACAAACTAGAGCATATGAATTTAATGGAGAACTATTATTCAGTAAGAAATGATTAACAGACTGATTCCAGAAAAAAGCAGAAAGATTTCTGCAGATTGATACTAAATGAAATAAGCAGAGCCAGGAAAATATTGTACATAGTATTAGCAACATCGTATGATCAATTATGAATGACTCAATTCTTCTCAGCAAAGTGGTGGTCCAAGAAAAGTACAAAGCAAAATGTTATCCATGCCCAGCTAAAGAGCTGATGGATTCTGAAGGCAAATGGAAACATATTCTTCCCCACTTTATTCTATCTCATATTTTGTTGCTGTTCATTTTAGGAATTTTATATTTCCCATCTTTATTAAAAAAAACAAACAAAAAATGCTTTAACATTTTTTTTCTTAAATTTGAGTTACAAATTCTCTCCCTTCCTCCATCCTCCCCTTTGTTTGTATTCAGGAACCTTTCTCTGGGGATGGATAACATTTTTTTATCATAATTCCTTCAGATGTGTCTTGGATCATTCTAATGATAAAGATAGCTAAGTCATTCACAGCTGACCATTTTACAGTGATATTATATTGTACACAATACATTTCACTTCACAAGTTTTTCCAGTTTTTTCCCCTTGAGAACATTCTGCTCATGATTTCTTTTAGCACAATAATATGCCATCATAATCTCATACCACAATTTTCTCAGTCATTTCATAATTGATAAACATCCCTTCAATTTCTTATTCTTTGCCCCAAGAAAAGGGTTACCATATAGGACTATGCTCCCTTCCCACCCAGGTGCAAAATGTTTCTCACTGACCTTTGAAGATTTCTTTTGCCTGTTCCTTTTGTTCCTGTGTGACCAGGGCTGGACTAAGCTGTGTGGGCTATACTCCACTCCGCACCCCTGTGATAGACATTTCCTGTTGACCTTCCAGACTACCCTGGCATGGAAATCTCTTTCACTCTGTTGTTTTGTGACTTCCCCTGCTCTACAATTTGTTTAGAGTCATTTTTTACAGGTATGTGATGGGCTGTGAGGGAAGAGCTAATGTATATACGTCTTCTTATGCCACCATCTTGGATCATCTCCTCTTCAGTTCTAACTTTTAAGGACTGCCTTTCTTCAGTGAGCTTTTGTACCTCTTTTTTCTTTTGCAGGATTCTACTTCTTAAAAAGTTATTTTTCTTGAATTAATTTATGTGCCTCTTTTTCCATTTGGTGTGTTCTTCTTTTTCGGGTATTATTTTCCTCATTGGCTTTTTGTACCTGTTGTACCATTTGTCCTGATCTGGTTTTTTAAGGTCCTACTTCTTTCAGTATATTTTAGGCGTCCTTTGCCAAGCTATTAATTCTTTTTTCTTGATTTTTCTTGCATGGCTCTCATTTCTCTTTCCAATTTTTCTTCTACCTCTCTTGTTTGATTTTTAAAATTTTTTCGAGCTCTGCTGTGTCCTGAAACCAATTCAACATTTTCTTGGAGGCTTTAGGTGTAGAGCTTTGACAATGTTATCTTCTTCTGAGTGTATGTGTTGATATTCTTTGCCCCATAATAACTTTGTATACTTAGAATTTTTTTCTATTGTTTCCTCATTTTCCTAGCCTATTCCTTGACTTTTGACTCTTTGTAAAAGTAGGACTCTGCTTCTAGGGTGGAGCATGTATCTTTTCAAGCTTCAGGTTGTTTCATGTAGCTATTTTCAGATACACTTTTAGGGAAACTTTAAGTTTTCAGTTCTTCCAAAATGCTGTGGTCAAATTATAGTTGTTAATTGCGCTCCTGCCCTGTACTTTGGTCCATGAGTGAATACAAACATTCTTTTCTGCCGTGGAACTATGAGTATGGTCCCTGCTCCACTGTGACCACAAGCTCTGGTGTGCTAGTTCTCCTCCCCACCCTTGGACTGTCACCCAGGCCTGGGACCCAGTATAAGCAAAGCAACAGAGTTCTGTCCCCAAAGCCAGAAAAGAGACCTCTGTGATAGCCTTCTGATCACTTGTTAGTTCCCTCACCATCTGAGGACCAAGAGCTCCAGAAGCAAAAGCTACTCTTGTTACTGATTATGTCTGCTCCAAGTTTGCTGGGGCTGGTCTTTGCTGGGACTGGGTCTATGCTGGTACTACCTGCGCTGGATTGTACTTCACTCTCACCTAGGTGGGACAAACCCATCTTGCTAACCTTCTAAGTTGTCTTGGACTGCAACTTTTTTTTCACCTCATTTATTGTGTGTTCTTCTGCTCTATAATTTCTTTGGAGTCATTATTTAAAAGCATTTGGAAGTTTTTATGGGAGAGGTTAGGTGAGTCCCTTCCTTTATTCGGCCCTGTCTCTGCATCCTCACATTTTTTTTTTTTTTGATCATTTTCTTCCCTCACAATTTTGGGTAATATGGAAATATATTTCACAAAATTACACATATGTAAATTATATCAATATGCCTACCATTTTCAAAAGAGAAGAGGGCAGGGAAGAAAGGAGAAATGTTTGCTGTTCAAAATCTTTAAATGATGAATAATAAAATTTTTCTTTGTGTGTAACTGGAGAAAAAATACAATACTATTTAAAAAAAATAAAATGACAAAACATGGGGGAAAAGTGAGTGATAAATGGAATCAAAGAGTTACAATGGTATATGTCATAATATAAGGTGTAGCACTGCTCAAATATTTGTTGTAGGTCCTCCAACGAATACTTTTTTGGAAGGACATTGACAAGGATACTAAAGGATAGGAAGGCATTGATGGTTTGAAATCTGCTTGAATCAAAAGAATAAATACATGGGTGAGGTCCTGCAATTCCACAAGCATTTCCAAATATGAATATGTTCTATACTGGTTTTGAGCTTTGTTACTTACATACTTTCATCATATAGTAACTATAATAAACTAGCCAGCAAAGACAACATTCAGGAACAATGAGCACTTGGACACATCTGATGCATTTATTCAAAAGATAAATTCACTTGATAATATGCAACTGAATGAATATTACTGTGTTTTCCCATTCCCCTCTGAAGATGCTCTAATAACTGCAATTGATGTTCCCATACCCTTGCATGGTATTATATGGATATGGATAAGCTTCTCTTTTTGATGTTTTTCAGTTATTATCTCCTCACTTTAATCCTTGTGATAAAAATGGATGGTTATCACACTATCACCCCTCCTTGGTGCAGTAAGACCTCATATTTCTAACTATATTACAACTGTGAACTAATGCCACACATCACTGTACTGACATTACATTATTTGTTGTTCAGTTGTTTTTATTTGTGTCCCATTCTTCATGAATCTATTTTCTTGGCAAAAATACTGGAACAGTTTACTATTCCTTTCTTCAACTCATTTTAAAGATGAGAAATCTGAGGGAAACAATGTTCAGTGATTTGCCCAAGGTAACATATCCATGTTTCTGACTCTAGGCCTCACACTTTATCCATTGTGCCAACTAGCTGCTCTGTACCACCTAGCTGCCCCTGACATTGGGTGATAAGAGATGATGAAAATTGAAGACCACATTCTGATAAGTATCCTTCACATTTAACCAACGGTATCTCTCTGAATATTTGTAAATCACAACTTGCAAGGAGACTAGCATGAAGATAGTGCCTAGGTAACAATTTTGAGATTGTTCTTCCAATTATTTGAAAAAAAAGGAGGTAGTTGCAGAGGGGAAAAATTATGTAACATATGAAAAATTCAAGTTTAAAATTCTCAATCATTGTTATATATTAAAGTTTAAATCCGAATACAATCTAAGACATTTCTATTTCCCTCCTTTCAAGGACTGTCTGAAGCCAATCAATCTATTACACCCATATTGTTTCGTGTTCTTTATATCATCTTATCCAATCAAAAAGGGATTGTCTTTAAGGGGCAAAAATATGATATATAGTAGCATTATAAATAAATACAAGTAATCAAGTTAATTTTCTTCATTATGATAGTGAGGACATGAAAAGATAGAATGAGTAATTAGTTTATTTTAGGGTACTGCCCAAAAGAGATTGTTTTGAAATAAATATTTTTTTCCTTAAACCCCTTAAATTATAATTAATAAGAAGATCATTTGACCGTGTTCATATAACTAAGAATAAAATTCAGCATCAAGTGCCTTGATTTTATTTGTCAGCATAATGTTTGATTTCTGAAGCAGATTTTTTTTACATCTCACTGGTCTTTTAAATTTATATCTATAAAATATAGTGAAAACAAATACACAATGATTAATTTTTCTAAATTTCTATATGGAATTTTACTAAACTGACCTTGGAAACTGGAAATTAATTATAAAAACACTCCCACTTATGTATATGGGAGAGTACTTTTGAAATGATCACTCAGGGGAAAGCATTAAAAACATTTTGAATATGTTAATGATTTTCTTATTCATTTAAAGAAAGTAAAATGAAGGAAAACAAATCTAATAGGCAGTATAGAACCTAATCAAATTCTTAAAGATCTGTACTTTTATAATTATATCTTAGAAAGGATTTGACATAGATTTACTACAGGAATGTTTTGTAATATAAATCTTATAGCTACCGTTGCTATTTTAATTAGACCATTAATGTTTGTCAGGCGATTATGTCAACTGTAATATTTGAAATTATTACCCTAAAAAGCAGTCAAAATTTACTGTAAGATCTTGCTTTAAAATAACCGGGAGCATTTCATAGAACAAATGTGGACTATCAGACCACAAAAATGAAGGGTACAAAAAAGGAAAGAAAAAAAACCTTCACCAATTTATTTATTGCTTTTTGTCTCTCTTTATGTGTGTGTGTATGTGTGTGTGTGTACACATATGTAGATAGACATAGATTATATACATAATGATTAAATAGATATATAAATAGGTTTTAAGGGAAGAAACACATGCACATTTATGTCAGAATGATTCTATTAATGTTATTTGCTCTCCTTTTCCTGAATGTATATCAATATTATAGAATGTCTTTTTATTTCTATTTTCTATGGTTCTTATTAATGTATGACAGATCAGATTTCCTTCTCCTTTCTCTGAGTTGTCTTAATAAATGATCTTGATTTCTATCCCATTGCATAAAATACGTTTTACTGGGCACAGCAAAGATGAAAACAGGTATGAGATATGTCTATTCAAAAAAAAAATATGTAGTTAATGTCAGGAGGCACATGATCATGAATTATGAATTGTAGACATTTCACCAGAAATGAATTCAAGTGAACAATAATCGAGACTTGATCAAGCAAAATTGTCCACAATCTTTACATTTCTCAGCAAATATAAGGAAAACTTATATTTGTATAATGCTAAAAGGTTTGCAAACCCCTTTTAGGGCAACACTCAGGATTGTTCTATTTTACATTTAACCATAAGCCTCAGATTTTCCATGACCGTGGGCCAATTAGACCATTCAAGTCTTAGAGGTTTGAGTCATGTGATTACTCTCTTATGTTCTGCTTTATATGAATTTATTCACATTGAAAATAGGAGAAATGTATATGCGTGTGAGACTGTATGTGCATGTGTATGAGTGAAAGATACAGAAAGAAGAACAAAGTCTAAAAAAGCAATTGATTTATAACTATATGGGAAAACTTTATAAGGTAAATGGGCAATAAAACAGAAACATAAATAAATGTTTTCAGGGTCAGGCATACAGAGAAAAGTAGAAAGGGACAAATAACAATGACCACTTTACACGATTCTGCCTGGGAAAAAATAGACATACCTATTGATGATGTAATTACTACTGTAAAACTCTATATTGCTAGCTTATCTCCTCCTGGGAAGAGGGTGTTTCTTGGATCAACCATTTCATCAACTACCCCATGGTCCTATGGCCTGCTGCAACTCCACACCACGTTCTTTATTCATCTTTCCTCTGAATTTTTCTATACTAATCCTATTCCCAGCTAGACACCACTATTGGACAATTAGGATGAGGCTACCCTGAAACAAATTCAATTATCGGTAACCTCTAAAGAATTTCCAAATCATGAGAAAGTCCTCTAACCTGGTGCATCTCCATATTTCCTTCCTAGCCCCCGGGAATGATTATAACCTGTCTGAAATTATTTTTCAATGTTTATTTTGACCAAGTGAAGTAATAGCCTCCCCATTGTGGTAATTCTAAAAATATACCTGTCATTGTACAAATTTCCTAAAGCTCTCTGACACTACCTACTCACTTGTTTCTATTACCCTCAAACTAAGTGCTTAAAACTTCTCCTCTCTTAATCCTTCACTAAATGAGACTTGACTCCCCCATGATAACACAACATTCATGAATACCATTTCCACCACCAGTTGCACTTTCCCTCATAGTCCTAACTGTCATAAACCTTCACCTGTCATGGTGGAGGAATACTCTTTGTTACCCATTGCTACTTCTAGATTCTCCTACCACCATTATTCAGGATATTTTCCACCTTCGAGGTTCATTCATCCCACATTTATCAACCAGTCAAAATGCTACGAGCTCTCAAATGTAGGTATCCATGACATTCCCCTACTTGCCTTAGTGAGTTTAGTTGGTAACCATTTTTCTCTCATCCTTAACTCCTACTCTAATCATAAGGGACTTCAATAAAATGAAAAGTAATCTCTTAGATCATCAGATGCCCTAACATCACTGTTTCTCAATTTAATAATTTTTCAAAGATATTCCTCAACCCATTTCACCAACAAACAAAAACAGTCAAAACCTAGATCTTCAATTATCTAGAAATATTCCATTTCCATATTAATGAACTCTGGAATATCTTTATCTGATCTTATTCTTTTATCATTCCATTTTCCTCTACTTTGTATCTCGTAATCCTCTTCTGCCCGCAATAAAACCTCTCATCATTCTACCCCTTAGATCTTTCTAAGGCTTCACTAGCTACACTTCCCCTTTCTGTACCTTGATCCTTTGATGAACAAGTGAAACTCTACCCAAACACTCAATTATTTATTTACTTGTTTGTTTGTCTACTTTTAGTTTTCAACATTCACTTCCACAATATTCTGAGTTCCGAAGTTTCTCCCCACCTCATCCTTCTGCTCATCTTAAGGTATCATGCTCATTCTGATTACCCTTACCTCAATCTGCCTTCTGTTCTTTCACATCCCTCCCTTCTCTTATCCCCTTCCCCTCTCTTCTCTTATAGGAGAAGATAAACTTCTATACCCCACTGCCTGTTTGTCTTATTTCTCAGTTGCATATAAAAAGAGCTCTCAACACTCATTTCCAAAACCTTGAGTTCCAACTTCACTCCCTTCCTCCCTCCCCACCCATGATGACTGAGAATGCAAGCAATTTGACATAGGCCATACATATGTACTTATACAAAGCACCTCCACAACATTCGGATTGCAAAAGACTAACTACATTTACCTCCATCCTCTCTTGCCCTGATTTCTTCTATTGTCTTTTGACGCTGATTCTCCTCATAAGGGTTTATTTCTAATTACCCTCTCCTCTCTTTTGCTATTCCTTTTATCACCCTCTTCCTACTTCCCTGTGCAAGATAGATTTTCATGCCAAATTGAGTGTGCATGTTATTCCCTCCTTAAGCCAAATCCAATGAGAGTAAGGTTCACTCTTTCCCTCCCTCCCCCTGCCTCTTCCCCTCCATTACAAAAGCTTTTACTTGTGTTTTTTATGTGAGAGCTAATTTCCCCTAATCTATTTCTCCCTTTCTCCTTCTCCCAACATATCCTCTCTCACTCTTTAATTTTATTTTTTTATTTTATCACTTCATATTCAACTCACCCTGTGCCCTCTGTCTATATATGTAATCCTTCCAACTAGCCTAATACTGAGAAAAGTCTCAAGAGTTGCAAATATGATCTTTCCATGTACAAATGTAAACAGTTCAACTTTAGTAAGTCCCTTATGATTTCTCTTCCCTGATTACGTCTTCATGCTTCTCTTGATTCTTGTATTTGAATTTTTGGTGCAGCTCTTGTCTCTTCATCAAGAATGCTTGAAAGTCTTCTATTTAAATGACTATTTTCCCCCTGAAGTATAATACTCAGTTTTTCTGGATAGGTTATTCTTGGTTTTAATCCTAACTCCTTTGACCTCTAGAAGATCATATTCCAAATCCTCTGATTCCATAATGTAGAAGCTGCTAGGTCTTGGGTTTTTCTGACTGTATTGACGCAATACTAAAATTGTCTCCTTCTGGCCTCTTGCAATATTTTCTCCTTGATCAGGGAGCTCTCAAATTTCGCTACAATATTACTAGGAGTTTTCATTTTGGGATCTCTTTCAGGAAGCAATCAGTAAATTCTCTCAACATCTAATTTACACTTTACATTATTTTTCTCAACATCTAATTTACACTAGAATATTAGGGAAGTTTTCCTTGATAACTTCTTGAAAGATGATATCTAAATTCTTTTTTGATCATGGTTTTCAGGTAATTAAATAATTTTTAAATTGTCTCTATTGGGTCTATTTTCCAGGTCAGTTGATTTTCAAATAAAATATTTTACATTATGTGCTTTTTTTCATTCTTTTCCTTTTATTTTAAAATTTCTTGATTTTCCATAAAGTCATTACCTTTCATCTGCTCCATTCTAATTTTTAAGGAATTGTTTTCTTCAGTGAGATTTTGGATCCCCTTTTCCCTTTGACCAATTCTGCTTTTTAAGGCAATCTTCCCTTCATTGGCTCTTTGGATCTCTTTTGCCATTTGAGTTAGTTTATTTTTAAGACGTTATTTCCTCAGTATTTTTGAGTCCCCTTGTGCAAGCGATTGACTCGTTTTTCATGATTTTCTTGCATCACTCTCATTTTTCTTACTAATTTTTCCTCTAATTCTCTTACATGATTTTCAAAATCCTTTTTTAGTTCTTCCACAGCCTGAGATTAAGTCATATTTTTTTCTTGTAGGCTTTGGATATAGGAGCTTTGACTTTGTTGTCTACCTCTGATTCTATGTTTTGACTTTCCTTGTCACTAAAGTAAGATTCTACAGTATGATTTTTTTTTTACTTTTTTTTTGCTCATTTCCCCAGCCAATTGTGACTTTTGAGCTCTTTGTCAAGGTAGTTCTCTGATTCCAGTGGCGGTGTGGGGTTATACTGTCAGTTTCTTGATCCACCCACAATTTGTGGGTTTATAGCTTCAGAAACAGCCACTGCTGCTGCATCCACTGCTGCTCTTGCAGTCATGACCTCCTCCAACCCCCTTTGCTGCCTTGAGACTGAGGAGAGGCCACTCAACTCTGTTACATAGGTCTGACAAAGGTTTTTTCCACTGACCTTCAAATTTGTCTTTGGGGTTTTAGACATCTTGAAACTGTCACAATGCCTGTGGTTCAGTGCCCCTGTGGCCTGCTCAAATCCCACGTGGGCCAGCATGGCCCATTCTGGACTGCACTCTGCTCCCAGCCCAGCATGATACATAATTCTCATCTACTTTGCATGCTGTCTTGGGCTGGAGATTTGTTTCACTCCATCATTCTGTGGGTTCCACAGCTCCAGAATTTTTTTTAGAGTCATTTTTACAGGTATTTGTCTGAGTTTTGGGGAGGTCTCCAACAAGTCCCTGCTTTTACTCTACCATCTTGGCTCCACCTCTCCCAATCATCCTATCTTGAGTCTTTGACCCATTGTCCTCTCATAGATACTTCCCTGCTAAACCTCACCTGCTTCTGAAGGAAAATAGAGAAAATCAAAAAACTGTGTAGACTAGACCAACTTCAAATTGATGCTAAATAATCTCAGCTGAACTTTCATTGTGGCAAAGCAATCTTTTGTATTTCCAAAACTGATTGGTTATTTTACTCATAACAACAACTTTTCCAAACTTACTCATACTTCCTATGATCGCTGAACTCCCTATCTTCTCAACTAGAATATTATTTCATATTTCCCTAAAAAAATAAATTTTTGAAAGCTGCTTCTTCTCCCCTACTTCTTACCTCATTATATTCAGATGCCTTGCCCTATTACCTTCCATGTCATACTATTTTCCTCCTGCCTATAAACATATCCATGCCCACCACCACCACCTCCATTCTCAAAAAAAGATAAAAGGGCCTGTTCATACCCTATCAACAATTATCAATTGATAAAAGGATCACATTTTTATAAGTTATGTGCAGCCTTTAATATATTTAAGAAATGAAGTGCTTAAAGAAATTTGTTGAATGCTTTCTTAGTTTCCTGTTTTCATTATGATCTTGGCTACATTAGTTTTGTGCAAAAATGTATTCTTTTACTGTAACCGAAATTATCCATTTTATTTACCATTGTCTTCTTTGATCATAAATTTTCCTTATCAATGGATATGAGAGGTACATTTTTCCATGCTCCTCTAATTTACTGATGATATCCCTATTTATATTTAGATCATTTTTCCATTTTGATCTTATTTTGATATATGATGTGAGAAGACAATCTGTGTCTAGGTTTTTCCAAACTGTTTTACTAGCAGTTTTTGTCGAAGTGAGTTATTGTCCAATAAGCTTTCATTTGGGGGTTTATTGAACATCAGGCTACTAAGAACATTTACTACTGTGCATTGCATACCTAATGTATTATACTGATGCACCTCTCTATTGCTTAGCAAGCATCATTTTCTTTTCATGATAGCCACTTTATTGTTTGAGGTCTCCTCCTTCTGAGTCACTTTCCTTCTATTTTTTTAATTGATTCCATTAATTTTCTTGATTTTTGTTCTTTTAAATAAATTTTATTATAATTTTTCCAGATCTAAAAAATTATTCTTGAGAAATATGATTATATGGCACTAAATAAGTAAAGTAATTTAAGTAGATTGTCGTTCTTATTTAATCGGCTTAGCTAACCCACGAGCAATTTATTTTCTCTAGTTGTTTAGAACTGTGTTTGTGTAAAAAGTGTTTTAATTGTGTTCCTAAAGTTCCTAGGTTTATTTTATTAGGTGGATTGCCAAGTATTTTATATTGGCTGGAGCTACTATTAATGAAATTTCTCCTTTCTCTTTTAGCTGAATTTTGTTGGTATTCTATAGAAAGGCTGCTGATTTATGTGGGTTCATTTTATATCCTGAAACATTGCTGAAGTTGTTAATTATTTTAGTTATTTAGTTGATCCTCTACAATTCTCTAAGAATACCATCAATTTATCTGCAGAGAGTGATAGATTTTATTGCTTATTGCCTAATTTATTCCTTCATTTTTTTTCTTAGCCCTATCACCATAGCTAGATTTCAATATAAGATACTGCATAATAGTGGTGCAAATGGACTTACTTATATAGGATTGCTTCAAGTTTATCTCCATTACAGATAATGCTTGCTCTTGGTTTTCAATAGATACTACTTAATTTTTTAAAGAAATACTCCATTTATTCCTATGCTTTCTAGTTTGCTTCTTTTTTTAAAACAGGAATGAGTGTTGTATTTTGTCAAAAAATATTCTGCATCCGATGAGATAATCATATGATAACTGTTGTTTTTTTTTTTTTGTGATGATCAATTATGCTGATAGATTTCTTCATATTGCACTATCCCTGCATTCCTGATATAAATATCACCTGGTCATCATATATTATATTTGTGATACATTGCACTAATTTTATTCCTAGTATTTTACTTAAAAGTTTTCATCAATATTCATTAAGAAAAGTAGTTTATAATTTTCTTTTCCTTTTTTCTATATGGTTTGGTAACATAGCCACATTTTTCTCATAAAAGGAATTTAATAGGACTTCTTTTCCTATTTTTAATAGGTTCCATAGTATTGGAATAAATTATTCCTTAAATGTTTGGTAAAATCCACATTATACCTTTTGATTCTAGGGATTTTTTCTTAGGAGTTCATTTATAGTTTCTTCAATATCTTTTCCTAAGATAAGGTTATTTAACTATTTTATTTCTTCTTTTTTAGTCTGGAAAATGTATTATATTATATTTTATCTTTATAAATATATATTCCTTCATTTGCACTAATGGTACTACATTCACTTTTTTCCCTTTTTGATAGTGATAATTTGGTTTTCTTCTTTCTTTTTTTTAAATTAAATTAACTGATGTTTATCTATTTTATGGTTGCTGTTTTGATGAATTTAGCTCCTTATTTTATTTATTAGCTCATTTTTTCTTCTAATTTTAGTAATCTGTTCTTTGATGTTGAAGAGTTCCATTTGGTGTTTAAATGGAACTTTTTTCTAGGTTGTTTTATTTTAATATTACTTGCCAAATTCATCAGTGTGGTCTTTCTCTTTTTGTGAGCATTTAGAGATAAAAATTTCCCTCTATATACTGTTTTGATTGCATACCAAGATTTTTAGAAACTTGTTTTATTGTTGCCATCTTTTCATTGAAATCATTGATTATTTTTAGCATTTGTTCTTAGACTTATTCTTTATGATTAGAATATTTAGTTTCCAGTTAATTTTTATTTCTTGCTTCCAAAATCCTTTATCAAACGTAATTTTTATTTCATCATGGTCTGAAAATGGTACATTTATTATCTCTCCTTGCCTGCATTTGGCTGTGAGGTTTTTAATGCCCTAATACAAGGTCAATTTTGTTGAAGATGCCATGTGTAACTTAGAAAAAGTTAGAATTCTTTCTTTTTCTATCCAGTTTTCACCGGAATCTATCATATCTAACTTATAAAGATTCTATTCATCTCCCTGACTTTTTTCTTATTTATTTTATGGTTAGATTTATCTAGCTCTGAGACGATAAAGATGAGGACTGCCACAAGTAGAGTTTTACTATTTGTTCCTTTATTTAATTTAACTTTCCCTTTATACGTTTAAATATTATATCATTTGGTTCATATACATTTCCTGATGGCACTTCATTGCCTATGAGGTCTTTTAGCAAGGTATAGTTTCCCTACTCTTCACTCTTAATATGTTCTTTTTTCTTTGCTTTTGCTTTTTGCAATGGCTACCCCTCTTTTGAATACAAGAGTTAACACAAAACTAACAGTACAGTGATCTCATTTGAAATGTTTGCACTATTCCTAACCTGTAGCACCCACTTCCCCAAACCTCTCATATGGATGAATCAGGAAAGGTCTTATTTAGACAACTTCTCATGACCTTTAAAAGATGCTTGGGATTTTAATTGCAAGGAGGAAAATCAAAGGTGCAGAGATAGAGGTTATATCACCACGTTGATAAATGAAAGAGTATGGATTATGATCTACATGTTCCGACTCCAAGACCATTGGTCTTTTAACCCACCACATTGAATTATCCTCTCCAGGGAGATAGGAATACAAACTTATTTTAAATCATAAAATGAGAATCTATGGCTCCAAATAAGGGACACAAAACTCATCTAACAGGTATTAATAAAATGGTGGTATTCCTAACTCCAAAGATCATAGACACACTTGGCATCCAATGATCAAGATAGACAACTATACCACATAACTCCAGATTTACAGGAAACACACTAGATACATTCCTCAGTGAGGTGACTGGATAATAGAAAATGGCCTACAGTGTATGAGACCACTTGCTGATCCTCATACACTTTTTCTTCTTTGAGCTGAATGCATGCCATATGGTCAATGATGACAAACATATGGTGGAGTTATGAGAGGGAGTTGCAAGTTACTATCAGGTGATTCTGACAGTTCCAGAAAGGTTGATATATACATATATAGATACATGTATATGTATACATACTCTGCCTGCTGACCATATTTGTAGTTTATAAAGCAGGATAACAATGTGACCATTGTAATCCTCAATAGCACTTCTTTATATTAAATGACCTTGGAAAAGTGCATTCTGTCCTCTCTTTGTTTTCATCTCTCACTAATGAGCTAAGCTATTTCCAAATACTTTTATTTCAGTTTTTCTTCAAGTTCTATTAGCTCACGTGTTTTCTACATGATATTTCATTTTGTTCCATATTGCCCTCATTGCTAACCTCATTATGTCTATTTGTATTGTTTCTCTGTTCTAGATGTTGTTTGTAACACCTCCCTATTTAAATACAATCTAAAAAAATCTCATTAATATGCTATTTGCTTTCTCTCTCTCCAAACTTTTAATTAAAATACTAAACAAATATTAAATAGGACAGGACAAAAAACTGACCCTTGGGACAGCCCATCAGATACTTTATTCAACTGGATACAATTACATTTCTAATTTTTCTGTGTCATGCCATCAATGCACATTTATCCAGTACCTACTATGTGGCAGACGTTTTTGTAAGTACTGTGGATAAAAAGAAAAACAAAGATAGTCCCTATTTTTAAGAAGTTCACAGTCTAATGGAGGAGACAACAAGCAAATACATATGTACAAACAAACTACTTATAGTTTAGATAGATAAAATAATCAATAGAGAGAAAGCATCATAACTATGGGTGATTGAGTAAGACTTCTTGTTGAAGGTAAGATTTTAGCTTGGAGTTGAGATAGTGAAGTGAAGTCAGAAGACAGAGATGCAGAGGGAGAATATTCCAGACATGGGGAACAGACAGGGTAAAATGCCTGTGAAAAGAAGATATAATGTCTTCTTTGTGGAATAATAGATATAAGCAGTGAGTGTAAGGGCAGAGTCAAAGATAACAAAAAGACTGTTGAGTTGGGTATGTGTAATGATTTCAGATATCCTGAAAGAAATAGGGAAATTGAAGGGGGGCTTGAAATAAAGACTAAGAATTTAGTTTTATACATGGAGAGTTTGAGATTCTTATGGAATTCCTGGTTCAAAAACTTTAAAGAAAGAAGTTAGGAATGTACTACTGGAATAGAGGAGAAAGACTATGTATGGATTTATAGATTTGGGAGTCATTATGAGAGAAATGATAATGAAAATAATATGAACTGATGATTTACCAGGCAATAGTGAAGAGGGAGTAGTCTGGAGTTTCGGGTAATGCCTATAATTAGTTGGGTTGATATGAAAGATAAGCTAGCAAAGAGGATTCAGAAGAAGAGTTCTTAAAAGTAGGCAAAGAACCTAGAGCCCAATTTCAGGAAAAGTAATAGAGAACAGAGCATCCAGGAGAAGAGGGTGGTAAACAAAGATATCAGAGAGATCAAGAAAGATGCAGAATCAGAAAAGACCATCCAACTTTTTCATTAAATTCACTGTTTTCCTGAAGAAAGCCGTTTTATTGGTTATGTGTGTGTGTGTATGTTGCATTGTGTATACATAAATGTATGTGTATCTATATATTTATGTATGTCTATATCTCCATAAATAGATACACACACAATCTTTAAGTAGTAGATCACATAATCAATAAGGGTATACTTTGAAACAAGTAATATTAGGTCAGTTATTGAATCTTTTGATTTTAAGAACACTTGATACTTCAACAATAACAGCTAGTATTTATAGAGCATTTTACTATTTTCAAAGCACTTGAAAAATGTTATCTCTTGAACCTCACAGTCTCCCTAGGAAATAGGTACTATTATCATACCAATTTTACAGATGTGGAAACTGAAAGAAGCAAGTGATTTTTCCCAGGGTTACATAATGTAAGTAATGTTAGTAAGTGTCTGAGGCCAAATTTGATTTCAGGATTACCTGACTCTATCTACTGAGCCACATGGTAGTCTTATATACTTAAAGGTATCTCTGATGTGGAAAATGTCTACAGAATACAACCCTGAAGCAAGTAATTTGTTAATATTCTATCCCACTCTCAAATATTCTCTATGTACTCCCCATAAATCCTCCACAGGACACCATACATTACAAAGCACAATGCAATAGGCACAAACTACAGGATTTGTTTTTGGTATACTGAGAAACAAGCTAGATTAGAGCACAAAGAAAACACAACTTATATGCATCAAACACTAGTGTATAAATCTTCAAAAGAGAAAAAAAATGGGAAGATATGCAGCAGTAAGAGTGAAGGAGTTGCATCTGGATGCACTAATACTTTCTTGAACATTTTTAATTGCATCTTAAAATTATACAATTCATATCAGGAAGGGAAATTACACTTTTATTCCTGTGATCAGAGAACATGTGCTTTGCTTTAATAATTTAGTGTCAAGATTGTCCTATGGATTTGACCTGCTTTGTTGCTGTTTAGACTACCATTATTTAAACTACTGCATTTGTGGAGGATATTGCATTTCCAACTTAGCTTCCCTCACTATGTATCATTTCATACAAGTCTCCCGAGTTTCTCTGAATTCTTCATATTCATCATTCCAGAGAGCATAAGGCAATATTCCATTACAATCATGTATCATAATTGGTTCAGTCTTTTATCTCATCTCTTGTTTCATTTCTATTTTCTCTGACAAGAAAAAAAATGATACTATTTGGACTGGAAAGAATGGAACAAAATATCTAATAGTGAGCTGAAATCCAAAATAATTGGATCAATAATAATAAAAGGTCCATTGGTGAGATCATGTAAAGAAAGGTTCAAATAAACTATATTTTGAAAAGCAATACCGAAAAAAACTGGGCTATAGGATGGCTAAATTACTTTGAGTTATCTTTGAAAGACTATGGAAAAAGAAATAGTGCAGAATTAAAGAAACAGAAATGTGTGTTCTTTTTAAAAAATAGAGAAGTGTGTAAAAGCCACAAATAGATCAGAGGGCTTAATTTTAAGTCCTGAAAAAATAAAAATATATTTATTACAGAGACATTTAGGCAAAGGAAACCATGATGGAAACAAAAAAGCAAGAACAGATTATGTGAGACTAGGCTCATTTTTTTTAATGAAAATGCTTTTATTTTGTTTTAATTGGAAAAGTTTAGTGCTACAGATTAATTTAGGTAGATTTCAGCAACCAATTGAAGTGTCTTGAGCAAATCTCTCATTTTATAGACAAGAAGGGAGATATGGATTGCATCTGGAATTGACTCCTACAAAGTCAATGATCAAATCTTTGGGTTAAACACTCTTTAGGACAACCATAATAATATTTGTTCCTGAGTTAACATTTTTATGAATTACTCCAATAAAATCATAGAGTGCATGAATGTTAAATTTACATTTGACAATCCATAAGTATTTATTAAGGACTCAAGCAAAATGTTGAGGGCAGCTGGGGGACTTAGTGAATAAAGTGCTGGGCCTGAGAAGACTCATCTTGGAATTCAAATCTGGCCTCAGACTTGTACGACCCTGGGCAAGGCATGTAATCTACTCTGATTCAGTTTCCTCTTGAGCTGAAGAAGAAAATGGCTAACCACTGTAATATCTTTGTTTAGACAACCCCAAAAGAGGTCACAAAGAGTCAGACACAAATTTAAACCAACTAAATAACAATGGTAAAATATTATTCTAAGCACTGAAGAATACAAAAAAAAAAAAAAAAAAAAAACGGGAAGCAACCCCTATTATTAAGGAAATTACATTCTAAAAGGGGAAACATCACATAAAAATGAATGTTAAATATGTACAAAGTAAGTACAGTATAGTTTTGAGATGGAGTGACTAACACATGGGGTGATCTAGAAAGGCTTCCTGTAGAAACTGGAACTCAACCTGAGACTTACAAGACTATCTAGATCCCAAGAGATAAAAGTAAGGAATGCTTTCCAGATATTTAAGATAGTCAGTTCAAAGGAAAAAAAAAAGTATTGTGGCCAGTTTGTTAATGGAATTGGAGTAGCTTCTTGATAACCACCACATTACAAAACTATCAACCAGCTCTGCTGTGAAGCACGACTGTGTGGACAAGGCATGTAGAAGTTTGAGGTAAGTTTTTTTCTAATTGAACTCATCTTTGTCTCGGCTGTGGGCCCTTTGGAGATAAATATTTAAAATAGTTTTAGTACTTTAGGAGTAAGTTCTGGAAACCTCAGGGGAGCTTTTATCTCCTTACCTGCCTTTTATCTGCTTTTCCATGCTTTTGACTGCATTTCCTATTTTGTGAATTGATTTAACTTGGGGTTTTTGAAAGTCTTTAATTATATGATTCTTTCTTTTTAAATCTGAACCCTCAGGTTCTGAGTAACCCATTGTGTCAAATAGAGCAAGAATTAGGAAACTCAAAAATGAGAGGTGGAACATTATGTGCACAAAACAGCAAGTAAATCTAGATGACCAAGTGTAAGGAAGGGAATAAAGTATAATGAGACTGGAAAGGTAAGAAGGTTGGGAGGAGATTTAAGGAATTAACATTTGATTCTGGAGGAAATGAGGAGCCAGTGGCATTTAATGAGCAAATGTTTGCATAATCAAACTGTGCTTTAGGAAAATTATATTTGTAATTGTGTGAGGGATGGATGAGAGTGGGAACAAATTTAAGAAAAGGAAACCAAATTAGAGACTATTGCAATACCATGAGCAAGAATCAGTGAGGGACTGAACTTAGGGAGGTGCTATTCAAGCTGAGAGGCAGAAGTAAATGCAAGAGATGTTGTGATAAATAGATATGGAGATAGATGACCAAAATTGAGAGGGACAGTTAGTACATCAGATAATAGAATGATGATGCAAAAAATTGTGAAAGGTTAAACCACTGTGCTGAATGCTTCATTTTTAAATATTCATTTCACAAGTACAAGATTTGAGTAAAGGGGTTAGATAACAAATATGGGATAAAACAGATCTATGGCTTTTAATAGATGGCAAATTCATTTTCAGTCAACCTTGTGATATGGTAGGAAAGAATAAGCTAACACTAAGTGAATCAGATTTGAGAAAGTCATGGTGTCTATACCTAGGAACATGAGAGTTCTACTGTATTGTCTTTGTGAGATTTCATCTTTTATGTAGCAATGAGTTCTGTGCAACACATTTTACAAAGGACTTGACTGAAGAAATTTGGAATATTTAGCCTATGTAATATTTAGCCTATTAAATTCAGGCATGGTCAAAATATAGTTGCTTTAAACCATATTATGGACAGTGGAAAAGGGACAAAAATAATTCTTTATGGACCCAGAGAACTGTATTAGGAGGTTGAAGTTGCTAAGAGGAAGGTATAGGTTTGTGGTAAGGCAAAAAAAAAAAAAAATTCTCTGGATCGTTAGTGCTGAGGCAGGTGGTGGCACCAAGGACAGAACACCGGGCTTGGCAAAAATCAGGAAGACTTAAGTTGAAATCTTGCCTCAGACCCTTACTAGTTGTGTGACTCTGTAAGTCATTTAATCTATTTTCCTTATTTTCCTCAAATGTGAAATAGGGGTAATTATAGAACCTACCTCACAGGGCTATTGTGGTGATGAAATGGGACAACATTTGTAAAATGCTAAGCACAGTCCCTGGCACAGAGTAGACATGTGTCTCTCTGTCTCTCTGTCTTTGTCTCCCTCCCTCCCTCCCTCCTTCTTCTCTCTCTCTCTCTCTCTCTCTCTCTCTCTCTCTCTCTCTCTCTCTCTCTCTCTCTCTCTGTCTCTATCTCTCTCTTTCTTTCCCTCTCTCTCTCCCCATATATCAATATATCTAAGTATACACATATGTATGTATATATATGTATATAAATAAACATACATTAATTCATCTCTTTACTTATTTATTCGTTGATTCATTTGTGTATCTATTTATTCATTTTTTCTTCTCTGTGCAAAAATGAGGAATTAGTGGTTTCTGCTCACTGGAGAGGTCCAAGTCAAGGCTAGATTATCACTTGCTACCAGTACAGTAACAGGAGTCTTATGTTGAATGAGATTTACCACAAAAAGAGAAGCTGTCAAGGTTAGGTCATGTTTCATTTTTGATTTTGTGTAACCTGCAATTATCACTATGTCTGACACACATTACACAGTTTATCATTGCTTATTGATTGATGAATAAATCATCTTAAAGGTCCTTTCTGCCTCGAAGATTCTATGAATTCCCAATTGTTCAAATGTTTATTTTTCTTCTTTCTCTTACTTCATTCACCTCTATTCTTTTTTCTCTTCTTTCTTCTCTCTCTTTCTCCTCCTTCTCACAAATAGTATTCCAATCCACAGCTCTAAGAAGAGTGAATTAATCACTTTTCTCTTCCCTTGAATATTAAACATCTCCAACTTTGTAAATTTGATCCATGAGAAATGAACCAGTACCTCATAATTATTGTAATTTGTTTTCTTATTATTAGATATATTGAGCAATTTTGGGTTGGTTATTATTAAATTTCATATTTCTCCTGAAAACTATTATTTTTAATGGGAACATGCTTTAAATCTTATAAATATGTGCTTTATTTGACCTCAAACATCAGTCAAAAGCAAATACCATGCTTTAGAATTTCTGGAAAATTGGTTCAAAAGAAGATGATATCAATCACAAGCTTTATTATTATGGGATGCAGCAACTAGCCAAACAAAAGTATCAACACACAATATGGAAATATAAGTAGACTGATGCTTCTCCCCCTGAATTCAAGAGACTTATCCTATGATAAAGAGGAAGAAAACATATGAGGAAGGAAACACACTGAAAGTCAGAGTTGTGGGTCAGGTGGTGAAATTATATACTCTCAGAATGTGCTTGGTTAGGAAAAGATAATCAGTTCCAGATGCAGGAAAGGTTATTTCAAAAGAGACACAGATGTGGTAGAAAAGTTTTCAGGGTCATTTATTGATTCCAGGCTTAGGGAGGTTCAGGTAAGGGGAGTTTCTTTATAAGACCACAATCAAGGAGGATTTGACATCAGCCATCTAAGCCAAGCAGATCTGCCCCAGAAGCAGGTCAAGATTTCATCTGACCAAAAGCTTCAAGCTTTATCTTCCTATCACAGAATTAATAATGGAAAAGCACAAACTGTTTTATCTATATACTTTTATGGGCATGAGGACCTCTTAACCTAAGTAACTATGTTTCATGCTCTCATTATAACATCAAACTATACATATGAAAGTAAATGACATAAGTAATATAAAGTTTGCAATAAACGTAACTTGTCTTATTGGGTTTTTTTTTTTTAAATTTCAGACAGATTTGAATTTTTGCTCTTCTATGCTTTTAATATTTCTATTAACATATTTTTTTTATTTTTGACATTCACTTCCACAAGGTTTTGAATTACAGATATTCTCTTCATCATTCCCCTATTCATATCCCAATGTCCATTCTGATTACCTGTTCCCCTGATATATCCTCCCTTTTAAATGCCCCCTTCTCCTATCCCCTTTGATTCTATCTATTTTCCTGTAGAGCAAAATAGATTGCTGTATCTATCTATCTATCTATCTATCTATCTATCTATCTATCTATCTATCTGTCTATCTGTCTATCTGTCTATATCTATATCTATATACACACATATACATCCATACAAAGTTATATGTGTATATATACACATACATACATATATACATACATGTGTATGTATGTATATATGTATATCTTATATATCTCATTTCCCAGTTGCATATAAAAGCAATTTTTAACATTTGTTTTTAAAACTTTGTATTCTTTATTCTCTCTCTTCATCCCCTCTCCAACACCCTTCATTGAAAAAGCAAGCAATTTGATGTAGGTTATACATGTGTAGTGATGCAAAACATTTCCATAATAGTCATGTTGTGAAATATTATATTCCCCTCTATCTTATCCACCCAATATTCATTCTATTTTCTCCTTTGACCCTATCTCTCCTCAACAGTATTTGCTTCTGAGTATGACCTCCCCCAATCTGCTCTCCCTTCTATAATCCCTCCCTTTTTTCCTGCCTACCTCTTTTATCCCCTTCCCCTCCTACTTTACTGCAGGGTAAGATAGATTTTTATACCCAACTGATTGTCTATGTTATTCCCTCCTTAAGTCAAATCTACTGAGAGTAAAGTTCACTCATTCCCTCTCACCTTTTCCCCTCCGTTGTTAAAGTTTGTTTGCATCTTTTATGCGAGATAATTTACCCCATTCTAACTCTCGCTTTCTCCTTCTCCCAGTACAGTCTTCTCTCTCACCCCTTAATTTTATTTTTTAGATATCATCCCTTCATATTTAACTTATTGCTCCAACTGCCGTAATACCAAGAAATGTCTCATGGGTTATAAATGTCATCTTTGCATGTAGGAATATAAATAGTTCAACTATAGTAAGTCCCTTATGATTTCTCTTTCCTGATTATCTTTCCATGCTTTTTCTTATTCTTTTATTTGAAAGTCAAATATTCTCTCTAGTTCTGTTCTTTTCATCAAGAATGATTGAAAGTCCTCTATTTAATTATATGTCCTTTTTTTCCCCGAAGGATTATTTTTCTTGCCCCAGCACCCCCACCCAGGCCTGTGACCCAGATCCAAACATGGGCAAAGTGATTTAATTCTGTCTCGGTGTCAGCAGAGATCCCTGCAATCCCCCTCTGATCAGCTACTTGATCTGCCTGAAACAGCCACTGCCACTGGTGCCACTTCAGCTGCTGATGCTCTGGGGCTGGGGTCAGACCCAGCTCTTATCTCACCCAAGTCCAACTGACCTTTCCTACTGACATTCTAACTTCTCTTTGCCATTTGTGGGTTGAAAAGTCTGGAAACCACTGCAGCAGCCTCGAATTCAATCCCCTAAGGCCTGATCCAGCTTTGTCTGTGCTGGTTTGGTCCATGTTGGACTCTGCTCCTCTCTCACACTGGGGCAAAAGACCTTTTCTGCTGATGATCCAGGTTGTGTTTGGATGAAAATTTGTTTTCCTTTGTCATTTTTGTGGGTTCTGCTGTTCTACAATTTGTTTGGAATAATTTTTTACAAGTATTTGGAAGGGCCTTGGGAGAATTCAAACAATGCCCTGCTTTTACTCTGACATCTTGGTTCTGCCCCTCTGGTGTGATTTTAAAAAAATTTCAGTATCTACCTATTTTTCTCATATTTGCACATAAATTTATTTAATTTATTGAAAGTAGTTCTTTTAAAATGTTACACAATTAAAATGGTTTATTTTATCTTTTATGTTCTTTCCTGCTTTGTGACTGGTTAGTCCTTATGCACAGGTGTAACAAATTTAATTTTTCCTGCTCTTAAGTATAGAATTGTAGATCACGATTTTATATTTACATGTATACATAAAGGTATATATATATATTACAAATACATACATATATGTATATATATACACATACATATATACACTAAATATATAAGCATATATTAGTTTTTTAATGTTTTATTTTCTTCATTCTTTTTGAATACTTTCATCTTTTTCATTTTTGAGTAGGTTGAGATATATTGTATGTTGTTCATGATGTGAGGTTAGAGTTCAGGAAAAATACTTTAGTTTATTATATAGATTTGGGAAACTTCAGCATAGTTATTCTAACTGAACCCATGGGAGGGTATGGTGCAATCAAGTGGGAAAATATAGAACAACAAAGAAAGAGGGATAAAGGCAAAGCTCTGAGGCATATCCATTATTAGTAGAAATTACATGAATGAAGAATCAGCAATGAAGTCTGAAAAGGAAGGACCAGATTTCTAGGAAGAGAAGCAAGAAAGCACAATGTGGCACAAATTCGGAGAACAGAAATATACAAGAGGTGATCAGTAGTGTCTAGTGCTATGGAGAGATTAGGAAAGATTAGGATTGAAAAAATAGACCATTTTATTTGGCATTACATTA